>JARFJB010000821.1:8628221-8998221 GCA_036346205.1 Vesta saturnalis
TGCACTTACATTGTGTTAGATAAAACGTTTTTATCTTACATTTTTATACAGGGATTACTGGCGTTATTTATAAACTGTTATGATTATATTATTGGAATTAAAAATGCTTTTTTTTGTTTCTGTAGAGATTACTAGGTCATTGAAGTGTATCTACCTGTAATGTTACACAATTTGATGACTTTCAAGTGCCTTTCCTATTATGTTAGGTAAAAAAAGCGATTCTCAAGGAACTTTATGTCACGACAAAAAAAATCAAAACCAGCTGTGACTTATGTAAGATGAAGGAATGACTAATGGGTGTGTTCAATTTTTTTTTTTGTTATCGATTTTAAAATTTTGTTTGCACATGTGTGTTAGAAATATGTAAAATTGTTTCACATGCTCTCTTTGGGTGAAACTTGAGACGCTTTGAATTGTGTTTTTATTGCAAATGGGAGAATGTAATAAAATGTTCTTTCATATCAAAGTAAAAAAGGTATATTATACATTGTACATTTTGTACTCCGTTCTTATGTGGTGGTGCTGTCAAATCAGTCACAAGAATACAAACTGAGTTACTTTAAGAAATTATTTCGAAATATACAGGTGGTCAAAAAAAGCGTGGCAACAAATTGTACTCACCGTGTATATTATTACAATTTCGGATTCCTCTATAAATGTACTTTACATTGATATTACGTTTATTCACTTATTGATAAGGGCTTTGAGTAGGCGCTTTTAGTACAACCTTTAGTCGACGAATTACGTATTTAAATTTTAACTTTAAAAAATTCATTACAGGGTGTTCCATAATTTAAGCCGAATTATATTTTCGAACAAGCATAACACATTTTTTTGCCGGAACTCGATTTTGATTAAATTCTCTATCAAAACGATATAAACTTTATGTATTATAAAATTAACAGCAAGTGAGTTATTTTTAAAATTGTTGAAAAATTTTTAGGAACTCATGTTAAACTAATGGAAATTTTTATTTAATAGGAACCCAATTTTGTGTAGACTGTAATATGAAAATTTAAAACAGCGTTTTTTATTATGAATTTCGTCAAATCGTGCATACTGTCGTACTGTAATTTTAACTTAAATTTACTTTATTATAAGTTATATCAAAATGTATGTAATGGTTTTAATTAAAGTAGGCGTGTACATTGTTGACCTTTGTTGCTTTTGTTATACTACATTCGTGATATTGTCTTGTACTTAATTAATATTCGTAAATTATCATCGTAATTTAATTTATTTAAATCATAAATTATTTTTTACAAGAATTAACCACTATGATGTGTTGTATCGGTAAAGTATGTGTTATGTGGGTGCATCAATATATTGGTGGTGTGATTTGGAGGTTGCACAGGAGGCGGCAACATGTGAGTGAGTTTGCGATTATTCTAATTAGGTAGCAAGTTGTGGTTATAATAAGGACCATGTCGTTTTGAAATTGGGACTTTTGAACCTGTCTATTTCATTAGTTCTGTATTAATTATGTATGTTTGAATGAAGTGTAAATCAGTCAGGTGCACTTTTATGACAGTGGAACGGCCTGGACTGGTATCGCAGAATATATACAGGGTGAAGGGAATATCGGCTTTAACTATAGGGTCAATCGGGGTAAATGGAAACTAGGGGTAAATGAAAAGAGCGCAAACTTTCTATTTAAATTTTCCGCTTTTTAATCTGAAGTATGCCTGTTAGTTATAGTAGCATCACTACTTCCAACAATTCATAATGTGTCATGGTGGTGATCGTTTAACGTAAAGGTAACTTGATTTGAATTATTTACTACAATATAATTTGACCGGCAATATTATTTTTTTGGTTAACAAATATGTTGATGTTCTTAGTCTTACCGAGTATTATGGTAAACCGATGGTTTGTTTATATGTTGTTTTTGAGGTTAGGTCAATCATATTGCTCGGATGAACATTGACGGGTGTTTCCATTTACTCCATCAATAAATCATTTATGGGGTAAATGAAAACACATGTTTGGGGTAAATGAAAACATGTTTCCTTTTACCCCAAGGAATTTGTCGTAAGTGCAAAATCTTTCAGATGCCACGAACTTATATGAAAAAGAGACCGGCGCGGCCATATTCAGCAGAAGAATTACAAAAAGCGGTGGCAGATGTTTCAACCAATAATTTAACGTATCGGCAAGCGTCTGAACTTTACAGAGTACCAGTTTCTAACATCAAAAGTTCAAAACAAGAATTACTTCAATTAGTGCAAAGCTACGTGATACAAAATGAAATAAAAACGAGCTTTAAGGATGGAATACCAGGACACGATTGGTATATTGGGTTTATGTCACGTCATCCAACGCTGAGCTTAAAGAAACCTGAACATCTCCAAAAGTCAAGGATGTTAGCAAGAAACCCAGAAGTAGTTTTGACTTTTACGATAAACTGGAGAAAGTAGTTACATTTTACAATATCCTACCATCATTTACATTTAACGCTGACGAATCTGGGTTTAATTCAGATCCTTCAAAAGTCCGTGGCATAGGTATTAAAGGGCATACCTTGAGTCGCGTTAGTGGAGGCTCAGGTAGAGAAAATACCACAGTATTGGCATGTGCAGCAGCAGATGGCACAATACTGCCACCTCTGATTATATTCAGAGGAGCTGCGGTCCAAGCCCGTTGGACATCAACCGCTGCTCTTCCTGGAACAGTGTACGCAGCATCCAGGAATGGATGGATAGAAGAACCCCAGTTTTTTTACTGGTTGCAAACTTGTTTTATAAGTCATGTCCGTAAAAAAATGTATTGAGCTGGAATTACCGGACGCAACCGCTTTGCTTTTATATGATGATCACATCAGCCACATGAGTCTACGCATAATAGAACTTGCTATGGAGGCTAATATCCAAATTATAAAATTTCCTAGCCATCTTACTGATAAAATTCAGCCCTTGGACAAGTGCGTATTTGGGCCAGTGAAAAAGCATGAGGTTGCGCGAGTTTGGACATAGTGAAGCGTGAATTGATTTTGTTGAACTCTTGGCCTTAGTTTGGGCAGAAGCTATGAAAAAAGCAAATATTGAAGCAGGATTTATCACTACTGGAATTTGTCCAGTAAATCGTTTTCCAGAAAATGAGTTTGATCCAATGCAGCTTCTAGCTTATCAGAAGAGAAAACGGACAAATAATATCGGCTCTCTAACCGAACCTGCTTTCGAAGTAGAAGAAGCTGGAAATTCTATTGGTTCTAGTTCGGAAATAGAAGATGTTCCTTCAGGTTCATCTACGACAGATTTGGAAGAGGCTGGCCCCTCTGGGTTAAGAAAAGAATCTTTCAACTCTTCATTACCAGCTACTGTTACTGATTCCTCTACTCCATGTACACCCTCTATAGTGGTTCAGATCTTTGCTGAAGTAATACGTCAAAAAAGATCATTGACAAATAGTGAAGTCCAGGTCGTAAAAAAACAACACCCCGTTTAAAACAGCTGCAGTATGGAGAGGTAGTAACGACGAGGTATCTGCTAGGTCCAGAGAAGCTGAAAATAGGAAAATAAAACGACCCAAAACAGTTCAGAAACCAAGAACTAAGAAAACTACAGCTACAGAAAAAAAGTTAAAGAAAAAATCTAGGAGTTTTTCCGACGAAAACTACAGTGATACAATTTCTCTTCACGATGAATCCGACGATTCTAAGTTGGTCTATTCAGATGAGGATTCCACATTTATGGGTTTAGAAGAACGAAATTGGGAAATTTCACAAGACAAGAAAACCGAAGCCGACAGCCTTGAGCGTTCGGACCAATCGGAGATGAACATACCACTTGCAGAACTGCGTGGAAAATTAAAGGTCAAAGTAGGAGACTTTATAATTGTGAAGTTTGTTTACAATTTCGATACTAAGAAACCAATCGAAAAAAATTTTGTTGCAGAGTAGTTGACTTAGATATTAATATATCGGCTAAATTTCTTAGAAACTCTAGTAAGGTTAGTGATACCTACATATTTCCGTTGGTGGAAGATAAGCAAGCGATTAATTTTGACCAAATATTAGCTATTATCAAACCATCAAGTATTATGCGAGGTCGTTATTCCTTCACCAACATTTCAGCCTACCGATGTTGTTAGACTGATTTTCATATGTTTATTACCTACTAAAAGACCGAAAATGTACCAAAGTTGCTTATTTACGTTTTTTACATGTATCCCTTAAGCAAAAGAATTATTTTTCTATTATTTTTGTACCTTCCATAAATAAACTGTTCGTTTTGCATTTTTTTTAATCACTACTCAAGAACGTATAAACAACGTTTTCATTTGCCCCGCGGTGAGCTTAACTGATATTCATTGTGAAAACCGAGTTGTTTTCATTTACCCCAATGTGACGGGTAAATGGAAACATTCATGGGGTAAATGGAAACACACTAAAAAAATTCCTAGTTCTACTTTAAATTTTCAATATTGTCTGTGTATATTTTAACAAACTAAGCTAAGAAACCGTCAGCCATAGGAAAACTTACAATTTTCATATACACTTTTTCTAGATAATTTAAAGAAAAAGTTTGCAAAAATCATTTCCAGTTACCCCGATTGACCCTAATGATACTCAGGTAGTGTTGATAATTAAGTAATTAGTGGATACGAGAGGGTGCTGAACAGACGTTATTGGAGTGTAATTAAGGACTCAGTGCTAATAGCAGCCAAGAACGTTTTACACAAACGTGTCTCCTAAAAGGGTAGTTATAATAAGATGACATAAAGGAACGTAAGTAACCGAGCTGGTAGCGTAGTGGTGAGACGATCTGCTTAGCATTCGGGAGGTAATGGGTTCGATTCCTCATACAAATGTAGCGGCATGGTCACTGCGTATATACACACCATGCGCGGCTGCTTAGGCGAATGCTGGGGTCAGAACCCTAACTCCGTTTCTTCCGATTCTATCCTGACCTCACCCATCCTTAATCCCACCATGCATATATACGTAATGTATATAGGTATGCTGGGAATCCACGATTGTGGCTGAAGGAGCTTGGAAAGCTCGAGCAGCCCCCCCTCCCCCTTGGGGAGGGAATGAATTACGTGGCTTATTCCTTTTTTTCCGAACGTAAGTAGTAAATGATTGAAGTGTGTGAAGGGGTGGCAGGTTTGGTTATTTAATTAGGGACACGTGTATGTTTTGACAGGACAGGTAAATCAGATTTATGTACAATTAAGGATGCAGGTCTGGTATGGGTGCAAAATTGAGTGTTATAAGGTACAGAGAAGTAGAGAGCTAACAATCCTTATGTAATGATGTGCGAGGTGGTATCGTATTTATAGTAGGATTCTGGAAAGTGGGAACACGAATGGACAACTGATATCATTTATGAATAATGACAATACAGTTATGGAAATAACTAGGAAATAAGGTTTGATAGGACTTATGTACTAGGATAGGAAATTTATGTAAGGGATTTGCAGGATCATTACAAACTTTGTGTCATTTTGATAGAAAATTTAAATTCTAATCGAGTTCTAACAGAATAATTGGGCCATTCCAGTTCAAAAATTGAGTTAAGGCCGTCTGATACTGTACTAAACTTTGTAGGAAATTTTCATGTTCCAACAACTGCATATATTTTCTACAAAAAGTGAGTAGAATGTTGCGCCACGTCTTGTATTATTCGTGAGCATAAACATAACCTACAAACTTTAGTCAGGGAAAGCTTAGTTAGTTACGAAAGATTTTTTGAGATATGTCGTCATCAATTATACGCCTAGCCCGAGATAATCTGTAATTAAAAATTCTGCACTTTTGCTGAGCCCTCGTTCAGGATATGGCTTCATTAGGTTACTCGATAAAGCAAAAGCATCATCGGAAACAATAACGTAAGGTAGTGGTTTGTTCATTCCTGGTAAGCGTTTAGACAGTCGCAAATTAAGTGAATTATTCAATTAAAAGCGCGCAGGCGCAAATACAATTTTCCTTACAAAATTTAGTAATAGCGCCAGACCAAACATAAATTTTTGAATTCAAATTGTTGTATAAAGTTTTGAATCAAATTTAGTTTATAAATTTCGTGCCAAATCTAGTAGTGTCAGACGGCCTTTATACTTGTTTGAAAATATGATACTCCGGCTTAAATTAATGAACACCTTGCACACTATTGATTTTTCGTAAGTTAAAATGTAAATACGTTATTATTTACTAAAGGTTGTACTAAAAGCGCATATTCCAAAAATTAGTCATTTTGTAAAAATCCCACTATTATGCGGGCGCTAGTAAATGGGGTCCGCTGAGAATGTGACGTCATAATGGTGGGGGTATAGAGAGGGTTAGAGAGGAGGTTTGGTGTGGGGTCGGCTTCTTTACCGGGGTGTTTTTCAACCCCATGGCTAAATTTTAGCCCTTAATTAAGGTCCTTTCGGCATAATTAAGGTCCTTTTGGCGTTTAAGCCTAGATAAGGCCCTTATGGCTTAATTGAAGAAGGAGTAAGATTAAGTCACACCCATTCATTTTACCTGATTGGTTGTACGTGTACTAAGGTAGGGTTAAGACTTGACCACACCCATTTTTTACGTGATTGGATGCGCCCGACCCTCTGGCTTCTGATTGGACCTTAGCTTCACTACTCAGCAGCTGTGGTCTGATTGGAGTGGCTTCGACCCCTTGGCGGAAAATTTGAAATTGTATTGAAGCCTCTGCGTTTCCGCTTGGTTATGCCGGGAAATTTGAATTTGTATTCTGATAAGGGAGCATTGTTTTTAATTATGAGTTATTCAAAACCAGCAATTGTGTTAATTATCAGATACAATTAAATTGTATCATCATAACCATTTTAATCTACCATCATAATCAAACGCTTGTCATAATCGAAACCCTTGGCCATTTTATTTTGGCGGGAAATTTGATTTTGTATTTTAGTAAGGGGGCCTTAATGCTAACTTGTATGAAAGGTGTAGGGCTGCGCATCTTGCTCTCGGGGCTTCGCCTCCAAGGCCGATAATATCGATAACGCAAAAACAAACTTTCACGGCGCAATTAAAAACCTGCTAATTAACTAGTTACGTAATGGATAATAATTCTTATGTTTATATTATAGAAAACAAAAAAGCCGTTTTTATATTAAAAAAATAAGAATGATAAAAAAAATTGTACCGGTGCCCACAGATTTTTGGGTATTTAAGAGAGGCTGATGACAGAGTGCCCTTTAGTACCGTTTTGAGTTTTAAGATGGAGGGCCAGTTTAAGGATCCTTTTTCAGCAATAGCTGCAGGTACTTCGGGTTGCGGGAAATCGTATTTTATAGTGGAATTCCTAAAAAACGTCAAGACCGTCTGCGATACAATATTTGAAAATTATCTGGTTCTACGGCGAATGGTGGCCTTTATTCAAAACCTCTCAGTGGATTTTCAGAATGGTCTACCTAATATGGAAGTTTTATGGTGAAAAACTGGTCTTAATAATAATTGACTACCTAATGCGAGAAACTAAAGGTTCGGTGGTTGGATGTCATCATAGAAATCTAAGCGTGTTTTTCTTAACACAAAATATATTTCATCAACGACGCGGGCAGAGAGATATTTCGCTTAATGTCCATTACATAATCTTGTTTAAGAATCCACGTGAGAGCTCAGATACAGCATTTAGCAAGTTAGATTTCACCTAACAACGCGAAATTTTTAGAGGCTGCGTACCAGGATACCACCTCAGATCCACACGGATGTTTATTGCTCAATTTAAAACAGAATATGCCGGACGTGCTACGCTATGGAACAAATATATTCGGCGTCAAGCCATTTGTCATTTGTTATATAGCTACGAAAGGGTTTAAACCGCAGTCATAATGATTACATCGTATATGATGGTAGACGTTTTAACAAAAACACCTGATATCCTCCACGCATTAGCCAGATTAAAAAAAGTCAACGTGACGCTTTACTGAAATGTCTGGATAGTAAGCAGTCGAATGTATTTGCGAATGTGCACACAACATTTTAAAAGAGCGTGTATCGGTGTCAGCTGATCAGAAGCACCGACTCTCTCAAGATAAGTATACTTTAAGACGCTTAGCATAGAGAGGAGAATCAATAAAAAGGAAGAAACAGTTTCTCTCTCTCTCTCTCTCTCAGCCTAATCGCTCTTTTTTGAATAAGATTAACGATATTGACCTTATTGGGGAGCGCGCGCTAATCCAAAGTAGAATTATATTCTAGATGAGGTCGAATGTGGGCGTTATACAGTAGAAAAGTTGTCGGGAGGTAAAGTACTGCTTAGATCTGTAAAAAGCCTATTTTACGAGCAGCTGCTTTTGTAGGTGACAAAAGATGGTCAACCCATGATAGATTTGAAGATACAGTCATTCCCAACATAGTAATAGACTCTGAGAACTTAAGGTGTGAGCCTTACTGCAGAAAATGATCTACCTTTTTGGGCAAACACAAGACAACTCTGAGTTTTATTTACCTAAATTATTACTTCCCCAGTCAAGAATACGTTAAATATTTTGTTGATTGAAATTGCCATTTCAGCTTTAATGTCTTGATTTGAGATAAAAGGTAGACTACAATTACGAGTAGACTAAGAGTGCTGTCGTCAGCAAGGCAATGGACCGGGTTAGTCTTTGAAGAAATAAGATCAATTATGCATAACATAAAAAGTTTATTCGCAACAACTTGATCCTTGTGGCACGGCCGCATTAATGCCGAATTCTTTTGAAAAGAAACCGTCAACTACGACACGTATTCCTCTTTTATCGAAGAAACTATAAACCCAGTTGATGATCATTTAACCTAAACGAGGTGAGCTTGGCAGGCACCCAAACTTGGTCAAATGCTGTTGTAGTTGCTAAAGCAACTATAACTGTTTCTCAGAATTCTTCTAATGTATTGTTCTAAACTTGGGACATATATGAAATAAGATCACTTGTTGAACGACTTTGACTAGTGTGACTGGTGGTCACGAAGGAGTTTGTTAGTTTCTAGGAAAGATAGCAGTTGTCGATTGATGGCTTTTTCAATAATTTTAAACAAAATTGAAGTGATGACAATTGGTCGATAGTTGGAGGGATCGGTTTTATCGCTATTTTTGGAACAGGTTGAACGTTTGCTAACTTACATGATCAATAAATTCCCCAGAAGACATAGAGATCGAATAGAGCTTAGATAGGACTGGTAATAGTTCGGGTGAACATTTATTTAAAAATAGCTGGGTACCGTATGGGCGAGTCACCTTAATGAGATCAAACCTACTAATGATCGATTCTAGGAAATGTAACTTCATGCCCATAAAGGTAACATCAGATACTGAAAGAGCAATGTCCGAAAATGAGGATGACTTGAAACAATACTCACGTCATGAAAATGTTGCAAAGAAATCCCATAAATATCCCCATTTAGCTGATCTAAAACACCACACGGTTCTATCAGTGTTGCGAAGAACAGAGGAATTAGGGACAATAGAAGTTATTTCTATTAGACAAGGGTCAGATAGACCTAGTGTGGAAGAACTGAAGTGTTATAAACGTTTTCAGAAATCATTTGATTGAAATCACATGAATTAGCAAATGTTTCTGCACTATGATCAGCCGGATCAGGAGTAGATGAAAATTAAAGCCAATTAGTGTTATGAACATTGATATCTCCCAGAATTGAGGTATCCCAAGATGGAAACTGAGACAGAAGTTAGTCAACCTTCAAACTAAGGTAATCGAAGTTACTGTCACTTAGGAGACCTGTAAATGCAACAGTAGAATTTCACAAATTTGGGACCAGAATGTTTAAACCTAGTCACGTCGATGTTGTCCTCCTTTGTAACGAAAGCTAGAGTGAAGATTGTTTTGGGGAAATTGCAAGTCAGGTGAATCGGTGCTTCAGAGGAGACTTGTGTCTCAGATAGAAACAAACGTAATGCATCTCGAGGTACCATAAATGGTATTACTCGTCTCTTAAATGCTCATGTGATTTTCTCAGATCCCACGTAGATGAATTCGCCCAAAGAGGTAAGAATTTCCGTTTACGCTTTTTGAAGTAGTGTTTTCATATCTTTTACTGTTTCTTTTTTTTTTCAGTCATATGTAAGTACGATAAAAATTGCAAGTATTCTACTATCACTACAAAATGGCCGAAAAAGGTTCCGTTTTCATCCACCTGGATTGTATATAATTTCAATAAGAGAATAAAAAAAGGAATGCATTGCCGAATTGCGCCCATACAATTTAAGTATTTGAAGTTGATTTTCAAGACGAAAAAATGGCTTCAACGTCAAGACTTATAACCAATTTCACAATAAATTACTGGAGTCATCCTACACGATTTTGAAATAAACGATTTTGAAATAAATGAATTCTGATTGTTTCCTGTAGATGTGTTTAACATACAAAGGATATCTACCCTGTTTCAAAAATTATCTTTTGCTTTGACTTGAACATTTCATATATGGCGTTAATTTTTGAAATTGCTATTATGCACATGGACACTGTCCCTGATGCAGCTCCTTCGATCATTAAAATTTTAGACCCCTTTTGCTAGAAATTTTCCTGTATATCGTGAATAGGGAGGACAACGGGATTAGTAGATCTAAATAAGTATTTACGCAGCAAAAGAAGTCTAAATAGCAACAACTTAATTCAATTTTAAAATAAGTTATACTTTTTTTAAAACTGTGACAATTGAGCGGGAGTGCCAAATCACAGGACCTGAGTTGACGGGTTCATATCTTGAAACCTATAATCATGCAAGGTTAGTTTAATTGACTGTATAGCATGGAGTAATGTGCTCGTCCATGAGTAATCGTCCCAATCCACCAGATGACCCAACCAGTCACATTCCTTCTTAATGGTGCTCACATTGTATCAGTGAGTGATTTGGTCATAAGATCAGCAACCTGATGCCCAGACGAAATATTTTCAATGGATAATCTGCCCCCGCTAACGTGCTCACGAATAAAGAAGTGGGAGTGCTTGGTTCTAGGATGATTATCAGGATTTTAGGCGGCATTATCAATCCGTATAACTGGAATTTCCTTCATAAATGTAATTTCCTGACGAAGTGGACTAAACCAAATAACTCCCTTTGCCGCTTCACTAGCAGTTACAATATCTGCTTCTGCATTAGACTCGGAGACGGGGTTCTTGGATTAGTCTTTGACTCGGCTCTGAGCTGCTCGATAATTCTTTTAGGTCTTCTAGGTCTTCTAGGTCTTCAAGGTCTTCAAGGTCTTCAAGGTATTACGAGTCGCAACAGTAAGACCATCCTCGACATATAAGGCTATAACGACCTTGGTACTATTTTTCTTACGAACGAACATACGTAGCTCTTCTTTCCTAGCTTAAAACTGCAACCCTTTAGGAATTTTCCAGTACGATGGTTCCAGCGTCTTGGCGACTGTTTCAACCCATATAGGCTCCGTTCGAGTCCACAAACTCTACCAGTACCATCAACGTACTCATCTGGCTACTTCAAGTAGATCATCTCTTTTAACTCTCCATACAAGAACTTAGTTGATACGTCAAACTGCGCCAAGCGCATTTTTCTGTAGCAGCGATGCCGAGCATCAAACAATAGTTTGCAACTTTGCAACTGGACTAAACGTTTTACTACAGTCGATGCATTTTCGCTGATCGTATCCTTTCGTAACTAATCTGGCTTTATATTTTAAAACGCTCCCGCCTGGGTTTAATCAACCAACTTCAAAAGGTTGGTTAATTAATTCGTCTGGATGTCTGTGTACCTGTGCGGTGCACGATGTTACAGGGTTTAGAAACCTGGAAGTGGTGTCATCTTATAGGAAATTCTTTGCTGATTCCAAATATCTGGTAGATTTTTTGATCTGATCACCTTGTTCGCCGTAGGGAGGCCGTTAAAATCAAAATTTCGGTATTAAGATATAAGGAGTTATTTTTATAATAGTTTTTTTTAGTTGATTTAGGATATAATAATAATGAAGATAGAAACCACCATGTTACAGTTTTGAAGTTGGTTGAAATTAAAATTCATAAGTATTCGCACTTTTTGAACTTGTTTTAATCTGTAAACCCACTTACAGGCAATAGCTTAGCACCTGTAGGTATTTCAACTAGTTCCCTTGTGCCATTTTTATTGAGAGAAGCCATTTCATTTTCAATGGATGTGCTATTTTCACTTCGGACCACTACTTCATACGTTGACCAATTTTCACTTCTTTCTCCGATTCGTCGACACCGTTCTCTTGCGACGATATACTCCAAAAAGAGACTTTGACTATTTCCGTACAATCTCGAAGTATTTCATTAAACTGGACATTTTGAGATAAAACGACACATTTCTTCTCAGGAATGTAGACTCGATCACGTTCGTCTTCATCATAGCCGACTAAGTAGCCTTTTTCAGATTTTCTACCCATTTTACGTCTTTTCTAGTCTGGAACATGAATATAGCAGGCTGAACTGATTATTTGAAGGTGGTTTCTTCTTGTATCAAAGCTCATGAGGACCACCATCTACTAACGACTTTCCAGTTCAATTCAGGGCGTAGATTGCTGTTGTAACTAACTCGGCGCAAATTCCGTCTGTAAACTGTACATATCAATTCGAATACTTCAACCTACGCGCCATACCAACGATTCTTCTGTTTTCTCGTGCTCTACTGTGAAGTGTACGGTGCTGTCAGTAGTTTCTGCAAGATTTTTCGAACATTTGCATTGTCGAATTTACCGTCATGAGTAATTTCCTTAATGGTGTAATCCTGCGTTTCTGCATGTATGAGCATCTGTTCTCAAACTATTTTGACACAAGATTTCTGCATAATGACAAAACCATAACGATATTTACTGTAACTATCCTCCAATAACGTTTCTTCTGAAATGATTGACAAAAATGTCTACAAACGTCGATCGAAATCAGCTTTCCAGGTTGTGACGCTATTTTCCAATACCAAACAGAAGGCGATGAGCTTTACCATAAATGCACGGTTTACAAATCGTGTTAGTAAGCTTGACTTTAACATCTAACTCTCTTTCAAGCTTTTTCTTAACGTGATTATCTTGGTGACCCCATCGATCATGATACAACTGTAACGGACGTTCGACTCTGCGATATTCACCGATGGAATATTTCGAGATAAAACTATATCTGTCTTATATAGCGACTCAACTTTTTCACGCATACCACTCAATATTGTTCACCAAAAATGAGCAAGCAGTAACTGTGGATTTTCTATGATGCGCGACCAACGGAACAATGGAACATACCAACCATCTTTCAGCAAAAAACGTTGTTTCTCTCTATTGATGACTGAACACATTTCGATAGTGCCGCCTCCTACGGCCATCAAACGTTCGTCTCCAGTTGCTTTAGTCGTGCACAAATCTGTAGCTTAGTAGCCCCATTATCGACAAACCAATCTTCTAAATTTGGTTTACAAGCTAAAACTTCATTGTGAATTGAAACCAAAGCGATCTGAAACTCTTTCGATTAACTTTGAACACTACTAGTAGCACCCTTACGTGCAGGACGACCATTTGTGATCCATACCTTACAGTATCGAACCCAATGACCCTTTTTCTGACAATAATTACAGGTAACATCCTTCTTAAACCTTGAAGTAGAATTGGGAATACCAGGATCACTATTTTTCAGTTTAATAATCTTAGCAAACAAGGCTTCTTGAGCATTATTATCATTGCTAGAAGACTGTTTCATATTGCGTTCGAAAACAATAAGCTACATCGTTAATTCATCAAAAGTCCGAACGTCATCTTTTGTTAATAGCATCCAACTTGATTTAAAATTCTCGAAAGTACTCGGTAAGATATAAAAAAATTTACGTAGCAGGAGCAGATCTGGGGGCGGATATTCATTTTTAGCTTTTAAACCGTTATTCAACTCGTTCCTTACGCTCTTTAGCTTGACTACGTGGGCGAAAACATCTTCACCCGATGTCCAACTGAATTTAGAAAGCTCTATACAAATCTTGAACAGCTGATCCTTCGATAGCTTGAAACTGCTGCTTCAGCGCCTCGCAAGCATCATGGGCCATAACCTTGTCGATGATCTTCTGATAAACTGTATCAAAAGCTGTGCTTGTAATCATCGATTTTGCAAAATTGTTAGCTCTTCGATAGAGATTGCTGGAAATTTTAAACGCTTTTTCTCACCTATGGTTGAAGTAGCACCAAATGAAGTTGGTTTTTCTAACTTTTTATCGATTACATCCAACACACCTCCATGATAATCGAGTAAATCGCGGATTTTTCGTTCCAAATTGGGCAGTCTCACTCACTAGTCAATGGTTTAGTGTGCTTTGCTAAATTCATATTCTCTACAAATATAAGCGTCTGTGTCCGTAACCTATTGTAAATTAACCACTAACTCAAAGGCACTATATCTGAGCTTAAAGAAACTGAACTACATGTTTACACTTTTAATGTCAGGTGTTATACACACTATTGTTTTTCTTTAACAAGTTACTTTGTTGTATTTTTACTAAACACTACCTTAACTTTAACAATACCACTATTAAAATTATAATTTTTATTCATTGTTGAAAGCTCTCGATGAGAATATGGAAACCAAAACCGAGAAGTATTAAAACTTAGCTGCATTTACAACAATTAATAAATACAAATTACAAAACATAACTAACAAAGACGTTATTTTACATTTTGCGACTTTAACCATCCACCCAACTAATGACCTTTATGATTCTACATAAAATATCTGGTGTAGAACACCATACGACCTTCCAACCTAGAAAATGGAAATTAAAAGAAATGAAATAATTTTAATAACTTTTTTTAGGATAATTATGCTCTTTATAATAAGTTCATTACGAAAATAGGCAACATTGTAAAAACAAAAACAATAATATATGTCAAACAGACGTTTAAAACTTCATGAAAGGAAGGAAGGAAAGGGCCACGTATTTCATTCCCTCCCCAAGGGGGAGAGCGGGCCGCTCGAGGTTTCCGAGCTCCTTAGCCACAAACATGGATCCCAGCATACATATATACATTACGTATATATATATATATATATATATGCATGGTGGGATTAAGGATAGGTGTGGTCAGGATAGGATCGGAAGGAACGGAGTAAGGGTTCTGAGGGGGAAAATACTACCTAGCATTCGCCTAAGTAGCCGCACGTGGTGTTCATTTATACGCAGCGACCATGTATATGAGGAAAACCCCCTGAAAAAACCTCATACTAGGTAGACGGTAACAGGAATCGAACCCCTGTCGAATGCTAAGCAGGTCGTGTCACCACTACGCTACCAGCTCGGTGAACTTCATGATAGACACAGGTTAATAGATATCTAAATATCTAGATGCTAACTTATATAATTAAAGGAAATGAAATAATTTTATTTATCTCGCACCAATATCCTAGGGAGTTATAGTAGGGAATTATAAATCTATAACTCCCTCTAATGTATTTTGACAAATATTTGCAAGCTTGTCAGTTGATATATCCATGGTAACAATGCCTACTTAATTTTTAAACGTTCGTTTAATTTTAATAGCCAACAAAATTTCGTTTTCATATTTCATTTATAATGAAATATGAAATAAAATTATTTATCTATCACGTGAGTTATGTATGGTAATAACCCTGAGCAACTTAGAATCCCTCGAGACTAACGCCCCTCGATATTGCAATCCGTTGCCCTCTGTAATTAACACCCGCCATAACTCCCTTGATATAAAAATAACTACAGTAGAAGTCCGATAATCCGGCACGTTCGGCACCGGCTCGGTGCCGGACTACCGAAAATTCCGGTCTATCGGGCGGTAATTATAAGAACAATTAGGTTAATAATTAAACTACAAATACAGTATGCAAATATGTACATACAACAAAGTTTATTTTACATTTCATATAATGTATGTACGCGTACTGTAAAACATATTTCACTTAGATTTAAAAAAGTCACGAATGTCTTTTTGTTTTCTTGACTTTTGGCGTTTAGTATAAAATTTATTTCTAATTGATATGGAAATCAATAATTTCTGAAGCACTGTAGCTAGTACTAGCCTCAGCAAAAGAGATAAACTTATTTAGTGATTCTGCAGCTTCTGCCCAGCTGATTTTTTCCTTTTCTTCCGTTTCGGCATCTGAATCACCTTCTTCGAGATTTTGAGTAGGCTGAGGGTTTACTACAATGTTGATAATGTCCTCATCGGTTAGTTTTTGTTCAACAGGCTCATTCTCGTCGATTAGAAGCCACTCCTCTACCTCATCTTCAGGCAGGTTTTTCAAGGGATTTCCAGCACTTCTAACGACATCCAAAACTTTGGTCAGAGCGTCTTGATGGTTTTCTTCCTCATCAGTCTGTAGAGTTAGGTCAGATTCAGGGTTTGCAGCTGGCCAAAGTTTTCTCCAGCATTTTTGGAGTGTTGTATTTTTTACTTGGTTCCAAGACAGTGCAATAGCATAGACGGCATCTTTTACTGTAAACTTTTTTTGAAAATCAGCACGTCACAGTCGGCATTTAACAGGCCTTGAATAAAAGACTTTCTATAAAAGCATTTAAAATTTTGAATAACCCCTTGGTCCATGGGTTGAATCAAAGATGTTACGTTAGGTGGGAGCAGAGTAGCAACAATATTTCCAGAAACTAACTCATCTACTGGCGGGTGGGCTTTGCGTTTGTCCAAAAGAAGGATGGCTTTAGTATCTTCTGGTAGACCAAGGCTTTTGAAGGATTTCTTGACCTCAGGCACAAAGTGGTGAAAAAACCAGTCTTTAAAGAGGGCGGCAGTCATCCACGCATTTGATTGAGCATCCTATTGGACAGGCAAGTATGTAACATTCTTAAAAGCCCTGGGTTTTGCAGATTTACCTATCACAAAAGGGGTCACTCGGTGGTTTCCAGACGCATTCGCACGTAGCAAAACGGTTAATCTGTCTTTGTTTTTTTTTAACCCTTGGTTGCTTTCTCTCCTCCCCCAGCTAGTGTAGATGTTGGTAAACATCGCCACAATAGCCCTGTTTCATCAGCATTGTAAATCTGTTCAGGTGTTAAATCATTATCAGCCACGATTTTCTCAAACTCGTCTTTGTATTTTTCTGCAGAGTTTTGGTTTGCTGAAAATGTTCCTCCAGTTACATCAAGTCTTCGAATTCCATGCCGAAACTTAAAGTTTCTGAGCCAACCATCAGAATAACTACATTCACTTTCAGCAACTCCTAAATCTTGGCCGAATTTCTTTGCCTTTTCAACAATCATTGGCCCTGTTACCGGCTTTCCTTCAGAACGTACTGCACTAAACCATTTGAACAATACACTATCTAGCTGTTCCAGTTTTAGTTTTTTTAATGTTTGTCTAGAAGCCAATTTTTCAGTTGTTACCGATTGAGAAGCAAACTTCATTAGTTCATCTTTTTGTTTTTTAATGTCATAAATAGTTGATGAGCCAATATTAAACTCATTCATTAAAACATTTCTATTCTCGCCTTTTTCTAGCCGTTTGATGATTTCTAGTTTCTGTTTGAGAGTCAGTGTTACGTGTTTTCGTTTCTCTCCTTTTGAACTCGTAGGCTTAGGTTTTGAAAACATGGTCACTGTACAGTTAGAACGAAAATCACTTTTTTTTATAAACAGTTTCAAAACTTACGTTTACTGCGATGTGAAAGGACACAAAACAACAACGCACAAAAAAATGGCGAAGACGCTTCGTGATTGATTAACGGAGCTGCACTGCACCTGAATTTGTTGTGACAGCTGAGACTAGGCGGCCGCTAATTGTTTCGAACAATACCGAGCGCTTCCGGATGATCTCCGAGTAGCTCTCGAGCGTTTTTATTTGCTTTAAAGACACACTTTTGGAGAAAACCAAAATTTTTACAATTTTCCGGAGCGATGTCGGACTATCGGGCATTCCGGACTGTTGGATGCCGGACTAATGGACTTCTACTGTATTATAATTCTTTCAGGCCAACTATGCGACCCTTTTTATACGTTCATAAGGAAAACAAGCAACATTGTAAAAACAAAAACAATAATCTATGACAAAATGACATAATAGACATAAATACATTTTAATTTAAAAAATATATCAATAATACAGTTTAACCATTTTCATTGCTATTTTTAGAGTTACCTTGCGTTATATTAAGAAACTTTTTTTTTTAAATATGTTTACACGTTTTCTTATAAAATTAATCGTTATTCAGGAATTGAAAAATTAAAGTAAATTCTACCTTAAGAATTTTTTTTGCCGGTACATTACGCGTCGTATCAAAAAATTGCATAGAACATAATTAACCGATATGTTTAAGGTCTATATCTGGGTATTTTTATATCTTTGAAATATGCAGCTGTTTGGGAAATATTTCATAAAAACCAAAAACTTCCCCTAACAAACCCGCCCTCTCCGCCGCTGGATTTTTTCCAAAATCTAATCAGCTCCAAGCCAAATTAAAACAAGCTTAAATACAATATTTTCAGTACGTAGGTGTTTTCGTTCTGGAGTTATCGTGGATACTAACATACAACTTCACAATACACACACACGCACTCAGACACACATCCAGTTATCATGTCCGATCTTGGCGAAACTTGGCCAAAAGTTGTAAAATGATAAGTAGATTAGCGACAGTGAAAAAAAGTCGATTACATAACCTTCTGTACCTACATATGTATATGTAGGTTGGAAGGTAAAGAGTCAAACACGGTTTTTTTAAATATTTTGGTTTTAGCAGCTCAATGAACTGCATCGACATTTATATTCTCTAAAAGCTTTTTAAAACAATTTTTGTGTTCATCAGGACGGCCATATTGAAAATGAAACGTTCTTTATAACGAAAGTGTAACGTTTATTTGTAACTTTTAAGTTTGAAATCAAAATTACATTGTTGAGCGAAATATTTTTATGATCAGAAAGGCGAATGCTTCAGCAAAATTTACGTACGGATTCTCGATATGTTTCTCATGTTTTTTCCATAACTACCGTCCTAAAAGCTGCTTACACAATTTTATGAGCATAAAAAATCTATCCATTTTTATATGTTATAAAATAATCAGTATTGAAATTTTTCAGTTTGGGTTTGGTTAACGTCTGTCTATTGCCAGATACAGTAAAAGAATACTAAGGCAGCAATTTGCAAGTAATTTTAAATGAATGTGCAAAAATTCACATCTTTAGGATCCGCTCATAAAATTAAATTATTCAGTAGTCGAAGCGAGATAGCAATAAAGAAAATCCAAATGGTTAACTTTTTATAACCGTAAAGTTTCACTATGGTTGTAATAAAATACGGTCGCCAATAAGAAGGTACCATCTTAAATGACAAATTGGTAAATGAACTTAAGGCATTAGTATTTATTTGATTACGGCATCACAATATTAATCGATAGGCAAAAGAGAGCATTATACTGAGATTAGCCGGATGACATTAATATAAACTGTTGCAAAGAAAACGTCGTAAAACTAAATTCATTATTTAACGGACAGAAATATTGTGTTGAATTGTGCGACATTGCTGTCATCTTTCATAATTTTGACAGATGTTACGACTGATTGTCTCTTTAATAGTTTATATACCTGGATTTACGGCAGGTAACCAATAAATAATTTTATTGCCCAAACGTAATTGCTAATATACATAATGATTTCATCTTCAATATTTGTTGCTAACTCGTTGAACAGATTTCAAGTTTTCTTTTTTCAGATACCAAGGTTAAATTATTAATATTGGCAAAAACATTATTTGCTTAAAAGTTGTCAATATTCCAAATAAAAAAAGAATTTTAATTTGAGACACATCATTATTTCGGGTCAAACACCCAGACGTCATGCTATAATGTAAACATATATTCTCTACTCACAATACCTGTCGTCGTACGTAATGTACAACTTTATAACACCTTGAATATTATTTATTAAAATGTAAGTAATAAAACCAAGTTTTAACTGACAAACGCATAAAAAAAGTTAAATTATAACTAAAATTAAAATTAAATGAAAAAAAAAACGCTGCCAAATTCTCTGCCATAATGTTTCTCATATATGCAAATAAGTAACTTCAAAGCCCACAATACCGGAATTTGAGTCATATCGGTTTTTAAACACCGTAATTCCCCATATTTAATCCGCCATTTTGAATTTTTTAATTTTGGCAAATGATTTATTCTTAGCGATCTTAAAAACCCCCAATACCCGACTTTCAAAAAAATTTTACCTGAATTTTAGTCATATTGAATTTTAAACACGATTTTTGATCCACCATTTTGACATTTTAATTTTTTTGACACATGATTTAAACTTAGCTATCTTCAACACCCCCAATACCTTTAAAAAAAATCGGTTGATAAATTAAAAAATGCACAATTTTATACCCTAAAAACGGCGCGCCACTGGTTATTATATATTTTTTTATTTTGAAAATATATACAAAAGTAATAGTTTGTTTTTTAATTATGTAACGTTTTAAAATTTGAAGCAATAAATTTTTTTAATTTTCTAATCCCCTAAAAATTCGTCGCCACTGGTTGGATTTTGCTCAGTGACGAACTTGACCTAGATTTTGTGGCAAAGAATTTTGTACCTAATTTCATATCGATAGATTTAATGGTTCAAAAGATATCTCGCACACACACAAACAGGCACACCGACAGAAACGATTTTTTTTCTAAAAACTTGTTTTTTATCGATGGCACACAATCCGACACGAGATTTTCTTTTCCAAAAATGTGTTTTTCGTATTATTTAGGCGACAAAACATCGAGAAATGTAAAAAAAATGTTTGAAAATTTAACCCGATTACATAGCTTAGAGTTAAAATTGTAACACCGCGTTTTCGGCTTGTTACCGCCTCACTACGTGTTGATATTGTATCAACTAAATTCAGTAACAATAAAGCCAACCCTAATTTCTTGAAGACAAGCATCTAACTCCGGTACGGTTCTTTCATGTTGTGAACGCAACCTTTTCTTAATGATATGCCACAAAGTTTCGATCGATGAAAGATCTGGACTACTGGATATCCATTTTAAAAGTGAAATATTGTTTTCTGCCATCCATTCTTTCACTTTCTTAGCCGTACGCTAAGCAGCGCCATCTTGTTGAAACGTATGTTCAACGTTTTTCAAAAGCATTTCTTCTATTTGTGGTTTCAAGTTGTCTGTTAAGACGCTGATGTATTTATCAGCATTAATTTTTCCGTCTACAAAGTGTAATTTGCCCACACCTCTTGCTGACATGCAACCCTAGACCATAAGGAAACTTAACTTTTGTTTTTAAGACAATCATTGTGAAAAACTTCTTCTTTGGTTCTTATGACTCGACTTTGACTATCGCTAATGCAAACTTCAAATCTCGCTTCATCACTCCGCAAAACTGAATTCCATTGATTTTGAGACCAAGTTATGTACTCCATTGCCCAAGGAAGTCTGTTTTTCTTCTGCTTCTGGGTAAGTAAAGGTTTTTTCTTTGTCTACAAATTGGAAAAATGAATGCGTTTAATAATCATAATTCATAATGTTTCAATTACCTTGTTTTAAAGTTTTAAATCCTAGTTTTTGAGCAGCAACCCTATGGCAAGTAGCTCTTTTAAAACGTTTACCTGTTGCTTCACTCTACAAAACACTTATCTCTCCATAGTTAGCGCGGCGATTTCGCTTAATAACCCCTTCTAAAGCTCGTAAATTTATATTAGAATATCGTGGCTTGTATCCATTTCTTTCTTTCTAGTCTAAAAAACCAGTAGTGTCAAGAATATTTCGCAGCGTTTATTGGGACATACTAACATTTTCAGCGATTTTCTCAGCAGATTTTCCTTTCAAATACAAATTAATGATCACTTTGCTTATTTCTTCACAAACAGCTTTACCCCGAGACATTTCTAATCCTTAACAACAACCTATGTAATTAAACAATCTAAAAAATGTTACTATCAGGATATTTACGTTTACAAAAACGTCAACTGTTTTCATTTGTTTTCTAATGGCACCTTGATTTGGAAAAAGTGATCTGCACGTTTAAGCTGTTTTGATCTTCTATTTCAATAAAACGCAATTATTGTATCAAACACCCCAATTTAATATTGAAAAAACAAACTACAATGGTGCTTATAAAAGAAACAGTGTAGCAACACGCATGGAGGCTCAGAATCATATATGTTAAAAAATGGTTCAAATCGAAAAATTCGATTTTTTTTCGTATTTTTTGTAAGTGGATTACATATATAGTCTTACAGTATAAAGAGTGGGGTTATACAAGAACTTAACACTTTTTTTATAATTTGTTTTGTTTAGCTGTAACATGATTCCATTAATTTAAGTTAAATGTTCGAATTGAGCACCGTTAACAATCTGACAATAGCAAGGCGATTAACAAATAATTTTTGAACGTTGGCGTCGTTTGCGGTAAAAATTTATTGGCGAATTCGTGCTTCTGAATTGGCCGGTTGGGTTGCGTATACTTTACTCTTTCAGTGCCTCCACAAGAGGTCCCTTTTCTACCAATCCAACGACCTGGAAAAACTTCATCCAAATAAACGCGAACAGGCAAAGCGTAGTGTGGCGGAACTCCATCTTGTTGAAAAAAGAGGTCCCGGATACAACGTTATTAGAGCGGGGATGAGGTCATTTGGAAGAAGGTTTAAATTTCTCGTACCAGTGAGAGTATCTTCGAAGAAGTAAGGACCTATAACTCTTCCGCACCAAACGTTTTTGAGGATTTTAGGTGTGATATTCCGTGAACCAATGAGGATTTTCGGTTGACCAATAACGACAATTTAGTCTGTTCACATGGCCGTTTAAAGGAAATGTTCTTCAGAAAAAATATTATTTTTACAAAAATTGCGTTACCATAACATAATTGTTTATTTGTTCACAAAATTCATTTCGCCGATCAAAATCATCTTCCGACAGATCGTCTTATGTTGTAGGGATGGAACTTCTCTCTTTTCAACACTTTCTGAACAGTAGATCGTGGTACACTGATATTATTAGCTGTGTCGGTAATGATGATATTAGAATTATCTTGTATTGCTAACACAATGTTCAACTGATCTTCTTCACTTATCGAGTTTTGACCAGATTTTCGCATATCCCGAACATGTCCACATTCCAGAAATTTCGTCTCAACGCTGCTTACCATACTTCGGCTAAACGCCGGTCGATCAGGGCGGGTCGCATTAAACAACACAACCACTTCTGAGTGAGTGCGCCACCTATCTCCGAAACCAATCATGTACAAGATGCCAATTCTTTCACGTTCGCTTAAACACAAGTTGCTAACGTGCAAATAATTAAAATAATTTTAACAAAATGTACAATTTAACGTTTTCTTACATTGACAATGAAATTTTCTCATTTTTAGTGTTTACGATAATTTTTATTCAATATTTCCTTATGTAACCATTATCCATATTTATCTTGTCGAGCGTAAAAAGATGCACCCTTTCTAATTCTGCAATAAAAGATGGAGGTTGATATTTAAAAAATGTCAATTACGTCATATCTTTTTCTTGACACACCCTGTATATTTCACTTTTACTTAAAAAAATTCTAAATTGAAAATAAAAGTCGAGGGGTCCGAGCGTTTTGTTCCTAAACTCCTATTCGAATTTTATTAGAATTTATCCGCTACTTTACGAACACTCTGTATATGCAATACATATATAGACTTTATTACGGTATATATTTTTAAATTGTCCTGAACGTGCTTAAGCACTCAGTAACGCTTAGAAGGGTGCATAGGAAATTTTGTATTACCAAGAGATGCCTATAGACGGCTATCTTAAATTTTTTCATATCATAAGTGAGAGGAACACAGGAAGATAATTCGAGCTTAGTAGCTGTGTAAAAGAATATGGATTGCGCCCGTTTGGATAAGTTGCGATTTGTACTGCATATTGATAATGTGAATGAATGAATACTCGATTCCTGGTAAAGATGGCCTGAGATGGTACCAAATAATGTGATTTAGCAGCACAATAGCCATTGTAATGCCGATACTTCAAATAAAGAATTGAAATAATTCTTCTATGCTCAAGGGAGTGTAGGTCAGGAGTAAGGACGGATCATTTATAAGCCTAATCGAACTTCTTTGAATACAATCAACGATATAAAGAGCGTATTGAGGAGCACCTACCCAGAGGTGGGAGATGACGTCGAACGATAGCTTTGAAGTTACGGCCATTCCCAACATGGTAATAGAGTCTGAAAACTTAAGAACGTATATCTACCCCATTCATACTTACAAAAGGAAATGATCGATCTCTTTTGCGGGACACAAGGCAACACTGAGTTTTATTAGCATTAAACTTGACAACATTATTACTTCCCCATTCAAGGATACGTTGAATGTCTTTGTTGACTGAAGTGGCCAGTTCAGCTTTGATTTCAGATAGAAGGTGGATTACTATTATGAGTAGAGTGAGATACACCACAACAGTAAAAAAGAAGACACGTATTCGTTTTTTATCAAAGAAACTGGAAACCCAGTTGATAAGCTTATCAGTTAACTCAAATGAGGTGGGTTTGGCACTTATGCTAAACTTGGTTAAATGCTTTTGGGATATCTAACGCGACTACAACTGTTCACCGGATTGTTCTAACGTATTGCTCCAAACCTAGGTCACAAATGAAAGATAATCACCTCTTGAACGACTCTACCTAAAATCATATTGGTGGTCACTAAGGAGTTTGTTAAATTCAAAGAAAAAAAGTAGTTGTTGATTGATGACTTTTTCCATGACTTTAGACAAAATGGAAGTGATGAGTATTTGCTAACTTCCATGATGAAGTAAATTCCACAGAAAACATAGAAATCGAAATGGATAGAACTGGAGCTAGTTAGGGGGAACATTTCTCTAATACAATAGCTGGATACCGTCTGAATCAGTCGCTTTTTTAGTATCAAGCTTACTGATGACTGGGGGATCATTTTTTCCGGAATCAGTAAGGTACGAGTTTGAAGTAAATAAATCCACAAAGAGATTGGTTTTGTCTATAGCATC
This sequence comes from Vesta saturnalis, assembly GCA_036346205.1. NCBI lineage: Eukaryota > Metazoa > Arthropoda > Insecta > Coleoptera > Lampyridae > Vesta > Vesta saturnalis. The sequence continues at coordinate 8,653,110 of JARFJB010000821.1, forward strand.
AGCAAGTACAGATCCGTCAAAAATGTCATGGGGAATGAACAGACAGAGGTTTTACTGATGACCTTAGCTAAAGACCAAAATTTACGACTGCCCAAAGAAGATGCAACTAGTTTATTGCATTTTCGTTGTTTAAACAACTTTTTAACATCAGTGATAACACTTTTGCATATATTTCTAGCACCACGTAATCTGCATGGCTCTTGACCGTTCTATTAAATTTACATTTATTTTTGAAAAAGATTGCATGAGCATAAACCCAATTGAACCAGGGTTGGGGACGAGAATGACCAATACGATTTTGTTTTTTGGGAATGTATAACTCCATGCTCATGGACATGACCCCAGATACTGAAAGAGTAGCGTCCACAGACGAGGACGATTTAAAACAATATTCACGCCATAGGAAGATTGCAAAGAAACATTGTAAATCAGTGTTGTGGACAATAGAAGAATTAAGGACAGATTTATTCTATTAAACAATGGACAGATAGACCTGAAAGAACTGAAGTTAGGTTAGGGTTTTTAGGGATTCTTATGGGTCCGGAAATCCTTTGTGTGAGATCACATGAAATAGCAAATATTTCTGCATTATGACCAGCACAATTATTAGTATATGAAAAATGGAATGCTATATTTTTTTTATAGAGTTGGATTGCTAATTAAATTTTAAGGTACATTTTGTTAAACACCTCTATACATAACTTTTATAGTTTTTAATTAAAATGAAAAATTGAATTTGCCGCCTGATATTTAAAGTTACGCATTTATAAACCTAGTAATGTCTGAGCTGCGCAATTTTACCAGTTTGTAACACAGACACTACTATTTCCGAATGTATCAATAAATGTGCGTAATTATGTCCAGTTCGCTCAACATTATGTAAATTTCAAACGCTCAAAACTTTATTTCTTCAAATAGAACATCCTGTGTGTAAATACATATTTTGATACAGAATTTAATTCTGCTTCGATTTTCATAATCATTCCTATACCTATCTCTGTTGGCGTTTGTGCTATTTAATCATTTTTTAAACTTTGTTACAAATTTTAGTTTTTCATCAGTCAAATTGGCTTTGATAAATAAACAAATAAATAATAACATAACTTGTATGACATAAACAGCTGTCAATTACAAAAGAAAACCAAATATTTTTATTAGCCTAAATGTTGTTCAAAAAGATGTTCGTTCACGGCCAAACAATATTGAATTCGGTTTAGAATACATTTTTCCCCACAGATAAAAAACAGCAGGGGCATGGTAAGGTGATCTTGGAGGCCAACGTAATGGACCAGTATACAAGTACATTCAGATATGGCAGTTTTTGTTCCGAATCCAATTCCATTGTGAATTTTATGGGAGTATGCGGCTGTTTGGATGGTTTGGCTTATGGTTGCGTGTTTTCAAATTCCGTGAATTCTGATAACTATTGGTATTCGAAGTGTTTCACGTCTACATCGCGATCTCAAACCCCTGTTGGTATAATTTTTCCTCTATTTGGAAGTATGTAGTTGTAAAGTATATTGTCAGAAGTTCCATTCCTGTGTTTACCGAGAGTATCGTGCGTTCATCTGACGTTACATCCTTTTCCAGCCTGCCCTTATGACAGCTAGTGCCTTATTAGTCGGCTTATTTGTGAATAGGGTCACGATATCAAAGATTCCCAGTATTTTTTGGTTAGGTTGTTAGGTTGGAAGTTTCTGATGGTTTCTACGAAGTGCTGCGCATTCTTGACCATAATCTCAGTTTTTTCCGATAAGAAGGTGATGATGCCTCGCAGATAATGCGCTAATGGATGACAAGGAGAATTTCTTGAGCTCGCAATTGGTCTCAGAGGAATTCCTTCCTTGTGCATTTTTTGTAGTCCGTACAGATGCGGAGCTTTGCATCGTCTTTTCCTCGCCACACTCCGTCATTATACACTCATTCTTTATCCTATCCCTTATTGTTTTACCATATGCGCTTCTCAGGAATCTCATACCCACCGCATTTATTTTCTCTTTTACAGCAATTATTGCTATGTACGCATCTTTGTTCTTACATACTGCCTTTTTTACCGATTCATTCCACCAAGCATACTTTTCTGTCTACCTACAGTCGCTCTTCCACATATCCGAACGGCACAATTGACAACATAGTTTTTCAAGCTTATGCTTGCACTTTCAACGTCAGTGTATTTTATTTGTTTGTTCCACACTGTTTCATTCACATTCAACTCTTTACTCACAGCATCTGCGTATTTCACTCTTGCCCTATTATCTATTACTTTATCTACTTCAATTCTGGACGTTCGCATTACGTTTGCTTTGCTTCTACAGACCCATTTTTGGCCTAAACACACTCTCGATATAACCATAAAGTGGTCCGATTCGCGCATATTTTTTGTGTCTCTCGCCAGATTTCTAAGTCGTTCATCCTACTATTAAGTCAATCATACTTTTAGATTCACCTCTTTGCCATGTATACTTATGCACATGTTTATGTTTAAACCACGCATTGGATACAAACAGGCTTCTCTCCACACAAATGTTCAGCAGGTGTTCACCATTCTCATTGACTCTTTGGTCTCCGAACTTTCCTAGAACGCGTTGATTATGTTCTCACTATAGACCCACCCATCCGTTCAATCTCCCAATGTCATCACTTTTTCGTTTGGCGTACATGTGTTCAACACGTTCTCTACATTATTCAAGAAGTTTTCACATTCTTGGTCTCTTTCTCCATTCACCGGTGCATAGCATGCAATAAGAAAAATTCTTCGAAACTCCACTTTCATTCTAACACACATTATCCGGGCAGATACCAATTCGTACCGTTTAACACATCTTTTCGCCCCTTTACTTACGACCACCCCAACTCCTTTTGCGCTATGCATTTCAGTCTCAACTCCTGACCATAGTGCTAAGCTGCCATCCTCCAAATCCACAGCAACTTTTCCTTTGCGCTTTGTCTCCGATCCGCACAGAATATCAAGCTGCCTTTCGTACGTTACATTTGCAATTTCAAATTATTTATCATGCATACCTCTAACATTTCATGTACCAACTCGCCATTCATTCCTTGTACAGTCGTCAGAAACGGGGACTGTCTGTTTCGACCTTGAAGCAGTTGTATTGTTCTCTTGAGTAATACTATAGCGGGCGGACCGATGACTAGCTGAATCGTGCCCCGGACGATGTAGCATTCTCTACTAACGGTGTCGTCCTACTACCGGATAGTTATTTGTCTACTGCCCCGACATATAAGAAAGTAATAAGTAGAAATATAGACAGAGTCCAAGAAAGATATAAATAATATAGCGTATATATATATATATATATATATATATATATATATACAGTGTTACCCATTTCAATTGGAATCACCTCTGTAAAATGCGCGATCTCGAAAATTTTTTTGTATTAAAAATTTGTGTTAAAAAGCGTATTCTGGTACAAATTTTCATAATTTAATTTTCATTTCCAAGGCTCTCTATGATTCTTGTTCCTCTCAAAAAAGGCAAACGTTTAGGCTGCACCAGAGGATTCACAATTGTTATAAATAGAAACAGTCACAATTCCATAAACAAAATATTCTTTAACAAGAAAGTTATAACAACATTAATTTTTGAAACGAGGTATTTAAATCTACGTTTAAATACCTAGATTGCAGACAAATTGGAAAACTGGCAACACGGCAAATACGGAGTGGTACATCTCCGTAAAAATCCGAAATCAGTAACTTATTTCGTTCTAAAGTTATAACTCCTGAAAGTATAGTAAAATGGTATTGCTTAATTTGATTTATTAATGAACTGAGGAGCATCACCTGATTCTCGTATTTTATAAGGACCTAAATACAAATGTACCGGTGTATTGTACGTTAGCCAGTTATAACACAAAGCTTAAAAATTGTGTGAGCTTTTTAAATAACTACCTTTACTGAATGTAAATTTTCAAAATTGTTGGATTAGTCGAGGCAGTGAGTTGATTGAATGACCCCCTCGGTGGCCTGATCTAACAATATTAGATTTCTTCTATGGGCTATTTTGACTCAAAAAGTGTACAAGACTAGACCAAGGAATAGAGCGGAACTTGGCGATAGAATATGCCAGGATTGTGCTGAAATTACGCAGCAATATATCAAACATGCTGTAAAAACTATTCGCAAACTATACGATAAAAGTGTGGAAATTAACGGAGGTTTAGTCGAAGCCACACACATTTAGATTGCTACTTTTATTAAAATGTAATGGATTTGTATTTGTAATGTATTAAATGTGTTTTCTTATTTATTGTATTTTTTGTTGATTTCAAAAAAGTTCACTGAATTTTACAATTTTACTATATTTTCAGGAGTTATAACTTTAGAACGGAATAAGTTACTGAGTCGGATTTTTACTGCACAACTAGGGTGATATACTCCTTCGTATTTGCCGTGTTGCCAGTTTTCTAATTTTTCTACGTAAAAAATAGATTTAACCACCTCCTCTCAAAAATTAATTTTGTTATAACTTTCATGTTAATGAATATTTTTTTATGGAATTTTGGGTGTTTTGAATTTGAAAAAAAATTTCCGAATAAACTTTTGCCCTTTTTGACAAGGAAAAAAACCATGGAGTGCCTTGAAAATGAAAATAAAATTATGAAAATTTGTGTCAGAATACGCTTTTTAACACTTAATTTAATAATTTTCGAGATCGATTGAAAAATGCGCATTTTACAGGGGTGCTTCCAATTGAAATGGGTCACTGTATATATGATATATATATATATATATATATATATATATATATATATATATATATATATATATATATATATATATATATATATATATATATATATATATATATGACTTCATAAAATTGCAACACCTAGAATTTGTTGAACGATTTTATTGAAATTTTCGTCCCCACAGGACTACAGATCGCGAAGAACGTCGCTTAAGACTTTTAGCCACAAGAGACAGATTTTCAACAACTTCATCGATTGCAAATGATTGGATGAGAGGTGTGTTGTTCATATCGTTCATTTTTATGTCCTCCTCTTACACTACTTCACCGTCTACGCAGGCTAGAGTGGAGCAACGAAAGAGCGAATTGGGCGCAAGAATGGCATCGAATAGTTGTTTAGTGACGAGTCCCGATTTTGCTTGTGGGCACGCGATGGTCGTAGGAGGGTCAGACGGATGCGTGAAGAACGTAAAAATCCAACATTTTTTGTGGAACACAACACAGCCCTCACACAAGGAGTGATGATATGGGGTGCAATATGTTACGGTAGCAGATCACCCTTGGTCTTCATTGATGGCAACTTAAACGCCGCTGGTTATATTGTCAATGTGCTAGAACCCGTTGTGCTTCCATATCTTCAGGGGCTGGAAAATCCCATTTTCCAACAGGATAATGCGTGCCCTCATACGGCAAGGGGTACAACACGTTTTTTTGAAGAAGCTAACATTCCCGTCCTCCCATGAGCTACTCGGTCGCCTGATTTGTCGCCCATTGAACATTTATGGGATGAGATCGGTAAGCGACTGGGTAATTTACCACACCCTCCAGATAACTTACACGATCTCCGGCTACGGATTCAAGAAGCTTTGGTTGATATACCACAGGCAGCTAGCTATAGATCACTCGATTGATAGCATGCCACGCCGTCTAAATGAGTGCATTACAAATCGTGGCGGAGCAACTTATTATTGAAAAAATCATTTTTAGTTTTTGTTCTTTTGTTTTCAAATTTCAATCCTTTGCTTGTTCTAATGAACAAACAATAAAATAGTTCAATAAATTCTGTCGCTGTTGGTTACTCTCGGGAAAGCAAACACATTGGTATTCCTTACCGGACACAATACCCCCAAAAAATTAATGTGTGGGCAGGAATTTCACGCAATTCCATAATTGGTCCATTTTTTTATCAACTGAAACTTGAATACGGACAAATATTTAGAACTGTTGAGAAACCAGATAGTTCCAGCTGTTCAACGCCTCAATATAAACTTTGATGACATTTGGTATCAAGAAGATGGCTCTGCTGCTCATACTGCAATATGAGTTCAACAGTTTTTGAAAACTACGTATTATTAGTGGAAAAGGTACTACTAAATATCCTCCTCGCTCACCTGATATCGCGCCGAACGACTTTTTTGTTTGGAGATACGTATTCCAGCAAATTTATCGACACAGACATGTACGTGCTTGGAGTTTGGACGAACTTCGTGTGAAAATACAGACTCTTTAAACAGCATCACCCAAGAAATGCTGGAAAACACCCGAACTGAATTTTATCAGAGATTGGAATACTGCCTTGCGCAGCGTGGCGATCTTTTCGAAAATCTACAAAGTAGAGTAGTGTATTATGTTCGTGTTTAAAAATAGTTGGTTTTTCAATAAGAATTATAATGCTAAAGTTAAACCTTAAACTTAAGTTATACTATCAATGTAAATGTTAATGTTATTGTTTGTAGCACTTGTAAGTTTCTTCTTGGTGCTTCTTACGAGTAGTGATAGAACCATGTCATAAATTCGCAATTAAAATAAACTTCGATGTGTGAGGTATTATCATTTAATGTTTAAGTGTAAAGTATTTACTTAATAGTTTCAAGGAACATGCGACTTTTTAACATCATCTTAATTGCTTTGGTTTGGTTAGAAATGTTGAAGTTAGATTGAAGGAGACTTAAGTAGTTCATATTTTGTGCCTACATGCAAATATGTACAAGTGGCAACATCGGTAAAGTTATGTCTCTCTGTCACACTCATATAATGCTTATTGAGTTTCTATCTAGCTTATCATAAGTCAGACCCGCACTAATGTTTTCCATACCTGTATATATATATATATATATATATATATATATATATATATATATACATTTCTTTTTTCTACTTACATAATTTTCAATCACACTATGTTTCCATTAGATTGTTCCCCACGTGATTCTTGGTTCTCCTACTACTTACCGGACTTACTGTTATTTATTTGCCACCAAATGATTGAATTATTTTTAATTTAGATTTCTGACTTAGAGTTAGTTATCTATTTGTTTATTTAATTTAATATTTATTTTTTTTACGGATTTGGTCTAGTTATTTATTTTTACCATTACAGCTAATAAAACAAATCCTTATGGCAATGGTTATGTTTGTGTATTGAGTAAAGGGGATTTATAGGAGTTACATAACATTAAGTGGGAACTGACCGCTTATTTCGATCCCAACCTGTACATTTTTGTTTTTTGAATCACGCCGGCATGTTCTGAATTTTTATACTACTGTTACAAATACGTATTTATGATTGTTTTATATACCCCCGCGGTACCGTGGGATAGAATATGCGACTTCATTTATTCTCTACATTTTTTGTTATTGCAAAATGTTTACGTGTTTGAGTATTTGTGCTTTTAGTTTACATTACGATAATATGAGTTTTAACATTCGTTAAAAGGAACCGTATTTTTTTTGTAGCACTTCAATGCAATACTATTTGCGTGCCTTTTTCTATAAGCCATTTTATACGTACTAACATTTTACTGCTTCGATTATTATATATTTATTATTGATTAAAATTTAGAACTTGATTTAGCAATTATCGTAATTATACAAATGTACGTGTTTGAGTTAAAACCTAGACAAAAGCAATGGTGTTTGTACTTTCACCTTTACCTTATGATTTTATGAGTTTTAACAAACGTACCTGACATGGGTTTGAAAGGAACCGTAATTACTTAGGATTTGCACAGAAATGTTTTCGCGATTTTTTATATTATGAAATGACTATAGATACACAAATGTGCATCTATAGTCATTTGATACGTTAAAATTCTACTAAATTAGATTAATGTAATTATTTGTTTATTAATATTCAAACTGCTGGGTTATAAATTTGTACAAAAACTCACCCTAACAATGCACTAATGGTTGGTTAGCCAATGACATTGTCTTGAGAAGAAACTATGTACTACAATATACTGCACCTGTACTATCTCAATGGCGCCATTATGCAAGAAATAATTTACAGATCTTTTATTTTAGTTTTAGTAATTACATGTGCTAGTAAATTTTTCGCTATCCATCTAAAAGAAAGAAGCTTAAAGACTAATTTTGTTATGTTCAGGCAATTTCTTGTTTCTGACAGATTAAAGTGCGTGAGTTCATACAATAAAAAGCAAGAAAAAGTTAAATAACTGAAGCAGAGTAACTTTCCATGAGGTAGTCAATTTGGTCGCTTTCATAATTTATTACATAATTAATGAGAGTAATTCTCTCTTCATCTCAGCAGAATAACTACATCGAACCCCTATTATTAGTTTTTATATTCATTAAACTTAATTAACTGTGATTAAGTTAGCTTCTGAGGATTTTGATACAAAGGGATTAAGTTTCATTGTAAAAACGAAATCGCTGTTAATTTAGTATTTTAATACTTGAAAAATGTATCCGGCAGATTTATGTATTTAAGCGGTTTAAAAATGCACCCGGGATGAATATTTTTAAAAAGGGTGAAAATGAGTTATGTATATTAGGGTGTTTACATTCCTGATTCTAATTATATGGGTATAAAATGAAAAATTCGTAAAAATTTTGTAGTCCTACAATTTTGCACACATTATAGGAATTGTAGGAATAATAATCATTCTACAAAACTTCATCCATGAAATCTCAAAATTTACCCTTACTGCCACTGTAACTTAACTTAATAAGGGTAGAAAGGAAGACGGCCATTCTTCGTCATTCTGAATATTTACTGCGGACAATTATAACTCCAATGCCATGTTTTGAATCGTTTTAAACATCATAAAAAGTATAAAATGTTTTCTATAAAAATACTTCAGTTACATATAGTCCATTGTAATCCATTTTTAGTGATGTTGTAACTAGTGATAGTATAAATTATACACGGTGATTCACTAAAGCGTTTCAGTAGACTTAACTTGGAAACGAATGAAAATTTAGATGTAAAATTTTCAGCGTTGCTTAAGGGCATTTTTTTTTTAAAATAACGGAACTTTGTTATTTTAATAGTAATAATGTTTCAATATAACTCTTTAAGGTTTCATATTTTACTATTAAATGTATGGCATAATTTTATTTGTCTGTGTATTTGTATTTGTAACATTTTATGTGTTCGTTGCATCTAATGTCAAAGTTCCTAACGGTTTGTCCAATATAAACAGGATTACAGGATGCACAGTTCAATTTATAAATACTCCACTTGTCATTCATTGAATGTTTGGCATTAACATTTAACAACATTGATATTACTTTAGATACTAATTGGTGCTTTTGTAATATATGAGCTACTTTTTCTGATATTTTTCCATAATACGAAGTCGATACGTACATATTTTCTGTCCGGTCTGTGCTAACTGGGTAAATGTTTTTGATAGATAATTTGTACTCTTGATTTTTAGCAAAAGTGTCGATTATATTTGGAGTGTAACCATTTGCTTGTGTTATTTGTTTTATAATTGCTATTTCTTTATTGAAATTTGTTTGGTTTAATGGTAATGGCACTGCAGTAACTTCTGTGATTTATGGTGACATGAAACGTTTAGAATTGTAGTGTCTGAATATGAAGAACGCAAACTAGTTCTGTAAATTAATTTTCATGCTTAAATCTAGAAAATTAATGGCTTTATGTTGTTCTTTCTCTAGTGTACGTTAAGATGTACATTGTTAATATTAATTGAGAACATCAATAATATCTGATCTGAACCAATTTCGCAATTTTAGCTAATATCTTTATGGATACTGGATAGTTTAGAAGATCAAACTTTTGAATTAAATATTTTGGATAAGACTATATTTTGATTGCGTTATGTTGATGATTTTTAGTACGTTTTGAAAGTTCACCATATTTTAGTGGTAAGGTCTTAATTAATATTAACCATTTACATCCTAAAATAAAATAACTAGCGAAAGAACAAAACAGAGCCATTCATTTTCTAGATTTAAACAAAAAATTAATAACAGAACAGGTTTGTGGTCTCTGTATTCAGAAAGCTACACATACAGACACTATAATTCTAAACTATTTATGTCACCATAAAACGCATAATTAAGCTGCACATAAATTTTAGGACATATAGTAATGTAATTACCATTAAAGCAAACAAATTTCAATGAAGAAATATCAATTATACAATAAACAGCGCAAGCAAATTGTTACCTTTAAAAACATTTAACACACAACCGATAGAAAATAAATACGTATCCATTTTGTATTTTGGAAAATATCAGAAAAAGTAGCTACTCATTACCAAACAGCAATAAGTAGATTTTTTTCGCAATTATTACCGCGATAGAAAAGTCGTAATTTGATGTTTTCTGGATATTTTATTTTCTGTATTTTACGTAATTGATATTTGAGTAAAGGTGGAAAAACATGTTAGGATAGAAACAGATGTTCGCTCGAACTGCCTTTATTAAAGTAGTGTAACGAATGTTTGAAAGTCGCTATATGCACATTCTGGTGGTAAAACTTCTCAAATGTAATAATAAATTGTGTCGTAGCGACCGCCATCAAAAGATATTTTGTGGGTACATTGAAACTTGAGACCTTAATGTAGCGTTTGTTAAGGACGAATGCATATTTTTAAAATTAAGATGTCGTGCAATAATTAATATGAAACTGTTCCAACGTAAATTAATGTTTCTTGTTTTTTTCTTTTGAAAGACGGGGGTTGGTTTTCGGGAGTAGACATGGTTAGTTGGAAACCAGAGGGGAGGGCAGATGCTGTTGAAATTTTGATTGAACCGGACGCTTTGATTTGTTTTAATTAGAAACGCCCGTTGTGAACCGTTCTGCCTATAAATATTTTTGTCGGGCATCTTTTAGCAAAACTAAAACGCTAATTCGTTCTTTTCTTTTTTTGTATGTTTTAATGTAAATTTTTCTGAAACTTAGTCTGTAATTAATCGTCGAGGCACCGAGTTTTAAACCGCGTATCTTACTCGTCGTGTTGGTGGTAAAGTGTTTAACTAAAGGGAATATATTCAAGTGTAAGTAGGTACTTTTATATAAATTAAGGCTGGCAACAAATAATTTTACAAGTGTATATAACGTATTAGAAATCGAGCATTGGCTTGCAATGGCATCTCATTCGCACGCTTAAATCTGCTAAAATAAAATACAGTACAGGACGCCCTCACTCTTGTATTTGTGTGAATTAGCATTGTTGTTTGTTGTTTATATTTATATTTGTGTAGAGGTGGGCTGCTGAACGGGTACGTGATACCGCTCTGGTTATTAATTGTAAAAGACAATTGCCGAGAGTGTACATACTCCCGGGTCAAGATGACCATTAAACACCTCGAATTTTATTTTTATTGTTTTTATTTTTGCATAGATGAATGTGTAACCTGAGAAAGGGGCGCTGTATTTTTCTAACGCACTCAAACTTATACATCAGTCACGATGTTATGATCTATTTATAACTTACCTTTGTTTAATGAGCTTTTTTTTATATATTTTGTGCTTTAGTCACTAAACAATTGTGTACGTGTAAATTCCTTGTCTATTTCCTTTTGTCCTTGCCATTACCTTATTATCACCTGTGCAATTTTACTGTTGTTGAATTTTATATATACCGTAATTTTCCTTATTGTTTTATGTGCTTATTTACTTAAAGACCAGCATGATTGATTTTAAAGGGCCACATGTTTGGTATTACAATTTTTATTCTGATTATTTATGACACAATTGTGAGTGTGACTACATAGTTTTTTTTGTGTTTATGTGTAACTAAACTGCTTTTTATTTATTTTCTGATAAATTGAACTGCAAATTCTGTAATTCTGTTCATATTGGCCAAACACTTAGGAATTTTGATATTAGGTACAAAGTAAACATTAGATGTTGCAAATATAATCACACTGACAAATTAAATTATGCCAAACATTTAATAGTAAATCAGCACCTTATGACTTCACAAAACAACACTAAGTTGTTACATTTTTTTAATAAAAAATAGCAATTAGTTGTTTTGGAAGCATTCGAAATAAAGACCTAGTTATTTTGCATTCACGTGAAATTAAATTTAAATTATGAAAGATATTACTGCGTACGTGTGGTTAAGGGTTTAGTTAGGGAACAAAGACGTAAGATGAGGTTTAAGAATATAACCGCATTAGGTTACGCTAGAGAACAAATAGAACTAAAATATGTAAAATTACGAAACTGTCCAGCTTATACAAAAGGTTTATCCAAAATATTTTCCAAAGTTAATTTAAAACAATCAAATACTTCAGATAATAGTTTGCAAACTCTTTTAGGCAATCCAAAGGATCAAGTGGATAAGCAGGATAGGTCGAGGATTTATAGAATTGTAAAAATTGTGAACAGATATATGTAGGGCAAACTACACGACCTTTCAAAATTCGCTTTAAACAACAATTAGCTCATATCAAATACAAATATTGGGACAATTCTGCCGTAACCCTACATATATCTGTTAAAAGTCATGAGTAGAAGACCGACACCATCCCCTCCCTTATTTTTTGACGTCACAAGCCCCACCCACACCCTATTTTATATGCCCACGTGGGGGACCGCATTTCCCACCCTTATTTTTACTCGCTTACGTGTAGGACGTGTTTTTTCACCCCTATTTTTTCACATCCACGTGTGAGACCGTGTTTTCAACCCTTTTATCCTAATTTACATACACCCACGTGTGAGACCGTATTTTCGATCCTTTCTTTTCGAAGGCCCTTTTTCAACCCTAATTATTTTTTACTCGCTTACGTATAGGACGTGTATTTTCAACCTTCTTGAAGGTCGTTTTAAACCATAATTAAAACTTTTTGATTTTTAATGGCATCGAAGGACCGTATTTATACCCTTATTTTTATGATTTATTTTCTAAACTTTATGGTTGTATTAAGGACCTTTTGACAGCTAGGACTTTTTTGTGGTTGCTAGCGTGAGGACTGTATTAAGGACTCTTGGTTAAGCTAGGCTGTATTTAGGGTGGGGCTGAACTGGGGGCTGGGGCTGTATGTAGAGCTAGGGTTGGAGCTTAGGGCTGGGGCTGGGGACTGGCCTTGGTGCTGGGGGCTGGATCTGGACCTAGGTCCTGGACTTGGAGTTGGTCTTAGGGTTATTTTTAATGGTATTAAGGTCCTTCTGACTATATTAATAGCAGTTCCCCTGGAGGTTACACACGCATACAATGTTGGAAATTGCATAAAGATTATTATCGGTCCTATTGCTTTAAAATGGTCAAATGCTATTGGAGAAAACGTATTTTCTAATAATGATGTAAAATAGCAGCTATGTTAAGGATTGATCTTGCATGAGAGAATTTGAATGACAGTAAAATTTAATTATAGAACACTATTTTATTTTAAATGTCATAATTAAAATCCTCAGTGAACTATAAAAATTACTGACATTCCTAATGAAACAAATTTTTATTAAATTAATTAATTACATAACAGCAATATTGTCTTCTAAAACGCACATTAAAAACATAGTTACCTGCATTGAAATATGTTTAATATCCATCCGACCGTTAAATTGTTATACGCCTTAATTTTTAAAGAAACTCAATGCTTAGATGTGTTTTATAACTGTAATTAAAAATCTGTAAAATAAATAAAGGGTTAACACCACACTTACCAGTTATGTACTTAAAGAACGTTTTGAGGCACTACTTCACGAGTGATAGTCACTGCTTTTGTGCTCGTGTCAAACTAAAAACAACTTTCTAGGTTGTGTAAAACTACCTATTGATTTCCTATAGTGTAAAATATACAAACAAACCTTATTATCTTTATCGAACTTACTGCAAATCGTATTTACCTTTCTCATAAAATAAATCGGTTTGAAAATATTCCTATGGTACATACGGATACACAAATTATTTTATAAAAACCATATTAAGAGTTTTGGAAAGTTACATGTCTAAAATTCCACAATATGTAGTAAGAAATCACTGTTCATGTTTACTTTAGCTAATTACCTGTAATTATATAACTTTGTTAAATATAATAGTCTAAAATTGATTACCAATATAATATAAATAATTTCTTTTAAAAACACTATATCATAAATTTATAACACGATTTTTAGAAACACACATGCTGAATTAAAAGAAAACAATGGGGTTATTTTTTATTACAGGGCTTTGATTAAAACGCTGACGCACGTACGTCTCCGCTACGTACGCACGCTCGCACGCACGTACGTACGCGCACGCACGTCACGCTACGCCGTACACACGCACGCACGCACGCACGCACACACACACACACACGAGAGCGCGAAAACACGCAAACGCGATAAACACACTAACACAAAAAACACGCAAACACGCTAACAAAAAACACACAAACGAAAACGCTACCACGAAAACACGCTAACACAAAAATACGCAAACGCAAAGACATACAAATGCGAAAATACGTAAAACGAAAACACGCAAATACAAAAACACACAAACGAAAACACGTCAACACAAAACACGCTAAAGCGAAAAACTTGTAAACTTGCAAACATGAATCAAGACGGTGGAGCACCGTTAGGAAAACAACAGTTTATTAACAAAATTGAAGGAAAGCTTAACGTTTGAAAATATTATTATTATTATTATAAACAACAATACATCATTATTATTTAATAACACGCTTTGTCTTCTTGAACCGTGATTCGTCATCACCATCATGATTTTGAGATTTGCCCTGCACCCCTATGTCATCGCTCTTCTTTCTCTTCTGTGAACCATCACCATCATCTTGAATGTGAGATACATTCAGCTCAATTACGTCATCGCTTTCATCATTATCTTGAACGGTTATGTTGTAATAGTTTATTAACAAGTCAGTAAAATCTCTAATGTCCGCTGATGTTGGCTCATAAACAGGAGAATACATTATAGTAATGCTCACTCGATTACAGTTACACTTTAAAGAGCGAAACACACGAGAAACGAGAACGCAGCTAGCCTTGGGTCTTGTGCGCAAGCGTGCTCGTCAATGTTCGGGTAGAATCGGTTATCTTCGGGGGATGTCTGAAGTATTGACCTAACCACACTCTAACGTAGCCCCTAGGGGCATGTTTATAAATCTAAACGCCTCTTTTATGGTCGAGGTATTTTCTCCTAAGACGGCCGTCTTAGGAGAAAAGTAGCTGTTGTAACAAATCATAAGGTAAAACAGTTAATGTAAATTATATTTTGTATTTAAAGTGTCTGCTAAAATTAAATGGTTCGTTCATTAAAGGTACTTTCTGTTTATGTATATAAATTTCCAAAACATATAATTTGTTTTTTTTTTGTTACAAAAACGTAAAAATTTAAACTTTATTTTGTGAAGTTACAAGGCGATTATTTACTATTAAATGTTTGGCGTAATTTGATTTATCTATTTGTCCAATAAAAACAGAATTACAGGCTGTGCAGTTTAATTTTAAGACTTCGTAATGTCGTTAGTTGAATCTTTGTCATTAAATAAGATTTCGTAATGTCGTTAGTTGAATCTTTGCCATTAAATAAGAACATAGGTATTAGTTTTGAATTCAACTTCGCATTTCTTCTTCTGTTTTACATTAATGATTTGGTACCATAACTACCTGTTATTATTTTACTTATATATGCTCTCTTAATAATGATGCGCATTGTATTGAAACGCGTTGAGAAACTAATATTTATATAAAACACCGTGGAATTATATTTGAAACATTAGTGCTATTAATAAGTTCAAACTTGATTATTATGAAAATTTAAAAATCAAACAAATCCTAAGGAATAATGATGATCATGGACATTTAGGCTACTATAACTCATTAAACTTTCACTTTCAGCGATAATTATCGCAAGGTCACTTGCCGACGGTACATAAGTTAGAAATTTCTTCAGTTGGTCCTAGTCGACCACTAATGATGATTTCTTTGCTGTTGGGACGCGTTCGATGTTTTTAATATAATTTTTGTGCGGTATGTGTAACTTTGTTTGTTAAAGGTTCTGGCACAAATCCAGTGTTACAGTATTTAAGCAATTAAACCTGTTAGGGGTACCCACATAGAACAATTACCACTTAATGCTGGTAGAGCTCTACTTACTTTCCATTTGTTTAAATAAGAATTAACCATGGAATTATAATTATTTTTAAACCCAAAAGAAAGAATAAAGGACATTTAAGATCACCTAAAGGTTATTAGATTCTGGAGTATACAAGCTTTCTGGTTCTTGTGGAAAAGTATACATTGGAACCACAAAAGGTAGCATTAATACTAGACATAAGAACATATGACATTGAATCAAACAGAGAGGTGTGACGTACTTGACCATGCATTAAATAATTGTTATTGTAATTATTCTGTTCGTCTACAGCAGGAAGCCACAGAAATACATAAACACGCTAATAACTTAAACCTAACTAGAAGAACATTTCAAATTAACCCTTTAACGCATTGTGGTCCATTTATTAGTTCATAAAGACGAGCTGGTAACAAAAGTAAAGCTAAAGACGTAGGATTCTGATACCTATGCCCATAGTAGTTAGTACCAAACGCGTTACGGTATCCTCGGCGATCACTTAGTATTTAAAAATTATTAAAGTGGTTAGGTAACTGACCACTACCCATCGGCGTGTCTACATTTTTGGAAAGTTTATCTTGATCCGTACTTTGTTTTCAGTTGTAATCAACAGTTGTTTGGATGTTATCTGAGCGTGAAAGGCGATCTAAATATACTTAATATTAGTTGTAAAATTGCAAATTACTTAATTTGGAATGATAAAAGATAAATAGTTGGTTGTGTCCTACATTTTTACAGTTTTCTGCACCTAAATAACAATACAAAAATGCCTAATAGAATAGCAAGTGACTATGACAAGGTTTACAAAGTGCGACCACTGATTTCGCATTTGAACGATGTTTATTATAATTAGTTTACACCATCAAGAGACCTAGCAGTTGACGAGTGTATAGTGGCTTTCAATGGAAACAGCATTCTCAAGAAATACATGCCTATGAAGCCCATAAAACGTGGCTTCGAGGCATGTGTCGTTGCATACTCCTGTTGTGCGTTTATGCTGAACTTCGTTGTGTACGAAGGAAAATGCAGATATTGTCATAAAACTATAATGGTAAAGGATACTGTATTTATTTCGATAATTATTTTGCATCCTTTGATCTGGTGGCAAAATTACTTATGGAAAACACATTTTGTTGCGAAACCTTACGAGAAAGTCGAAAAAACTATGTGAGGGAGTTACTAAAAAAAGACAAAGAAATAACAATGGGCCAGTACGATTACGCCAGTAGTGGAGACATTTCTGTGCAAACGGAGAGATCGAGGAAAAAAAAGTGCTATAGTAGTCAGGTTTATCCATAATCTCGCTATAACACGAAAAGTTACACGCACCCATAAAACAGGTCAAAAGAAGCTGTGGATTACCCAGCATCTATTTGTGATTATAATCAGAATACGAACGGACTTGAGAAGTTTGACCAATACCTTGTCATACTACAACAATTCCTGGAAGATGATGGTTGAAACTCTTCTAGTACTTCACAGATTCGGCAATAGTCAAGAGCCGTGTGTGACACAGGCGAATGATGATACGGTCGAAGTAGAAACCTCTCACCCAATAGAAGCTAGCCGATGAACTATTGAAGAACTTTTCTTCCCGCAAGCGACGAGGACCGAAAGTCTCCATCGCAAACAAATTGAAAAACCTAGTGAACAACCCAGTGGAGTAGACCTTTCTGTAAGAATGGTCGATGTTGGGATTCATTTACCCGTAAAAGGCATTATTCGACGTTGTCTCCAGTGCAAAACCTGTACGCTCCACCACGCTATGCAAAGCATGCAATGTAGCTTTGGGTCCCACATGCACAGTATTTGGGAATATGTATATAATAAAATGCTTTTGTACATATTTCCACGTTGTAATAAATATTTTTGAAAAGTGATCACTAAATTAATCGGCACATACCGATTCCCATAAATATTTGGTGGTTACTTTGCTAACCAAGCCTGTAAGCCTTTAATAAAAATCTTAAAATTTTGAAAACATTTTTTTAACCTATTGATAAGTGTTTAAATTGTTCAGCATCAAAAAAACAAACATTTCAAAAAAATAATTTTGCGCATTAAAGAATAAAATAGTTTTTGACATTTTATAATTACAAACAGGCAGAAGTACGTCTTAATTTTCAATTTTAGTTTGTGTAAGTTTTTCTGTATTTTTCATAACCATTCAAGTAAATGCTTTACCAGTTAAGTTACCAAAGCATTTAACATTTGCAGTTAAACTTTAAATAAGTTGTACACGTTCTGTTTTCAATGTTCTATAATAATTATAGCCTTTTGGTAGTAACGAGAAATTATATACAAGCTTTTAGCTGTGAATGATTTCACCACTATCAAACTAAAATTTTCCACAATTTTCACGTACACCATAGCTTGATCAATTTTGTTCTGTGATTGTGACATTTTTCATTCTTAGCTTTCGTTCCTTAGAGGGTGTTTTGATTCGTCATCTTCAAGGCAGTTTATTAGTATTTAATCCATTAAAGATCTAGTTAATCTTCATTAACATGAAGTAAGGTTAGATTGGTAGTTGGCGTTCAAGTACGTTTAACTAACTGTTGCAGCAGGCGTTTCTTTACGCTTTCACATTATATGAATTTCCTTGACAACATGATTAGCTTCTTTAAACGGTTTGTTACGTACACAAAGGCACTGATGCCAAAAACTATATATATATATATATATATATTGACGAAACTCTTCCACACTGTAGAACGCATTTTCAATATACATTATTTTAATTGCTTCTTGAAATTTACACTAGTAGTATTTGAAAATTTAGTAGTTAATAAATTATGTAACTTACACCCCATAATAATTTGTGATTTACTGTATAAACTGTGGTTTGGTATATTACTATATAATAATTTTCTCGTATTACAACGTCTGTTATAAAGCACATCAAAGTCCAAGTTTGTACATATAAAGCAGTAACCAAAAAAACACATCAAAAATATAACTACACTAGCATGTATTAAAAGTTTAACATGGATCACCCTGTATAAAGAGGTAAATTTACAGAAGCGAAATTCAGTACAATAACGGCAACTTCAGAGATATATTCTGTAGAATGTAACAGCTGTTTGGAATAGTGTTCTTAATAATAGTTAGCACATAAATAATTGAGGCACAAACGAAACTGATTAGAAAATTCCAATGCGGACACTTTTTGTGAGTAGTATATTGAGTAATTTTTACTAATTTCAAAGTAACAAATAAAATGTGGGGTGCATAACGTTGTTATCTGAATCACCAAGCCATACATACCTTTTAAGGTTATATCGAGTATCTGGAAGTAACTTTAAGAAGTTCTACACCTCTGTTTATTCCAGTTGACCAACGCTCTTGGACTGCTTAGTAAGCTACTTTCGCTTACTTCAATTTGCCTCGGTCTAGCTCAACCGGTTTTTAAATTCTATAAAAAGCGGAGTTTTTCGTTGTTACTGGTGTTGAGCACTAATGACCAGGATAGTGCACACTGAGCAATATACTTGTAAGGGTTTTAGACGCATATTATTCCTATTTGGTTTATAAAATCTAAATATTTACACTTAATATTACTACAACTAACATAAAAACGATAAGTAAAAAAATAACAAAGTACTTCAGGTAAAATAAAGACAGATATCAGGAGGTACCAATGATAGGGACTTCTAGCTTCCCTCAGAATGTCGAGAGTTGATCCAGGATTCTCTGGGCGGACGCCTTTGTATACGGACTGGAGCGGAGGTCGTCAGACCGCTTCTATCTTTACGTTTTCTGTGAAAATACGGTTAGCGAGATGTTTATATACTCAAAAAGAACTGATCCTAATCTATATTGCGATATAACGGGAAATTTTATTTATTTTAAGAATAAATTTTATATTGTAAAAGCCGGACCTGTCGAGTAGTAGACAGCAGCAAAATTTTATACAGTTATTATAGCTGTGTTTATAATAGTTGGCTATGGCATGCGGTGATAAGATAACTAACTCTCTCTGGCTGCTTTTACGGCCAACAGAAAATCAATACTTTTAAAGAGTCTTTTCGCTTTATGCGTTTTACAAAGAATACGAGTTTAAATTGTATAAATGCAACTTTTATACCTCTAACTTTTATGAAAGTGAATTTTAAAGAAACTAAATAATATTTACAGTGTTTAACTAAATATCTATTTAAAGTAGGTTATTAATTATTGTAGAATATAATATGTTTAATTACTCTTAGTAATTAGCAAAACAGAATTGGTGGTGATTACGAGTTATTAAACTCTTTGGAATTGAAAATAAATACCTTCGTATTGTATTCTGGATGGGAGCACGCTTAAATCGGTGGACTCTTAGTAGATTCTTGCTCTTCTGGCTTCGACAGCGTCAATAGTAGCTACATGGGGTGGCTCTAACTCGGGGGCGGTTGTAATAATAACAATAATAAGATGTTTAAACCTTCCGGAACGGTTTAGTTTAAAGGTTTTCAGGTATAGGATAAACTAAACGTTTTACAGGTACGATACACTTGAAGAAGGGTTTCTCCTGCAAGTCTGGGTTATCGCGATAAGCGATCAGTGTCGGATGCAGGTTCAGGATGGTTACGAAGGAACGTTTTCTCTTAGCCTAGGAACGGCGTAAAACCTTTAAATCTTCGGGACCTTCCTGTATTCTGCGCTGTTAAATAAATAGGCTGACAGCATTTAACAAAGATCTTAAATCAGGATGTTGCTATCCTCTGGATATTTCACGATAAGTCCACGGGTAGGAAAACGGTTTAATACGTTTAGCGAGATTACAAGGTAATACTCACTGTTACGTACGGTGTAATTTACGAAACTGTGTTACCGGATATGGTCTAATTGCGGGCGGCTTGTTGCTTTCAACCTGTCGGCTTTCTGCACTTCGGTTTTTAATTATTTTGTCTAGTGTAGGCGTGATTGTGCGAGTCGGTGTGGAGTATCAATTACAAGAATCTGGACAAATACTGGTTGCGCTGTTTAATTGATACCCCGGGGATTGGCAGAATTTGGGCGACAACCTTTCTATACAATAGAATAAGTAGAAAACTGCATCGGGTGTTTTGCCCTATGTGAAGTCGTTCACTGGTGTAAGTGTGGTGTTGTATGTTTAAATTACATACAGGTGACCACAGATTGAGGCAGTAATAAACCCTGGTAAATAAGATAAGAGCAGGTCGGTCTGAGCTCTCGAAACAGACCCATCGGAGTGAGAGTGAACAGGAACTGGCCTGAGTCGCCAAAGAGATCCAGGGGAATAAGAGTTGAAGATTGAGCAGACACGGACGGTCTGGACTCTTGAAAGAGGCCCAGTGGAAAGAGAGCGTCTGTAGCGCGTCTCGCGGTTTTATTTAGAATCAGCCTAGGGCGGAGACAGCTTCTGGTCGGGATTCTAATTTATTATTTGATGATTTCTGTAAATTTTAATTAAACAGGATAATTAGCAAATAATTCATTCAAAAATTTTTTGAATTAATTTGGTAAAGGCGACTGGCTCTTTACAGGTTGATGACGGCTTGTAACGTTTTCATTTTGCCAATTATATTTTCAGTATATCCTTCGTTTAACCAAGTCTCATCGAGATAAAAGATTTTCCGTCCTTCGGCATGAAACTTCTTCATTTCACGAAGGTATTTGCGTCTCCAAGAAACAATTTGGAGATTATCAATCAGCGTTGGTTTTTATTCACTTTTTCCCAAAGAAACATACCTATACAACATAATATTACGAGATGAAGAATATTCTGAAACGGTCCAACCAAGTATGATCTCAAATCCTTAGCAAAGTAAACCTCGACGAGTCGATCAATACCAAGCCATCAATAATTGTTTCGGCTCTTTATCAACACTTTCATCACATTACTGTAGGAAGTCTACAGATAAACTGTATTTGGAACCCTTCTTCCCCACAATTCAGAGCCCATATGATGAATATTGTAAAAACTGCAATGAAAATTCTTTGGGTCCCCTCTCAAGACCTACTTTTTAAAAGTTATGAAATAAAAGAAAATTGCTTTGCATTCCCCAAAAAAGGTCGGTGCGATACATGTATTGCATACGAATGCAAAAATATCGACGAAGAGAGTTATCAAAAGCACATATAGCGAAAATAAAATGCTCTTGAAGAGAATAATCGCGATAAACAACAGCCTTTGGAGGGCACTGCAACCACTTTAGTTATGGGCTTACAGGCAATGAATCTATGCCCGATGTTGAACGTTTCGGCGTTATATTACCATATGAAAATTTGCTGTCATAACTTTACGATTTACAAAACATACCATCCGCTACAGGTGTGATGAGACGAAAGCTGATTTAAATTCATCGACATTCGCATCTTGTATTTTACATTAGATCAGCACATACGTTTCCCATTACACCATTCCGATTATTCTTTGGAGCGATGGATGCTGCTATCAGAATAAAAATTCAGTTTTGGCCAATGCCCTTTTCAGTCAGCAAGGAAAAGAATGTGCCCATCTTCCAGAAGTTTCTTAAAAAAGGCCATACCCAAATGGAGGTGGACAATGTCCACGCCATAATTGGAAGACGTTTAAAAAATAATGTTATTTACCTACCAAGTCACTACTGGAAAGTAACACGGTTGGCTTGTCCAAGTTTTCCATACGAAGTAGTACCGATTGAACACGGATTTGTTTCCAATTATAACATTAATTTAAAGTATGTATCAATCAGGCCTGGAACCAAAGTTGGCGATCCAACTGTAAACCAAATAAAATAACTAATATAATGGTGTAATTAAGTACAAACTGGATTTCCAAGATCAACTCACAGATTCCAGCAAGAAGGGGGTTAAACCAAAGGGAAGTCGGTTTGCCTAATTCTTTTGACCGATCAAATTAAGTAAGGAAAAGTTCAACCACTTACCACAAGTAAAGACTGTGTTACCTACAGATGTACATTCTTTTTATGATTCTCTACCCCATAGGTCATGAAAATGGAAAAGTCAGTACCTGACAACCTCCCTTTTTACTTATATGGGTTCAGGTATCACTTTCATATTACATTTTCGTTATACCCATACATTTTTTTTGTTAGATATGGTTAATGCCATATTCTAGTAACTTTTTTACTTACTTACGTCAGCCATAAGTTGAATGGTGCCCAGCCGTAAGCTGAGTGATAGGGTCAAGCCCATAATTTTTGCATGATTTAATAGGTATATGTAGTATTTAGAGAGTGAAATTTTAAAATGAAACATTTTTGTAACAATCAAATATAACCTACCTGATGTTTTCTACAATATTAAGAGTGCTAAATATACAGGGTGTCACAGAATAATTATTCCTAATTTTCGGAAATGATAGAGAACACTTAAAGAAAATGTTTTTCTTAATAAACTAGTATCCGGAAATTTCTTAGTGTCGCAATGAATTAGAAATCTTTGAAAACAATCTCAATTACAAAAAAAAGATTTTTTACATTATAAGAATAGTTCGAAGTTACGACCACCATTTTCGATACACAAGTTATAACGATGTGTAATTATTCGAAATGACTGCGGATGTTCACTAATATCGTCAAACGCCAGAATAATTCGAGCCACTAACTCTTCTTCTGTACTAAGGGCGTTGCATAAACCAATGATTTAATATGACCCCAAGTACAAATACCAACTGGAGTCATATCTGGTAAACGTGCAGGCTAACAAATCGGCCTACCTCTTCCGATCCATCTATTTGGAAATTGTGCATTTAGATAATTTCGGCAATCTAATCCAAAGTGTGCACCATCATGCTGGAAAACAATATTTCTTCGAATATTCGTTTTCAAGCAATTCTGTAGAGTGTGTTCCAGAAAAATCCTATACACATGACCGTGTAGGCAGTAAGTATAGTACCACTACATAATTGTCAACAATTTTCTTCGCTCCAAATGTGACTATTGTGTATATTAAAATAGCCATCTCTTGTAAAACATGGGTCGTATGTACATAACACATTCCTAGGAAATCTTGGCTCGTCGTTACTTTTACTCAAGTACCATTCGGCGAATTGAACTCTGTTGGGATAATCGGCTGGAATTAACGATTGAGCTTTTTGAATGTGAAACTGATGCTCCTGATATTCCTTTAATACCCTCCATACAGATGTGTCGCTTGTATTCATCGCATGGGCAATGGCACGAGTGTTTGTTTCGGGTTATTTTCAAATTGTTACAAAACTTGGTCCTCAAAGTCAACATTTCGGACGGTACGATTGACTCCCAAATCTATTTTCTTCACTTTTCTTCACCAGTATCTTGAATACGCTGATTCAATCTTGAAAATGATGTATGACAACGAATGTGACGCTGAGGATGCTGTTCCGCATAAATTCGCCTTGCTTCTTTAGCAATACCGTAAGCTGCTCCGTAGGCATATGCATGTCTGCTAATTCATTGTTTGTAAAACGATGCATTTTCAATCAAACATTAATTTATCTAATAAATACTCAATTGTGAGACGTAAAATGACAAACACATTTATCTAGTTTATTTATAAAAAAATGTTTCTGTAAGTATCCTCTATCATTTCTGAAAATTAGAAATAATTATTTTGTGACACCCTGTAGATACTAGATAATACATAATGTTATAGGTACCTATTTAAAGACATTAAAAAATAATGTTTTATTGTTAGAATACGTTCCTATTTAAAAGCCGAAAAATATTACCTGGACTCATTTACGCAGCTTTAAAACGTTTTCGAAAAAGTGTATTGTTTTTAAATTACAATATTTGTATCAAACGTTGTATACATTATCATTAAGAATTGTTCGTTCCTTGTGTTACCTAAACTCTTATACAGAATGAGTTTCTACTGCGTGGACGCAGGATTTCTCCTTACCTATATCAAAACCAATTTTAGTGTGGTAATACATGATCATTGGACCTACATTCTAAAAATATTTAAGTATATACAGGGTGATTGACAAAAATATGCCAACCCAAACTGTGGTTTTTTAATGGAACACCCTGTATATGTTTGCATTTTTGGATTCACTGTTACATTTACAAGTAAACCATTAATTCAAATTAAATGTTCAAAATGCTGACCACGCCTAGCTAAACACTTTGCAATTCGCTCGGTAAACGATAGATCCACTCGCAACAACACTAGAGGCGAAATGGATCGAAACGGAGCTCTAATTCTATTTTTCATATCTTCGCTTATGGTGGGAGGATAATGGTAAACTTTTTCTTTAACGTAAAGGAAGAAATCAAGGGGCGTAAGATCCGGTGATCTGGCTGGCCAGTTTTTCACACCACCTCGTCCTATCCACCTCAACGGATAATTTCTATCGAAATATTGCCTAACGTTGATTTCGTAGTGTGGAGGGGCGCCATCCAGTTGAAACCACATAGTACGAATATTATCTACCTCGATATTTTCCAAAATCTCGGGTAAATCATTTTCCAAAAACTGTAAATATCTTTCTCCAGTAAGACTGCCATCAAAGAAAAAAGGACCAACCACTTTAAGTTTGATTATACTACCCCACACATTCACTGACCATCGATGCTAGTGATCAGCAACTCTTAAGATGATTGGATTAGTATCTGAATAGTGATGATAGTTATGTGTATTAATATTGCCATTGTTGTGAAAAGTTGCTTCATCCGTAAGTAGAATGTTATTAACAAAATTGGGCTCTTCATTGACTTTAGTAGTTACCCATTGGCAGTAAGATTCACTTAAAGCTTGATGTTGCTCGATATGATAAGGATGCAATTTGTTTTTTTTTTAATAAAGCTGCGAACTGTATTTCTATTTAGGTCTAGGTGTCTACTTAACTCTCTGGTACTAATTTGCGGATTTTATATAAGAGATGCCACAACTTGAAACTCAATTTCTTCATTTGGGCTTATTTTTGCGCGCTTGGGATCACACACACTTCCAGAATTTATAAACCTATCAGCTACATTCTTACACGATTCTTTCCACGGGTGTCTTCTCTATGGGTATCGTTCACAGTACAAACAGGTAGCCAGCAAAGCATGTCTTTGAGCTTCGCCGTAAATAAAGATCATTTCTTCTTTGGAAAAATTCATTTTATACACAAATTGACAAAACGACAATCCAAAAACACACAAACTAACGGAACAATATTTTAATGATTATAAAAACGTCAAAAGATGCAATTGTTCCTCTTTATTTCGAGCGGCTAACCTACCTGATTTGTGTTGTTGAATTCTATTGTCAAAGTAAATTTGTATTTTAGAATATTTTTAGTAAAAGCGTCAATATCTCAAAAAAGGTCCGTCTTATCGCTGTGAAACCTATTGTCAATTAATATCTACTTTTCACGGGGAATTTAAATGTGAAAAAATATACAGGGTGTTGCTTTTGAAAAAATTGAGAAAAATTACATTTCGCGTAAGTTAATCATTCTGTATAGTTTTACATGTTTTCGAAAAATATCTCAGTTTGTTTGTTAGTAGACTATTATTAATAGCCGGTGGTATAAACGGATTTACAAAATCTTGGTGACAACGTTCGAATCGTGGTTCCAAAATTAACCCTATTTTGGTACTCAAGTGACGATATCTACAAAACGGTTAGTGATAAAGATACAAATTTCTCTACTTTTATTCTGAATGTAACAGTGAATCCAAAAATGAAAAAATATACAGGGTGTTATATTAAAAAAATTACAGGTTTGGGTTGACATTTTTGTCAATCACCCTGTATATACCTAAATATTTTTAGAAAGTAGGTCCAATGATCGTGTATTACCACACCAAAATTTGTTTTGATATCTCTAATAGTTAAGGAGCAATCCTCCATCCACGCAGTAGACACCCACCCTGTATATTAATATCTGTCTGATTTGAGGTTTTAAATGGCATTCTGACAGATTATTTTTTTGTTTTTACAATGTTGCCTGTTTTCGTTATGAACGTATAAAAAAAGAGGCTGCATAGTTGCCCTAAAAAAAATATAATGCAAATTATTTCATTTCTTTTAATTGTTACTTTCTCGTATACTACGTATATTAAGAGAAGTATTGCATTCATTTTCCTTTTTTTCAAACATAAATTCATAAAAGACGAAAGAAGTAACAAGAATTCTATGAGGATCTTGCTACAATTTTTCTTAATTCATAAAACAGTGTACTACCTAACAAAAACAAGTTAACCACGTGCAGCTGCAGATTTTGGATAACTCCTCGGAAGTGTGTAAGTGATACCACGGAAGTCAGCTACTGTTCTATGTGAAAACACGTAACTCAAATAGAAATAATAAACAACTTGAAATTTATAATTTAAACGAAATATTTTTAAAGTTCATTAATGTGCCATTTTAGCAAAAAAAGGTACCGTAAAGTGGGGCGCCATTGATTTCTAGAACCGAGATTAACACAAACTTCATAGTTTTATTATAAAATGTTTCCAGCTCCCCCCACTCATTTTACAAATATTCCGCCAGAAGGAATGACCAGTACTTTGATAACCTTAAACCTGGTTACGTCGCTCGTGTCTATATTTTGTGAAATATACCACAGCTTCACAATTTTCCAGACAATTACCTTTCCGAAACAAAAGTTTGTGCTGAATAACTTCCAGTACCCGGTCCCGATGGTAGGATTTGTTATTGCATTATTTTTATATTTTTTACATGATATAGTAATTGTTGCTGCATGTAATATCGTATCAATTTTAAGGCTAAACCTAAAAGTTTCTTTTAAATATTGTAATCTGTGTCACGGGGCGAGTTTGATCCAGCAGATAGGGCGAGTTTGATAGGTACCAAAGTCGCCCCGCGCCTTAGGAACCAAATGTAATTTTGCATTTATATTATTTTTTTCATTCAGCTGACTTATTAACATTTTTTCTTTTAGATGGTTGCGAAAGTACGAGCGCACGCCAGGAACAAGGGCTTATAGAGATTATACGGATGATCATCTGAATAAAGCACTTTGAAAAATAGACGACGGGGAATTTACCGTAAAAGCTGTTTCACAATACAAAACTCCATATTCCACTTTATACAATAAATATCATCGTAAACACTGTAAACAAACTGGTGGCCAGCCAGCCGACTTGGAAGAAAGGTCTGTTCTTAACTCAGCCTTAAAATGCGCAGATTGGGGGTTTCCCCTTGATCTCTTAGATATCAGAGTGCTTGCAAAGAGGTATGTTGATGGAAAGGGCAAGAATGTAGATAAGTTTTGAAATAATTTACCTGGAAAGGATTGAGCTCTAAGCTTATTGAATTGCCATAAGGATGAAGCCTCACAACGTATCTCTGGTTGGTGGGTGCGTGCGTGCGTGCGTGTGTGTATGTTAGTACCCCCGATAACTCCAGAACCAAAATACCTACGTACTTAAAATTTTTTATTTAACCTTGTTCTCATTTGGCTTATGGCTGATTAGATTTTGGGAGAAATCCAGCGGCGAAGGAAGTTTTTGGTTTTTATCAAATATTGCTAAAACGGCTGCATATTTGAAAGGTATAAAAATAACTGGATGTAGAACGTAAACATATCGATTAATTATGTTATATACATTTTTTTGACATGACGCATAATTTAGCGGTAAAAAAATTCCTAAGGTAGAATTTAAATATTAGTCCAACCATTAATTTTGTAAGAAAAAGTGTAGACGTATTTTTTAAAGAAAATTTAATTTTACATAAATTTTCTTCACAAAGTTTTTTAATGTAAAGCGTAATAAATGTAAAAATTAAATAAATATGATTTAAAATGCCGAAGCTCCATATTTTTATAGAAGCGGGCGCTTTGAAATTTTTTACTTTAACAGGTATTTATGTCTATGAATCTCTATCTGACATGAAGTTTTAAACGTCATTCTCACATAGATTCCTGTTGTTGTTTTTACAGTATTGCCTGTTCTCGTTAGGAACGTATAAAAAAGAGGTTGCATAGTTTAATTATTTCATTTCTTTGTCTGTCATGAAGTTTTAAACGTCTGTTTGACATAGATTATTGTTTTTGCGTTCACAATGTTGCCTATTTTTGTGATGATCTTATAAACGATGTTGCATAATTATCCTAAAAAAAATGTTATTAAAATTATTTCAGTACTTTTAATTCCCATTTTGTAGGTTGGAAGGTCGTGTGGTGTTCCACACCAGATATTTTTTGTCTTAATATGGTTATGAAAATACTCCTTTGACTAACCTAGTTTGTTATTCTTATGACATAACCTCCTTTTGCTTGTTACTTTCTTTCATATTTCCTACGTTTCCATATTTCATTTTTCATTATACATTTTAAAACAGTTATTTTCAGAACTCTTCCCTTTGTTCAATCATTTGCGTTTATTCCAACATCGTTGTGAGTTTTTCCGAAACCTGGTAATGTCTATACAAGGTAACACTTTGCATACACAAGCACAACAGTTTGTGCTGAATTTATTACAATATTTTGAAAAGGAGAAATAACCAATGGCCCTTTAATACCACTTTCTATGTCCAACAGGTAGGTGTTTTTAAAATTGTCTTAAGCTCAATTAATAGTGATCTCAAATTTACACCGTGTGGCAAATACCTTGGGTATATCTGTCACAACAGTGAAAAATATCAAGTTTCGGGCAAAATCCAACCCAATTCTGTCTAGTCCGGGTAAAAAACGGCCACGTAAGAAAGTTAAATCCGAAGATCTTGCAGATACCTCGAAAATGTCCATCAGGAATACCTTATATAATATGTACGAGTAAAGTGAGTTTTTATAATTATACATAGCTTCTATGTTAGTCTACTAAATTGTATTGTTTACAGAAAAAACATGTCACGGCTGCAACTTTAAATGCAGAAATTCCATATTCTGTTAGGCGATACAAGTTTAAATCGTGACTTACATGCAATGGGGTTCAAGTGCCAGCAAGAGTGTAATCGAATAGCTTTGGTAGAAAAAGGAAATATAGCTGAAATGAGAACACAGTTTTTGAAACAATACATGCGAGAAATCAATGCACCAATTCGTAGGCAAGCAGTATTTATTGACGATACATGGATCTACTCAAAAAGAAATTCGAGAAAGTCATGGCAAGATGATGATGTAAAGAGTGTACGAAACCCTCAAGGATGAGATGGTAAAAAATTTATAGTTATTCATGCTGGAACTGCCACAGGATATGTACAGAATGCTTCTTTGCTGTTTTCGTCGAAGTCATTGAAAGAAGATTACCATGGTAAAATGAATGGGGATATGTTTAAAACGGCTCACTAAAAATCTCATAAACAATTTAGAGGCACCTTCATTAATTATAATGGATAATACGCCTTCTTATTGCATGTTAGTGGAAAAACTACCAACATCGTCTTGGACGAAAGGTAACAAGATTTCATGGTTAATAAAAAATAACATTAATTATGATCTCTCCTCATTCAAAACCGATCTCTATTCGTTATTAAAGTCATAACGAATAGTAAAACGACATGAGGTAGATGAAATAATAAGGAGTTACGGACATGACGTATTAAGATTGCCACCTTATCATTGTGAATTCAATGCAATTGAACCAATATGGGCACATGACAAGCACATAGGAAGAGATGAAAAAGACGAAAATGTAATTAGTATGTGGAACGAAGCTTTACAATGTAATCAACTTATTTGGGCTAATTGTGTAAGCCATACAGAGGGGATTATAAAATAGTGGTAAAAACGCGAGGAAGTGCTAGATTTTGACGAAATAATTATTAATGTTATTACAGTGATTGTGATAGTTTCGATATAGACTAATCGTATATTATCTTTTCTTTAATCAATCTGTTACTACAACATAATTATTATTTCATAAATATATTACTAATTAATTGCATTAAAATTTATTTAATCATCTGGAAGGCCACAGTATTGCTAGCTGTTACAATTACAGTTGCACATATTCGAAGATCTTTAAAGCTTGTAATGACATAACCTACAAATGTTATAATAGTTACTAATCACATGTAAATGTTTGACATATACCTTTGTAAAATTTTACATTAATCTCATTTTCAATTTTCATCCACCTGTGGGTCAATGCGTTATTTTTGAAACCATATTTCATATTATCACCTGCAGTCTTAATTAAGATTAAATACCTTTGTATATATAGTAACGTTTAACACTGACCATGGCCTTTAATTTTTACATTACGATAAACGGGTTTATTAAGTTTGATTTTTAGTCATGTATTATTATGGGTGTAGGTTGACTCATGTTTCATATTAAACCATTCCTTACTAGATTATGACGTAGGTCAATTCTTTAGTGGCAAAGATAGTATATTGTTTCATATCACCTATTATTATTTTTTTTTATTGGTGTCCTATTTTACCCATTTCAAGCACGCCTTAGCGTGTTTTAAATCGAACTTTCAAAAACGCCAGTTTTTTATAGTTACCATGGCAACATCAACTCAAGAAACGTTAAATGACAATTTTTTGATTATTGATCTGGCAGGGGTACCTTGTAACGTCAAATAAAGTATTACTAACAAATTAAAAACCTTTATTTAAACATTATTTAACACTTTTAATTTTATAAATGAAAATAGAAAGTACAGTTAGTATTGTTAGATATATTAATTTTTATTTACATATTTTACATTATTGGTTCTGATTTCAATTTTTTGTAGTAATAATACTAGTATTTATGATTTCAAGGTGCACCAATAAAAAAATAGCGTAAAGTATTCATGGATAACTGGTCCTTAAAACACTTACACTATTTCGAGCACTCCGGCTGCCCCGTCGTGCTCGAAAAATCGCGCGTGTTTTAAAGACCTTTTTATCCACTTTACTTTAATATACTATTATAGTGTTGCATGTCTCGAAATATAAACAAAGGTGAAAATTTAAAAATAAAAATATAACTCTGTACCTAATCTAAAAGTGTTTTCATATTATCAATCCTAGACTGCATATCAATCTCAACCGCCGATCGACAAAATCCGCTATATTGAAAAATCTGTCAGGTCAAATTCAAAATGGGGCGATATTTACATGTTTTGGTTACGGACGCTTAGTTTAATGTAATTTCAAAGGGGGTACCAAACTCGCCCCATTCGGCGGGTAAGATTCATCAAGATGATTTATTACTCTCTGATATTCTGGGACGTACTATATCATTCGCTGAGGACAATAGCTGTAACTCTTACCGAAACAAGTAGGAATACGCGATTTCAAACCCAAAAGATAAGTATATAGGGACACCGGGTCTAGTTGATACAGGCCCAATAACTTCCAAACGTGAAGATGCTTGCTAGCGGGAACGGGAGTGAAGGGGGAACAAACCGATACTCAGTAACCACGCATGTGCTGAAGGAGAAGGTTGCTTGTCGCTGTGTTTTGTAAATAAAAACAGTTTTTTTTTCAACTGAAAGTAAAGTTTTACTAAACACTTTCACCTGTTATTTTAAGGGTTATTCGTGAGATAGTTGAACACTCAAACACATTATATTGTTTCACGATTTGAAGGTAAGAAAATTAACGTTAAACAGTAATTTTAACTGCTACCTGTTTCTCGTAGATTATAGTTTAGTTTAATGGCGTCGTTTGGGTCAAGTTGGTACACTTCTTTTGGGTCAAGTTGATACGGTGTATCAACTTAACCCACAAGTATTTTCTTATGTGGTATTGTTGTTTTCAGAAATGCCGAGGAATTATAAGAAGGAAACTGAAAGGGGCGAAATACCCATTGATGTATTTGAGAGGGCATATAAAGAAATTAAGAATGGCCGGATGTCTATCAGAGAAGCTGCAAAAACATTTGAAATAGACAAAATGACGCTTTATAGGTATAATGTTAAAAAGGAAAAGCATCTTGAAACACCAGAAGCAGTTGGTGACGTAAAAATGGGATATGCTAATCCTCGACAAATATTAAATGATGATTTGGAAAACGAGCTTAGTAACTATATTTTAACAAGTGCTAAAGTTTACTATGGATTAACTCCTAAAAATGTTCGGGAACTGGCCCATGAATTAACGCTAGCGAATCAAGTAAAAGTGGATAAATGCCAAAATGGTAACTTCAGAATGGTTTTATAAGTTTTTAAAAAGACATCCCAATATTTCTTTAAGAGAAAATTTGAGACATGTTTATGAAAAACATAAGTTTCAAAGCAAAGATGTGTGGAATGTGGACGAAACCGGGGTGCAGACTGTTCAGCGGCGAAGCAAAATTATAGGCGAGAAGGGTGTTCGGCAAGTTGCAAAGACCACTTCTGCTGAGCGAGGGCAAACAGTTACAATTGCAACAGCTGTCAGTGCTATTGGCAACGCTATCTCCCCACTCTTCATTTTCCCTAGAGTGTTCTTTAATGACCATTTCATAAAGGGAGGACCGCCAGGGTGTATTGGTACTGCACATCCATCTGGTGGGATGACTGGGTCATCGTTCCTACTTTTATAAGACACTTTCACAGCCACGTAAAGTCAACACCCGAACAACCCTGCCTTTTGTTGCTTGACAATCACAATTCACACTTGTCAATACAGGTGTTAAACTTCTGTAAAGGCAATGGTGTTGTTTTGCTGTCTTTCCCTCCCCATACCTCTCACCGCCTTCAGCCCCTTGACCTATCTGTATATGGACCATTCAAGAAATACTACTTTACAGCTGTAGACAACTGGCTAATTAGCAACCCTGGAAAAACTGGCAATTTATGGCATTCCTAATCTTGTAAATAGTGCCTTTGGAAAAGCTATGACACCAAATAATATTATGGCAGGATTCAAAGCTTCAGGAACCCAGATATTTTTAAGGACGAAGATTTTTTGTCCAGCTTTGTAACTGATCGTCAGATTTCTACAACAGCAGAAGATCAACAACCTTCTAGGTTAGCAGGAGACCAACAGCCTTCTACTTCTGCAGAAGTCCATCAGCCTTCTACATCCGCAGAAGTAAATCAGCCTTCTACATCAGGAAGCGTTCAACATCCTTCTACATCGGTATTAGCCGACATCACTGAAAAGGAGTCATCACTTGTCTCTGCTGGCCTAGGGGCTATCTCTGCCATTGTTACGCCAGAACAAATTCGCCCTTTACCAAAAGCAGGAAAACGTAAAATAAGCGGTAAAGGCAAGCAACCCTTAAAGTCCTCGATTCTTACAGATACTCCTATAAAAAAATAAAATAGAGCAAGATACTAAGGAGAGGGAGAGAAAAAAGTCCATTAAGACAGAGAAAGGCAAATTAAAACCAATGAAGTTATTTGGTTGCGAACAAAACAAACAGCTCCACAAACCAAGGAAACAAGACAAAAAAATAGTGAAGCCTAAAAAAAAGAAACATGAACGCTTGTGTTAACTGCCAATCAGTCCCATGTTTCTCTTCAGAATCGGAATGACTTGTCACAACTATGAGCCAGTGAGGCTACCTAAGCTTTTTTATAATCTTACGTTTAAACGTTGTTTAAAAAGTCTTAATTTCTGTAAAACTAAGAAAGGAGGGGACACGTTTTAAATGTAAAATACCTTTCGGTCAGAATTTAACCAAATTTTGATATGTTCTAGAACTTGACCAATTGATCAAATGTCTTTATTGCCCGAAAGCTCAAAGCTCAGCAGTTTTTGATATACAGGGTCTGCAATATCACTATTTGATACTTTCAATATATCATAAAATGGACATTTGTGCCAATATTAACGCAAAACTTAGTGAAATGTTATTTTTTTGTGCTACTGGTTACAACCTTTTCTTTACTTTCATTATTTTTGTACATACACCTGATATACAGGGTGAGACCAAATATATGTATCTGAAAAGAATTATACGGTGGTATTGTTTTGATATTTTGGTGAATGGAAGTTACCACATATATAGGTTCATTTAAATTATTATTGCAAGTTAAGTCCCCTAGACGTCCTTTATACAAAGTGTTTCATTTCTTTAATAGATTTAATTGAGTATTATTAGTTAATTTTCTGATAACTTAATTGAAATGTCTATATTAAAATAAACTATTTGCTAACTGTATATACCTACATAATAGTCACGATGTGTTTATACTGATACTGGGTGTCCAAGTACAAAGGACCAAAGCGATATCTTAAACTTCATATAGGTACGGAAAAAACCGTTAACATAAAAAATCCCTTGCAATTGGATGTCGTTGCGAAATACAAAGTTTTTGTAGATTGACAGATAGAAAGGTTCGATGTGCTTCATTTATTATGCTCACTATTTTCTAATAAAGTTATATTTAGTATTTACTTATTCGTTTAAACCAAAACCGTAATGTGGTATTGCGCTTTTTCTTCTGCTTTTATTCATACAACTAGATTTTTTTCTGATTTTGCACTTTTCTTTTCGTTTTTCATACTACAATTATTATTTTTTTCGATTCCCAAAAACTTATAAAATAACAACAATATAGTAGGCGGCTATGAAACGTCAAAAATTAATCCACTAATTAAGTGATATTATTGATGCTTAGTTGCAAATCTACTTTTT
The DNA here is from genome assembly GCA_036346205.1 of Vesta saturnalis. Classification (NCBI taxonomy): domain Eukaryota; kingdom Metazoa; phylum Arthropoda; class Insecta; order Coleoptera; family Lampyridae; genus Vesta; species Vesta saturnalis. The sequence continues at coordinate 8,688,529 of JARFJB010000821.1, forward strand.
GAATTAAAATCGTTGAAGAGTTTATGTGAAAAATGAATCGAATTCCATGTTTTGCTTGTGAAAATGCTTTAGTTCCTAGGGTTATGGTGAAAATAAGTGGTGAGGTAAATGCAAGAAAGCAGGTAATTGTGATTTCACGTCGCCGCGAAGCAAATCTACCAGAGTGGGTCATAATAGAAGAAACCTCGAATCTGCAATGTCTGCAATATTTCTATTGTAAGGGAAATTCAAGCAATAGGCAATAACCCAAATTGTTTGCGATTAAATGTGCTACAAAGGTCAACTCACTTATGCTGCATTTGTAACGATGCGAATGATATACATAAAATATCCATGAAAGGTAGAAAATACGTACTGCTGTCATATTCATTTGGATGAGAATGGTAATCTGTTTGAGTTTCTGCTCCCTGGGCTACGATATGTAAATCGGCCATTATTAGCAGGTAATGAGATTTATATTTTTTTACAAGCATTATGTAAGGAAATTAAGAAAAAAAGCTACCACACGGCTTACGGACGACAATAACTTCACAGATTCTCAATTTAAAGGAGTTTCTCCTATAACCAAAGATCAATTTAATAATCTTTTCAACTTTTGTGACGCCGTTAGAATAGGAAATTCTTTGAGATATGTAAGTAAAAAAGATCTCTTAGCATTCCTGTGCAAGTTACGACAAGGTCTTAGTGATAGATTTTAGCGGTTATTTTTAATTAGTCGACAAGACAACAAGCCAGTTTAGCTATATCTCTAGTTAGACAATCTCTTTCTGCAAGATTTGTACCAAAAAATATTGGATTTACTGCTACAACAAGAGACAGCTACATCGAAAATCATGTAACTCCTTTTGCAAATCGTCTATATAATCAAAATCTGGATCGGCCTCAAGTTATAGTGTATAATGACTGTACTTATCTAGAAATAGAGAAAAGTTCTTGTTTTAAAGTGTTGCGACAGTTCTACTGTACTTATAAGGGTAAACATCTTATCAAGCCATCTCTGCTTGTTGTCCCGAGCGGATTTATTCTAGACATTCAAGGGCCATATTTCTCAAATTCTGAAAACAACGATGCTAACATACTTATAAGTGAATTTAATAGAGATGTGAATGGAATGCGTGAATGGTTTAATGAAGGAGATATTTTCATTCTCGACCGCGGGTACTTGGATGCTATTCCAGCTTTAAATAGATTAGGTATTAATTTTAAAATGCCAGCCTTTTTGCCCAGAGGTCAGCTACAGTTATCCACAGAAGAGGCTAATGATAGTCGTCTCGTTACGAAAACCAGGTGGATCGTAGAAGCACGCAATGGGCACTTAAAATCAATTTTTAAATTTTTTAGCTTTAAGATAAAAACACCCCACATTTGTAATATTGCTGATTTTCTTAAAATTGCTGGAGCAATTATAAATAAATATTTTCCACCCATTTTAATGCAAGATGCTACTATTGAGCTAGCTGAAAATATTCTTCAAAAAGTTCAAGAGCCAAATGTTGTTCAAGCCAGGGTTGAGGAGGAAAACTTACGCGCTAGAAGAGGCGGATGGGTTGATTTAAATGAAATTATCGTTCCCTCATTCCCACGTTTGTCATATTACTATCTTAAAGAGTTAACTGTAGGTATTTTTCAATTAAAGCTTGCTCCTTCTTATATACAGGAGAATGAAATAGAGGACCGCCAGGTTCAATATCAGTTTGATGAAAACTACGAACCCGGTTTTATACGGGTAAGGATATATTCTCGCCTCAGAAATGCTACTCGTTACCAGTTGTAGATTGCATTTGTCCCGAATAATGAAGAAGAAGAACCTAACCCAATATTAGGTACTTACTGGACCTGCAAGACTGGTGCCAGAACTTTAGGTACTTGTTCTCATGTGGCAGCTGTACTATGGTTTTTAGGATACGCTAGGTATCAAGAGCTAATCAAATATCCTTCTACAAATGTTTTAAATCATATACTAAATACAAATAATGTGGAGGTGATAGACATTTAACATTTGATTATGCAACTTTTTGATTTCTATGACAATGATTATATCAAGACCAAAAATTATTTACTGTTTTCTGCCTGTTAACTGATAATCTTATTAAGCTTAGATATTTTTAATATATTAAAATACGTTCATTAACGTTTCTACATAAACATTTCTTATTTCCAATGACTGTACAAAGCGGTAGTGATGATGGAGGTAGACCTGCGAAACCGGTCTGTCGATGGTGTGAACAGTGAAGACACTAGTATCTTAAAGAATTTTCTTTTCTTAGTGCTGCAAAATAAAGATGAACTTCGACAAGCGCCTTCTTTATCAAAAGAATCTACCGAAAACTTTATTAGAAAATAGTGAGCATAATAAATGAAGCACATCTAACCTTTCTATCTGTCAATCTCCAAAAGCTTTGTATTTCGCAACGACATCCAATTGCAAGGGATTTTTTATGTTAACGGTTTTTTCCGTACCTATATGAAGTTTAAGATATCGCTTTGGTCCTTTGTACTTGGACACACAGTATCAGTATAAACACGTCGTGACTATTATGTAGGTATATACAGTTAGCAAATAGTTTATTTTAATATAGACATTTCAATTAAGTTATCAGAAAATTAGCTAGGAAGTATAATAATACTCTATTAAATCTATTAAAGAAATGAAACACTCTGTATAACGGACGTCTAGGGACTTAACTTGAATAATAATTTAAATGGAATATATATATATATATATATATATATATATATATATATATATATATATATATATATATATATATATATATATATATATATTATGTGTTAACTTCCATTCACCAAAATATCAAAACAATACCACCGTATAATTCTTTTCAGATAGATATATTTGGTCTCACCCTGTATATCAGGTGTATGTACAAAAATAATGAAAGTAAAGAAAAGGTTGTAACCAGTAGTATAAAAAAATAACATTCCACTAAGTTTTGCGTTAATATTGGCAAAAATGTTCATTTTATGATATATTGAAAGTATCAAATAGTGATATTGCAGACCCTGTATATCAAAAACTGTTGAGCTTTGAGCTTTCGGACAATGAAGACATTTGATCAATTGGTCAAGTTCTAGAACATATCAAAATTTGGTTAAATTCTGACCGAAAGGTATTTTACATTTAAAACGTGCCCCCTCCTTTATTGGAACAATGTAAAAATCCATCATATTAATTTATACATTTATCTTTAGAATATTAGTTTTTGGCTTTAATATGTTTGTACATTTTAAAACAATAAAACCCTTTCAAAATACATGTTTCGATTACTAATATCCTGAATTCTAGCACCGTACTAGCTGCTCAAACGCGTCTCAACGTGACCCATAACTGTATCATTTTGACCCAGACTGGGGTTAAATTGATACATCTGGCAAAGTTTACAAGATATTTTTTTAGACACCACAAATTAATTTTTATAAAGCTTTGAAATGTACCAACTGATAGCCAAATAGTCATAATACCTTATTACGTTGAATTTGTTTCAGTACAGTTACAGAGAAAAAATACAAAAACCTGAAAGCAAAAAGCGTATCAACTAGACCCGGTCTTCTCTATTACTTTCGGGTACTAAATTAAATATTTTGATCATACTCTGACTCTGAAACTGGTACAGTTTTAGAGGAGAGAAACCTAATTACTCATTTTTGTTCTTGATCGATTAATTAAACCCAATTAATGGGAACCATTAAGCCGAAGTAGGACAGTTAAGAATATTATTTAAAAATACGCAAAAAAAATGTGTTAGGATTTAGAAATTTTAACCAATTTATCACCACATTTTGATAAATGTGATGATTAATTGTAAAATAGCTATTTGTGCAAATAGTAACCGATAAACGGAGAATATTAAGCCAAGCACCGTTTTCAAGTCTCATGGTTCGTAAAATTTTTTTTACATCTTAAACAATTCTGAAAGATTTTATTACTACTGAGGACGATAATTCTAAGTGTTATCGAAACGTTTAGATTTGCATAAAAATAAATACAAAAATACACCAATAAATACCCAAAAAAGCTAAGTGCTTTAAATAAGCAATAATCTCATTTCTATATGATTTGTGTAAATAAATAAGCGAGCTCCTATGCCCTCATCATATAAACATCTATTCTATTCTTATTACCGATAGTTCTGCCCGTATAAGAAATAAAAAAATGAAATCCTATAATTGATTATACATACTTTCAAATTTCCCATTTTAGTAATACTCCAATTTCTCTTTTACAAATTGAGTAAAATAGGAAAGACATATATGTAATATAACTGCTATTCCTAAATCATTTACATTAACCTTGATTAGAAAAATCAATTTAAATCTGGTCATAATTTATTATCTTTAATTGCTATCTAAACGAAGTCAACCAAAAAAAAAACTCATTTAAAAAACAATAGGAAGCTACAAGGTATAAGTAAAAAAGCTTTCGGGCTATCTCTTCAGATCAATAAAAAAATAAAACATAAGCAAGTTGTATACAAGTCGAGTAATACAGTGGCCAAGGTCAGAACCGGTTGGATGAGTCTAGAAGAAAATAATCACCAGTGGTATATAATATTGTAGGACATCCCTTTGCCCCCATACGCCCTCGCAAAGAACTCTACACACGTGTTCACCAAACCAGTCTTCGAAGAAGTCAACATTAAGGATTTATCCCAAGGCGATCAAATCAGAAACTTAACTACCTGTTCCATACGATTTTAGAGCTTCCAAACCACCATCATCATACAAAAAAAACGACCTACAATATATCATAAAAATAAAAACTAAAAAATCTTGACTTTTATGAATTAAAAAGGCGTTTGAAAGTTAATTATAACGATTCAAATGCACGCATCGTTCAGAAGGAAAAATACGTTTATGTATATAAAACGTTTGAATTTAAATGAGCTACATATTGGTGAAATTAACATAAACAATAAACAATATATCTAAGGTTTTCCTTTTTGGGTAGAGACAATTAACAAGTGGTTGTGTGTAAATACGATTTGCATATTTTACATAATTGCCTTAACCCCGATTCTTTATTGAGAATATCATTGTTGAATTCAAGATGAAACCTCAATCAACAAAAATATTTTAAATGTGTCACCTATAGTATAAATTACCAATAATCTTGAGTATTTTATTGATCCTAACCCCCAATTTACAACAACTTTTTCAAGATTCAGGTAGATTAACCACAATAAGTCTTTCTCAGGTAAGAACTTGTCAAACGTATTCATTTCCCAGAATACACCCATGTTTTCGTCTTAAAGAGGATTTTCCCTAATATCACCATTAACCAAAACCAGTTTTACCTTGTAATTTTACTTTTAAGTTAATTATTCATCTGTTAGATAATTCAATTACATTTTCTTTCTTTATTTACACAACTTGCGTGATTACTAATTATAATGTAAATACTAATTTATTAACTTTCAATTACAGTGAATCATTTTCTATTAATGTATTTGTCTCTCAATTTCACTTTAAAATAGAATTTTCTTTAATTTAATTAATAGGAGCGGTATTGTATTTAATGAATTTAAATTAATTACTTGAGTGAATAAAAAATGGTAGTATTGAGGTTAATATTGTGAAAATTAATCACTCACAAAGATTAATAAAAACATTATTTTGAAACGGAAATAAGAAAAAAATGTTGAATAGAAATTCGTATGTCAAACATTAATTCAATTAATACTTGAAATTATTAGCAAGATTTTTATTTTTAATTGGCTTTCCAATTTTTTTTTAGTCTAGATTGAAATATCTGTACACCACGAGTTTGAATCAGAAAATTTTAAATACGCGTAAATTTGTACGGTAGTCATTGTTTAAATTTTTTAACGATTCGAGGATACTATAAAAAATAAGTCATTAATACTAATTTTCATTTTAGAAGTGGAGGAAAGAGGAATATACTAAAACTAAAAATATAGATATAATTCGGGCACTGTTTTTAAACTCGTAAGTCCTTCAATATGACGTCTTATTATTTTAATATACCTTACGTAATATTTTAAATCTATATTTTTTCATTATAGATCCATAATTTACAGTCATTTCAACAGGTTCAGCAAGAACGTGCATTAGTTATGTCAATTAAGAATTACACTATACGTTTGAAAGTACTCGTCATAACAACCGTCAGGTTAGAAAGAAATAGAAAATAAAGCAACCATGCGTTTTCTTAAACACATAAGTGTGCTGCATAAAAACTTCTTTTAATTGTAAAATATGATTCACGCAGGAATGTACCTAATTTGTAGAAAGCGACTCATTAATTGTTTGTCATCAGTACTTATGAGTTATGGCCTATTGATTTATTGTTGGTTAGTTAGTCGATAGTCGTTATCGTTAGCGTAACGAAGTTGTTCCGAATTGTGACTTAACCTTTGTACTTGTACTTTAATTCTTGGCGTTTAGAATAAGTTCATTAAAGCACCCAAATGACGTAATTTGAATGCTGTAATATCAAGGTCGCGTGCGAGAATATAATAGTAAAATTTATTGTGTTGATGTTGATAGCACTGCGTTGTCATACTTCAGTCAAACACTTAACCTCTCAAAAAGCAAAACAAATAAATACATAATAATGAACAAGAAGTTTAATTTAAATTATTACCTTGAAAAGTACAATTATTATGTACGTGAACCCTCCTATTGTGTTCGGGTCAATATGGCCCAATCGCGTTCTAATAATAATAATACTAATAATAATAATAATTTTAATACATTTTTTTAATGCATTTGTTACACTCACAGTGTTTGGGTCTATATGACCAGGTGGTTTGTGTAGTTCAAAGTAGAAGAACGAGAAGTAAATTATTATCACAGACGAATGTATTTTATTAGTTTTGTTTTATTTTCAAAAAATAACTTACATAATATTGCCACATTATTGCGCAATATTGCGCATATTGCATGCGTTATTTGCGTACCGGTAAACAAGTTTATTCCTGTTGAGACTTGTCTGACTCCGCGTATAAATGCAGCCAGTGAGCATCTCTGTGTTAGTTTCGCAGTAAATATCAAACTTGATGCTATACTCTAATCAGAAATACCTAACAGTTGAAATTTATTATTGAAAAGGTGTGTTGAGAGAGTGGTAACGGATAGTGAACTTGAGAAAGTTTAGTGTGTTTCTGATAGTGATTCTAATGGCTCTGAAGAAGACCATTTGTCCGAAACCGATATATTATATATATATATATATATATATATATATATATATATATATATATATTAGCGAATCGGGTGATGAAGTGGAAGCTACGATTTCAGATGAAGCTGATACGAATCATCACGTAACTTCAAAAGATGGCGATATAGTATGGAATGAAAAGACACATCAATCGGGAAGGTTATCAGCAGCAAATATTATTTCGTTGATTCCTGGACGTCGCGAATATTTGATATAAAATCCGCGTACTGCTTATATTTCACACCCAAAATTGTAAACTTAATTGAAAATTTAGAAATCAAAGGGCTTTGTGGCGACACGTTTCTAGAACTAACATTAGTTGAACTAGAAGCATATTTTGGCCTACTCTTTCTCGCTGGAGTGTATAAATCTCATTGGGAGACAACAGTCAGTCTGTAGGATGGAAATGTAGGTCGTCCTATATTCAGAGCAACGATGTCTCTACAACGGTTTTATGTAATTGTGCGAATAATTCGCTTTGACGATAAAAAAAACTCGGCCACAACGACGCCAAACTGATAAAATTAGCTCCCATACGCGACTTGTGGGATGAATGGGTTGCAATTCTACTTAAGCTCTAAATGTTCACGAAAATGTAACAGTAGAGGCCGTTGTCTTTTAGACTCTACATCGCGAATAAACCTGCTAAATACGGAGTCAAGATTCTGCGATTCTGTAACTGCTTATGCATATAACATACAAGTTTACCTCAGGAAAAAAAAAGGTGAACTTCCAGAGAGAGGTCAAGGTAAAAGAGTTGTGCTAGATCTTACTTATTGTCTGAAAGGTCACAACGTAAAGTGTGATAATTTTTTTAACTCATACGATCTGGGACAGATGCTATTCAAAAGAAAAATAACCATGCTTGGCACTATTCGCAAAAATAAGCATAAATTGCCAGCCGTATTAGTGTGCAACAGGAAAGAAGTTCTATCTTAAAAATGTTACTTTAATAAGGACACGTCGATAGTTTCCTATATCCCGAAACGGAATAAAAATGTTACGCTCATGAGCACCATGCACCGCGATAACGGAGTGTGATCATAAAAAGCCGTTTATGATTTCAGATTACAACAAAACTAAAGGTGCTGTAGACACGTTAGACAAGTTAATAATACCATACACATTCAGATGGTAAACTAAATGATGGCCAATGACTATCTCTAACAATATCATGGACATTTCAGCTTACAACGCTTATGTACTATGGTGCGAAGTAACTCCAACCTGGAGTGCTGGAAAACTTACAAAACGACTATTTCTTGAAGAACTGGGCAATTCCTTGATCACTCCATCATTGCAAGAAAAATCACGTTCTTCAACCAGTAATGTCAAAGTAAGGAAACAATCAACCACAACCAAGCGTAAAAATGTAATTTTGTCCCTCTTCAAATGATAATAAAACTAATATGGTACGTTGTAGTTGCTCAAAATACCTATGCACACACACGCACGCACGCATACACGCACACACACACACCGCGACGCACACGCAGGTGCACTACACACACACACACACACACACACACACACACACACACACACACAAACACACAGACACACAGACACACAGACACACAGACACACAGACACACAACACACACACACACACACACACACACACACACACACACACACACACACAACAAATAAATGTATATACCTAACTACTACGTTTTTCAGATGTTCTTTACATATCATTTATAATAATATGTAATAAAAACAAAATAAGGTAATAAAATGTTATAAATAATAAATACTACATCTTATTTCTTATTATTATTTACTGTTATATCAATTTAACAACAATAAAATGACAACTATAGGTTACCGAGTCATAATGATCCGAACACAATAAGTGAAACCAAAATGTTAACGCTTACAGGAGGGTTAACAGTTACATGTGCTGTATCTCGGGAATGTATAGTGACACCATGTAAATTATGATCTGAGGCAATATTGCTGTTGCCATAATCAGGCTGTTTTTCTAAATTGGTGGGACATCCAGGTAAGGCTAAATCGGTTAGTTGTGAGACTTTTTTCTTCAGAGAAGCTTCGGCATAGCCTTCGGCAACAGCCGAAGATTTCCAACCTCCATGGAGTTTAATTGTCAGCAAGCCACCACTATGATTAGCTAAATGTGTCGCACTCGACCTTCTGAAACAATGTCCCGTAAATAGTTCTGGGTTTGGCAATTTAAAGAAAGTTGCAATATCTTTTGGCACTTTCCCCATAGTATTGATACCCATTGGCGAATTAACACACCAACCATTATGGACAGCTAAAAAAATCGGTCTGAGGTTTCATATTTTTTAATTAAATCAATCCAGTGTTGATCTGTTTTAACAAATTGTCTGGTTACATTATTTTTCGTTTCAGGTAAGGACACCATAATGGAGTCGGATTTATATTCAACATCTTCAATAGACAAATTTGTCAATTCTTCACGCCTGCAGGCATCATTATAGCCCATTATCAAGATAACCTAAAAATTTATCAGATATAAAATTATCATATAAATTTCAGTTTTGATTTTGTACCCAAGTATTTTTAATCATTTGCTTCTTGAATAAATTTACGAATATCACCTCCAAAAATGTAAGATTTCTTTGGTGTGTAACCTTGCGATGATCTTTTTAAAAATGCCTTTAACTTATTGTACTTCGATACGTCCACATTCATATGTATATCTAAGCATGATCTCAGCATCGAATAGGTTCTCCATATAGTGGATGATTTATACTTTTGACACTGAAAATCAAAATAAGCAAGTAAAATATTTTCGGAAATTCCTTGTATGTTATTCATTTTTAAACACTAAACATTCAATGACAAATGTAAAGAAAATTGGCGTTTCAAATTGAATTGGTTTCACAGCCGCCTAAAATAATGGCAATTTAAAATTTATTTATTTGTAAAATGGTATAAAATGGCAAAGTAGAAAAAATAATATAAGACCCTCGTTGCAGAAGGCCCTTCAAGCACTCATTTGTTCCTCAATTCGCCACTACGCGGCTCGTTTCGGAATTTCAGATTAGTGCTTGAATAGATGCCTTCTCCAACTCATATTTTAATGTACTATTAAAATGCCCGGAAAATCTTTAAATAAGAGGTGTCATGAACTTATTATTAATGTGCAAAACTACTTTAAAAAAGAAAAAGATAAGTTTGGTCCTGTACGTGCTGTTGAAGCTGCAAAAGAACGAGCAGCGGAAGCACTACAAATTATTCTTCCGACATTAAGACGTATGATTAACGGAACGGGAGAAAGAAAAAAAAGGTCTCGCAGAAAGCCAAAAAGTGACATTCCCGAGGGATTACAATGAACAATCAGAGATACAGCATACCGTATGTAAGCTGACAAAAAGCCAGTAACCTTGACTACATTATAAAGTACCCTAGCAGATAAGGAATTACTAACTGCATCTCGACCTACCATAGCTAAAATTTTAAATACCATCGGATTTAAATATAAAAAGAGTTGTAACCAAAAAGCACTTTGCGAAAAAACCAACATCGCGGCATCGCGAGTTTCATTTTTAAGAGAATATATGGAACCTGCATCACCTCTTTCAGTAGTGTTTCTAGATGAAACGTAGGTATTCGCAAGGATCCCCAAAACTACCATGGGATCATGGAAAAAGTATATAATTTTACATGCGGGTAATAAAGACGGGTTCGTGGAAAATTGCAGTTTGATATTTCCTTCTAATTTTAAATCCAGTGATTACCCTGACAGTACAGATGCGGATTTATTTCAAAAGTGGTTAAGAGAACAGCGCTTCTATCAAATTTAACGCAATCATCTTTAATAATAATGGACAACGCATCGTACCATTCTCGCCTTGTAGAAAAGAAGCCACTTGGAAAAAAGCGTACATACAAAGTTGGTTGCGGAAAGAAAGTGTTCCATTTTCGGGTCAGGATTTGAAGACTGAACTTTCAGGGCTTACTACAACACATGAAAGCGAAAATCCTTTAGTAGATATGCTAGGTCACTTCTAACTCATTTGTGATAATAATAATAATACACCTTCCCGTACAGATTGCCTACATCAAGGTCAATGGTTTTCAAAGTAAAGGTCATCGTACACATTGCATACATCAAAGTATATTCCTCAAGGTCGTTGAAGTAACTAGATTTGAAAAAGGCGCTAGAAAAGTTACTAGATTGGTTTTCAAGATCGCTCTCATTGCCAAGGTTCTCAACGTACACACACCCCGCTTCGAGGTCTTCTTAGGATTTTAAGGTTACGTGATCAACCCTCTCGTTTTGTCAAGGTCACACGTTCAGGGTTCAATTGAGGGTATATAGGAAGATGCTCTTTCACCAAGAAATCAAGGTCGATTCTAAATCAAATTTTGATGGAAAATTCAACGTGCATTATTCTTTTCAAGGTCAGCCCCCATGAATAAATTTATTGACCTCTGTCTCAATCCCTGAGGTGTTCTCAAGGGGTATCATACAGATTGTTGTTTATGCTAAGCATGTTTCACGGTCATCAAGCAATTCCTGGAAGTTTAATTTGTAAGGTCACAGCCCCTAGCAATGTGCACTGACCTCAAGTGGCTCCGTTTCCCAAATATAGATAGACGTTTCCCAAAGACAGATAGTCCTTTCACAAAACAGATAGCTGTTTCGCAACACAGGTAACCGTTTCCCCCCATTTCAAGGTCACACCTCTGAGAAAAGAACAAAGGCGATCCACAGTGATCTACCGCTAGCACCCGAACATATGGTTACACTCGCACCTATTCCAAAATGAAAAAAATACTGCTTGCATTGAATCCAAAACGTAATTACGTACTTCATTACAGAAATTTGAAAGTATAGTTAAAGTATGGATTGAAGTTGGTAAAAGTACACCGTATATTACGTTTTAAACAGTTCCCCTGGCTAAAAAAATATATCGATTTAAATACCGCCATGCGTCAGCAATCTCAAAATGAATTCGATACAAATTTTTATAAATTAATGGTTAATAGTGTTTGCGGGAAGCTGATGGAAAATGTAGGTAAGCGTAAGGATATACGTTTAGTAACGAAATGGGAGGGTCGCTATGATGCTCGTGCTTACATAGCAAAACCAAATTTTCATAGTTGTACAATGTTTGACAATTATATGCATATCATTCAAATGAGTAAGCCAGAAGTATAGTTCAATAAACCTATATATGCGGGATTCAGTGTTTTAGACGTTTCAAAAACTGTTTTATATAATTTTCATTACAGTTACACGCTACCCAAGTTCCATAATAATGCTAAGCTCTTGTACACGGAAAGATGAAAACCATGACGAAATTATGGTGAAATTTGTAGGACTTCGCGCGAAAATGTATGCTTACGCGGTTGACGAAAAGGTTGTAAAAAAATCAAAAGGTTCTACCCAAGCAAGCGTGAAGCAGATCACGATTAACGATTATAAACATGTTTTGTTTGATGATGGCATAATAAGGCGCTATCAACATCTCATAAGATCAAAGAAACATTAAACAAAATAAAGTCATACTTAATCGTTATGACGATAAACGCTTAGTAAATTTCGATTTCACTGATACTAGACCTTGGGGGTATAGCTTTCAGTAAACAATGAGCAGTCTTGAAGACAAATTGCAGGAGGGACTGCAGTACAGTAGTGATCAAATCTACAGAAAGTACCTGAAGCGTTCTTTGACCTCCCCTGACAGCTATACATTTATACTGAATATATTGCAACATATTGTTATTCCTGATGATCGTTTTAACTGGTGTGCTGTAAACTAAAAGTGTGCAAATGAAGTTACTATTAAGACTATTAAGTCTATCTGTATTTGGGAAACGGAGCCACTTGAAGTCAATGCACTTTGATGGGGGGTGTGACCTTACAAAATAAACTTCCTTGATGACCTTGAAATATGCTTAGCATAGACAACAATCTTTATGATACCCCTTGAGAACACCTCAGGGCTTGAGACAGAGGTCAATGAATTAATTGATAGGGGCGTGATCTTGAAAATTTAATGAACGTTGAATTTCCTATCAAAATTTGATTTAGAGTCGACCTTGGTTTCTTGGTGGAAGAGCATCCTCCTATATACCCTCAATTGAACCCTGAACATGTGACCTTGACAAAACGAGAAGGTTGATCACGTAATTTTGAAATCCTAAGAAGACCTTGAAGCGGGGAGTGTGTACGTTAAGAACCTTGGCAATGAGAGCGACCTTGAAGCGAGGACCTTGAAGAGGACAATCTGTACGAGAGCGTGAATCACCTTGAAAACCAATCTAGTAACTTTTCTAATGCCTTTTTCAAATCTAGTTACTTCAATGACCTTGAGGAATATAGTTTGATGCAGGCAATGTGTATGTTGACCTTGATCTTTGAAAAAACCATGTACTTGGATGCTTCGACCTTGAAGCGGGGTGCGCGCACGTGCACGGTGAGTTAGTACCCCCATAGTACATCTGCTTCCTTTGTCGCCGATGAAATGATTATGCAATATGGATATTGCGTTCTTAGGCTTGTATGTAGTGAACCGAGAAAATTTTATTATTGTAATAAACATGTTTCTAATCGCGATTGTTACCGCGAAAGAAATATAATTAAATTAATTTATTAATTATTAAATAATTACATTATTAAACTAGTGACGTTTCACAACAAGAATGTGCGCATAAAAATATTCAATGATTCGTTACACTACTTCAGTAAAGACGGACACCTGTCTCTACCCTACCATGTGTTTTTCTTTTTCTTTATAACCCTTACTCAAATATCAATTTCATACATTCCCATATTTCTTACATAAAATACATAAAATAAAATATCACGTAAAACATTATCAAATCAGACTTATTATCAAGATATTAAAAACCCATTAATTATCTTTCCTTTCGCAATAACAATTGCGATTAGAGAAATGTTTATTACAATAATAACATTTACTCGGTCCGCTACCTACAGAACGCCCCTTTCAAAGCTCGACGATGTCGGTACGGGAACACTCGGAGAGTTTTCAACACCCTTCGCTTCTGACCTTGGTCCTGCGTTACCTTCCGCTACGAACTAGAGCCATTAGTACTAAAACAAAACCTATTTAGTAACCAGCTTAACTAGGCAAGTTAAACGTCTATTAGACAACATGCTCAATAAACAATTAGATAATATGACAACACTACATGCATAAAATAATATGAATAATAAGAATAAGAAGAAAAAATAAATAAAAAATGGATATATACAACTAGGCTTATTTTTGTCTGCGCAAGATGCCTAGAGCACAGCCGTAGATAGTGCTAGGATTCGGGCCTATGATAAAACTTCAGGTTAGTAATGTTATAATTCCCCTTTATAGAATCCATCTGTTTATCTAACAACGGTATACGTTTGGGTAGAGTTTAGCTATTATACTAAAGGGGCTGGAATATAGGGGGAGAAACTTTGATATTTGTTTCAAGGAGGCGTCCGAAATATTACTTTCCTTAAGTAAAACGTAGTAGTCGATACACAGTCGGTCACTTTGGTGTTTGAAACCGCGACAGCTCAAAATTAGCATATGGTATTTCTTCAAACCGAAAATAATAGCCAACAATTCCTTTTTTGTGACCGTATAGAGTAATTCTGATCCGTGAAGGACTCGACTTTCAAACCTGATAATCTGATTGTTCACTTTCTACGATACGTTGGTACAATTCAACCCCGACGGCCAACTAGGAAATATCTGACTGTAAGTAGAAGGGTTTCGAAAAATATGGATGGATAGGATTACGGCATTAAAAAATAACCTTTTGGTTTGTTCAAATATTTGCTGTTCCGTCTTTCCCCAATGCCATTGAACTTTTTTCTGGAGTAGCCTCAACAAAAGAACGATTAGGTAACTGTAATGTTGTACAAATCGGCGATAATAACTACATAACCCAAGAAAGGCTCTCAACTGTGACATTTTCTAGTCTGGGGAAGTGTAGTATTCACAATTTCTCGGGATCAGATTTAACGTCCCTAGTAGTTATAATATGTCCCAAAAATTTTACCTCGGGAAATAAAAAAATCTGTTTTTCCAATATTTATATGGTCATATTGGCCTCCTTAAATGAACAAAGAGTTTCCTAAGATGTATATAATCACAAAACAATTCATATACAACCAAAAGATCATCAACGTAATTGCATACAAACTGGCGTAGTTTCTGAAACCGCCATATCATGATTAATTGGAGAATACGTCCTCAAGTGCAAATTATAATTCTTTGCTATAAGTATGTTTTATGGTTTATTAAGTAATGTTAACCCACCTGTGGCGCTAGAAACGGCAAATGGATGAATCGAGCCTTAGCCATAATACCAGTTTAAAGCCTGCTGAAAATAAGACTTTTTTAATCGAACAAACCAGAACATAAGAGGAAATTTGTTCAAAGAGACTCTGATAGAAAGATAAAACCAAAGCAATTGGTTGATACGAAGCCAACGTTTTAGGCGTATACCTATTATAACAAAATATACTGAAGGCATGTTCAAATAAGTGTTTCAAAGACTGATGGTCAGCGATATCCTTCACTTAGTTTTTAAACCTTTTACGCAGACGTCGTCTTGTTGTAAATATTTATAAACTCCAATGGCCATCAGAGTCAAAAGTGTGTATACTATTAAAATTTCCGAAATGACTTTACATATTTCCTTAATGTAGTGATAGTATCTTACATACACAATGATTATTTCACGTAGACATTAAAAAATTAGAGGTTGTTCACATTTGTGAGGTTATTTTAAAAGTAAATGAAATAAAGGCATTTTCTCAATATGCGCACTAACTTGGATAACGTGGTAAGAGATAAAAAACTGATTGTTACATGTACAAAGCATTGAGCAGATACGAACTTGCAGTATATTTTTTTAATAGGCATATGGTTTTAGGTGATAATGGAATTACGTTATTTAACGTAACATGAAGACTTCATACGGGCTTGGATACAAATAAATGTAGGTGTTGCGAAAATGGTTCAAAGAATTCACCATTTACTCGCCTAAAAAGATTTATACGGCGTATAAAACTAAAATGTACCCTTCTTATCATTTCTTGGTCACCTTTAGTCCTTTAAGACTATTTGTTTTGAATATGTTTCCTCAGTCCTGAATTATCTCCAGACCTCTTGTAAGACATGTTCTTAATATGCCCCACTGTGTATATATATATATATATATATATATATATATATATATATATATATATATATATATATATATATATATATATATATATATATATATATATATATATTGTTTAATAAAATTACAATTACATTATTATCACACATAATATTTCAATAAGTTTTAATACCAACAAAAATATCAATTTTTATGAGAATTTAATATTTGTATCACAGTAGACCATGAAACAGTATCAAAAAACATTAGCGCTCATATTAAAAAGGAGCAAGGACTAACCGCCTTAACCAATGGTTCAACCAGCCACTTGTCATTTGCTCTCAGCCTTCCCGGTTTTCACCTGTTTTACCAGTCTCGTCTTACAAAAAATGATTTTATGGCAACGGCGCTCAAAAATTAACTTAAAAAATATATATTTGACCACTACACAAATAAGCTCGTCTGATAAGTTCATTACGTTCACAATCATATCAGGGGTTATACCAATAATAGTTTCATTAACTAAATCTTGAAGTTCCTGTTCAATTTCAAAATTACACTCATAGACATAAGTTTTTAAATAGCCCCACAAATAAAAAAGTACAAAGGGATTGAGTCTTGAGATGAACCTATCCGGAAATTATTCACTCAGGTATTGTTGCACTTCCCCAGCATTATGGGCCAGCGCTCGGTCTTGTTGAAACCATTTCTAATTAATGGTTTCAAGAGGAAGGCTGTATAAGTTTTTCTTCTAAATCACTTTGTACCAAATTTAGGTAACGATCGGATGTTAACCAGTCATAATAAATAAATGGTCTTGATATATGTGTCCCCAAATCCAAATCAATGTCAATATCTGGATCCCTTTTTTTTGTCCCGGGTTTTCTTGCAACCAATAAAGGGTTAAAAATTCCATTATTCGTCACCATGCTTTCATGCGACCATAATACCTTAAAAGGTACGTTAATATCTTCTTGACATTGCCTAGTACACCATTCATAAAATGTCAAACATCGGCCATCATCACCTTGTCTAAGACCTTGACAAACTCGAAATCTAAATGGCTAGTACTTGGTTTTTTAAAAACAAAATTAGCAAAGAGCAACCGATCTCACTACTTCTCTATTTATATTAATTTTTTGTGTTGATCTGGTAGGATTTCAACAACAACTGACGGGAGTACAGTTAATTGCCTTTCCTCATTTAACGTCTTATTTCTGGTTGTTACAGGTTTTTTAAATGCATCATATTCCTTAAAATTACGAAAGACTCTTCTGAATTTAGTATAGCCAGACTGGTTTCTCTCAGGATACTTATTTTCATACATGTTTGCAGCAGCAATACAATTTCTCTAACAAAATATAACACGCCACCATTCACAGCTTTTCCTCGTTTGAAAAAAAACTTCGTTCCATTATGAAAATATTTACTCTAACTATACCATACTAAATTACTAAAAAACTAAATTACAAATAACATTTAATATTCAAAACTACTAATATTAAACAATAAATAACAAGTATGAGAAAATACTATTAAACGAGTTAAAAAACGAACGTAATTTTAAAGACCTTTATTCTGGTTTGTCCAGTAAAATTTTTTTTAATGGTATATATGTATGTATATATACATATATATATATATATATATATATATATATATATATATATATATATATATATATATATATATATAGGGTGTCCGAAAAGAACTGAATATTCTATATATCTCGGTAAGTATTTTTACCAAAAAATGTCCGAAATAAAAGTTGTATAGTATTTCGTTTTTCATTAAGAATTTAAGATATTTAGTTTGTGATTTCTTAAAAAACAAAGGCGAATATCACCAAAATTTCTTAAATAAGGTAACCCTATATCGTACTCATTTGATAGAGATGTTTTTTCTTTTTTCAATAAGTTTTACTGAACTAGTTTACGCAATCTACAATGTTAACATAATACATGAACTAATCTGAAATAACTCGAAGAAATTTTTCGTTAAGTTAATATTAATTTGGACATAACAAAAAAGGGAAACTACAATAAATATTCAAATTGAGCACCGTCCACAGCCTGACAGTGTTAATAATTCTACGTTGAAGTTCATCAATCGCATTTGAAACAGCTTCAGGTGCAATGGCCCTAATCTGTGTACAAATGCGATTTTTAAGCTCTCAATGTCTCTCAGCCTGTTCACGTAAACGTTACTTTTAAGGTCCTCCCAAAGGAAGAAATCCAGCGGCCTTAAAACTGGTGACCGAGCTGCCCGTTCTACTGGACCTCTTCTGCCTATCCAACGATTTGGAAAATTATCATTAAGGTACTGGCGGACATTAATCCCAAAATGTGGAAGGGGTCCGGTCTTGCTGGAATCCTATTCTGTCGTGGAGTATATCTGGATCGTCTTCATTTGGGTATAAACAGCTATCGTGTGTTTTGCTTATTAACTGTGCGTTTTAAGCAAAACGTTGTCTCGTCAGTTAACAGAATATTTTTGTGAAAATTTGCATTGTCTTTAAGTTGGTGGGCTATTTCTCCACAAAATTATAGTAATCTGCAAATAACTCCTGAACTACACACGCTTTGCATGGGTGCCACTTTTACTTTTTGGGGCACTGTCTACAGTGGAATTACTTGTATAACAATCACGCGCAACTTGTCTAACGGAAACATGTGGATTTTCCACGACGGCCAACCTTTTCACTTCCCTCATTATTTACAGCTGTAGCTCTACCCGTTTTTGGTAAACCTTTAACGCTGCCCGTATCTTGAAATATGTGCCAAATTTTACTTACAAACAAATTGACTTCTATCTGCGTCCTCCTTCTTTCTGCATATCTCAGCATCATTACAACCAATGTAAATAAGTAACTTTTTACTTACGCGTACTACCTTGACAGTTCTAAGGCGTAATCAATTATTTCGACAATTAAAAGCAATCATAGCCGTCTATATTAATGACTATTAAAATAAACTTAACATCACTCTACCATTGCTTTTCCGCTTTTTTCTCAAAAACTAGTTTAACAAAAGTATTAAAGATTTATATCATTGAAGAGAGAAAAAACATCTCTATCAAATGAGTTCAATATAGGGATACCTTGTCATTTAAAAAAAATGTAGTGATATTCGACGCTCCTTTGCTTTTTTAAGAAACCATTAACTAAATATCTTCCTGTAATGAAGAACTAAATACTAGACAACTTTTATTTCAGACACTCAATATACTATATATATATATATATATATATATATATATATATATATATATATATATATATATATTGTCGTTAATATTCATTTTAGGAAATTATGTTCAATACAAAAGTTTGTTATGAAATAATTATCTACATTTGAGAATACTTGAATTATTTTTTCTTCAATTGTTTTTAAGTTACGTCATCGAAATTTTTTGAAATGACAACCTATATTTCTGATTATTGATTTCAATAGTACATTCTATTCTCTTTTCAACGGTATACAATTTTCAATATGTTACATTTGAAAAAATTGAGAAAAAGTGCCTTAATGTTCAAATATTAAAGATAGACAAAAGCGAGGCGATAAACAAACTCGAGCGAGGTAACTTTATCAGTGGTTATTGTTTATGTCAAATAGTTGACATATTTCAATTGTGCAACTTGTTGCTGTTAATATTAGCAATGGCGAGTTTAAGTGAACGTGAAAGAATTGAAATACTTATGATGCTGGGTTATGGAAATAGACGCAGAAGTTTACAATACGGTTGTAATTTATTTATTGACACGCATCCAAACAGAAATCCAATTTCTAAATCCGTTGTTGGTAAAACCTTAAAACGCTTTGAACAAACCGGTAGTGTTAAAGATTTGCCAAGGAGTGGTAGACCTAGAACAGCGAAAAGCGATGATAAAAACTGAATGTTCTATTGGCCGTATCTGAAGATTCCTGAAGCTACCTTTTGTCTTACCGGTGAAGTAAACAGACATAATTGGAGATATTGGTCATCGGAAAATCCTTTTTGGTTTATGGAGCACCATACGCTTGTTAATGTTTGGGTTGGCATTCTAGGGGTCATATTATCGGTCCCTTTTTCATCAATGGCAATTTAACTTCGGCTCTGTATTTGCAGTTATTGCAAAATGAAATTATACCTGCTTATGCTATGCTGTATCCAGATGAAAACAATGAACACCTTCCCAATAACAGTATCTGGTTTCAGCAAGATGGCGCCCCACCACATTATGGTGTAAATGTTCGTCAATATTTGGATAACGTCTTTCCAAACAGATGGATTGGGAGACGAGGAAGTATTGAATGGCCAGCTCGTTCGCCTGATTTAAGCCCTTTAGATTTTTTTCTTTGGGGATACGGAAATTTCCCCGAGAATTTTCACAAAATTCTATTCAGGGTTTTGGAAATCGATTGAGTCATTGTCAAATTAGAAATGGAGAACAATTTGAACACTTACATTAATTTAGTTAGTTATTAATTTGTTCTTAATGATAAGATTGTGACTGATAAGTTTATTGCAAATAAATGAGTCTAGTTACCAAGTTAATTAATTCTGCTAATTTAATGGATCTTTAATATTTGAACATTAAGGCACTTTTTCTCGATTTTTTCAAATGTAACATATTGAAAATTGTATACCGTTGAAAAGAGAATAGAATGTACTATCGAAATCAATAATCAGAATTATAGGTTGTCATTTCAAAAAAATATCGATGACGTCGTAACAATTGAAGAAAAAATAATTCAAGTATTCTCAAATGTAGATAATAATTTCATAACAAACTTTTGTATTGAACATAATTTCCTAAAATGAATATTAACGACAATAAATCGCCGTCTCCATACTTTTAACTAACCCTGTATATATACAGCGCATGTCTTACGTGAAACTAAGAAAAACAGTACCTGTAAACACGGGTCCAAAAACGCTTTTCAGGGAGCTAGAGCCCTTTGAAAATGGGTTTCAAATACTGGTTTTCGGTTTATAACTCCGAAACGACTCCAGCTATAGCAACGAATGTTGGGACATAAATTTCTGTCATTAAAGCCAATTATTTAAAACCACGGAGAGCAAAGTTAACTTTAGCCAAGGGCGTACGTAGCAGGGGGAGTCATTGGGTAATTTTTTCTCCATATTTCTAACACTGCGATTTTTTACTACTTTGACACCAGATTATGATTCACCCATACCTATTACATAAAAAAGGTACTCTTAGTAAGAGTCGCTAAATATCACCATTTCTTCAGAAATGGACAAAAACAAATTAAGACAGGGTTAACAATGTGGTCAAGTCAATGAGCAAATATTATCAAGTAACTGTAAGTTAGTATTAATTTAAATAAGGTACAAGCGAGTTACTGTTTGGTTGATGATGCATTTCAAAATGCTTGTCCCATTTTGTCTTAGACTTGAATCAATTGTTTACTATGTCTTAATTTATTTTTTTGTCCATTTCTGAAGAAACAGTGATATTTAGCAACTTTTACATATATTTTTTATGTAATAGGTATGGGTGAATCATAATCTGGTGTCAAAATAGCAAAAAATTGAAGTTTTACAAAAATGGGGACCAATTTAACCAATTAATCACCTGGTACGCACTGAGCTATAAACCGAAAATCAGTTTTTGGAAGCCATCTTCGAAGGGCTCTAGCTCCCTGAAGAAGCGTTTTTGGACCCGTATTGGCACCAACTTTTTTCTTATTCTTACGTAAGGTATGCGCTCTCAAGTTTTTGCCGTGAATTTGTGAACCTGATCCTCTTGTGTCTGGCGTTAAGATGATCTAGGAATGTTATCATTTTTTTCGTTCCATGCGTCCATATAACAAATGTCTCCTCGACGACGTACCGTAACCAAAGTTTTGGTTTCTCCGGCGCTGATTTTATGCGTTGGTCTCAAAGTCTTGCATGAATATATCCGCAACTACTGACCACAGTAGTGATACCATCGGTGCTCCTTCCGTTTGTTTGTACCGTTGATCCCCGTAGATGAAGTAGGTATTGTTGAGGCAATATCCCACCAGACTTAATATGTCGTTTGTTGGTTGACATTTTTGTTGGATGACCTCCAGTGCTTCTTTGGTAGGGATACTCGTAACTAAGCATCGAAGCTTACTAGTAGATCCCCGGTTTACACAGTATATACCTTCAGTACTCCATGAAATCGTAGACATTCTTTATTTTGGATTCCGTTTCCGTTGTATGTGATTGGAGCTGATTTGCTGGTATTTCGCTTATTCTTGTAGTGGTGGTCCACTGGAACTGACAATAGGTTGAAGTGGTACTCCTTACGATAGTCCGTAAAACTTTAGACCATTTGATGACATCTGTCTCGGAATTATTTGCTGTTGAAGCTCCTCTCTGCCATTCTGCTATATTTGATTTTCCTCCCTGCCATCTTTTCTAGGTACGTTGTCGGATTTGACGATATTGGCGTATATGCTTTGTCTGTTAATAGGCCTTTATTTTGTCGTCATATTCAGTCTTATCCATTATTACGGTGGCATTTTCTTTATCGGCCGGTAGTACCTTTACTTGGATGTTATTCTTCAGTTCACGTAATGCTCGTTACTCCGTTGTGTGAGGTTTAGTCTGGCCGGCTTTGCTATTCTGGTGACCCTCGTGATATCTTGGCGCCAGGGCGTAGTTCAATTCTTTTTTGAGTAGATTCTTTGTTGCTCCGGTGATCTGGTACGTTGAGCTGTTTTACACTATTCTCTCCATTTCCAGTGATTAGATGTTGTCCTTTTTGGGTATTGTAGAGCCTGCAGTCGTTGAAACTTCTTCAGTAGCTTGTTGGTGGCCCATACTTCATTCGTTTCTGCACGTGGCTGGGCTAGGCAGTCGATGGTTTCCCATGATGGTTGCAGCTTGGTGATGATTTCCATGTGCAGGCGGTGTAGTACGCACACCTATCATTACTTGCACACCAAGTATCATCACCATCCAGCACAATTACAATCAGTTATAAAAATGCTGGCAACGAGATCGAAGCGCCTAACAGACGGAAGCAACATCCGGCAATTAACAAATGTGACGAGGACCGCACTTCTAAAAGTTGGGTCCTCCAGGAAGAACATAAAGATAGCAGGAAAACCATCAAAGGTAAAATCAGCCTATAGCAAAGACATGTTTACCATATGTGAGAGGTGTGACAGAGAAGATAGGAAAAATCCTGAAGAAACACGACATTGAGACCATTTTTGCCACCAACAAAAACGGAAAACATGCTCCAGAATCCGAAAACGAAAATTCCACTAGAGGAGTAAGGAGTGTACGAAGTACCCTGTGGAGAGTATTCAAATAGGTACTTAGGATAAAATGACCAACGTATCAACGTACGCAGGGAAGAACATCGTAACACGGTACCGTATAATCTGGGAACCTCTTCACTGGCCAAATATATGCAGAAGATAGCACCCAAAACAGACTTCGATGATGTCAAGGTGCTATCCAACATCCAAAATAAAACACACCAGGTATTTCTCGAAGCCATTGAAATAGAGAGAAAACCGCCCAGCATAAACACATGGGACGATGCACAAATGATTCCAAACACATGCAAGCCTGAACTTTTTTATGTAAACTTTAACCTTTCAGTCTAAAATATCTTGAAGGCTGCTTTTTTTGGACGATGATACCCCTCTGATTTCAAACTCACTCAAACTGCTTTATTCATTTGTCAGTACAATGGAACAAGTTGTATCTTTGGGTTGAGACTAATTGTAATTAATAAAGAGGTATAAATATACAATGGTAACACACACGAAGTGCAGCATGAGTTCAGCTTTCTTTTATATATTGTATATTAAAGATGATTCAGTTACACAAGAAGAATTGTCATATACAGTTAGATTAATAGATCTCAGCACCATTGGCACTAATTTACGTACACTAGAAAGTTAAATGTGTTAAAAACTTTAGATCAAGTACGAAAGCCCTAAATGTAGTTTGAGAGTAATATCTTTTCTATAACTTGGTATTATACTCTTTTTTTCAAATTTCTAGCTTCATCGCTTCATTTTTCATTATGATACAAAAAAATGTGGGCTTACGGGAGACCCAATTTTTTTTAATTCGAAAAATGATGTTTTTCGATATACACTAGTGCACATATTCATATTAATTTTTGATTATTTTACAAAAAGGCCTACTATCTTCACTTTGTGTATACATTGATTGTACCGCGCCCGTGTCATATCAATAATTTCTTCGATAGTGGAGTTCATGTATGTACAACGAATTACACATTGCGTAACAAAACTGGTTAAATCCTACAGCGCACACTTTGATGTACATGTGCATGATTTATACATTATTCTATAAATTGATATATTGCTACCACTTTATTTAAACGAGGGGGCTTCAAATACCAACAGAAATTCTATTCTCAGAACGAAAATGATAACCCTAGCGACGATTACTTCTTAACGTACACCTAAGGGGGTATGTAGAAGGCGTGAATAATGTTATAGTCACTGCCACTGGTTTAATACTTGTCTAAATGACAGAGCAAGTAGTTCGTGTTTCTGTTGTGCAACGTATAATTATTAGATTTTTTGTGAATGAGGGTGCCAAACCAAGCGATACTTTGCAAAGGCTATGGGGAATCCACCTTATCAAAAGCACAAGTGTTCGAATGGTGTAACAAGAATAATAAAATTTTCCGCTCACTAGACGTCCGAAAATTTTGGCAACGCAACCCAACATTGACCGGATAAACGCCTTTATTCGTACTAATAACAGAATTACTGGCCTTGAAATGCCACAAACATTACAAATTAGTGTTGAAAGCACCAAGGAAGTTATTCATAACCCTGGAACAGAAGCAGCGACGTCTGTATTGAGTTTTTCAGGCTACACCAAAATGAAGGTGACGAATTTTTTAATTCTTTTCTCACCTGCGACGAATTCTGTGTTGACCATTTTACGCCAGAAAAGGTTGTCTAGAGTGGCGTCACTCAAACTCCCCAAAACCGACAAAAGCAAAGATTGTGTCTTTAGTCGGTAAAGCAATAGCCACCGTATTCTCTTTACCGTTTTTTTAGAGAACGTCGCACTGTGAATGTCTCTTAGGATTGTAGTTGCGACTTGCTTACTCAAAAAGTTAATCCTGAATTTTGTTCAAAAAAGGAGAAACCGGTCAACTATTCGGCTGCACTATAACACCCGACCTTTGTCTTTGAAAACATATATTGGGAGGTACTTTAACATACACCTTACAGTCCATCCAGCAGACATTCTAAAAAAGTGGCCTTATGAAAATCCCACAACGGTGAGTAACGCACATAGACTTGGAGGGTAAATATGTGGATAAATCGTACAGTTAAACAAAAAGAGTGCAGCCAGATTCTGGTTCATATTTGAACGCTCGTCGTACATTATACCGCTACTACTTTATAAAATGTCAACAATGTTTACTATCGTTTCATGTACAAATATATTAATGTCAATCCTGAATCTTTGTGATGTAACGAACTATTACCTTCATTCGTTTATACATTGTACATTCATTGGATGGTGCTGTTTAAGCACAAATTGTTTAAAAAATCTGTTGAAAAGCTTAATTAAAAAATCGTATACTTAAGCAAATAAAACTTGAATAACTTAGAAGTAGTGTTCTATGATTCATATGTTAGAAAAGTCACTAAAATTGACTTAACACTTAATTTTTTTGTAGCAATTAACAGAATATTCCGAAAATAAGGTTAATGTTTTGTAATACATGCAAAAAATGGAAATTTTAACATTAAATAGTTTTTTGCTTAGATCCAGTTTTACTTTAACATTAATATGCTTAAGTTAATTAATTATTAATTTCATTACATATACTTTACTTAAGTACGTTATATATTATTAAATACGTCAATTAATTTATATAAATGCATTTAAAATAATGTCACTGACATTAGTACGCCCAGTTTCATAAATGCATCCTCCAGTATGAGTAACGCTACGATTATGAAACTTTGGTAAATTTTATATGTGAAACGATCAAGTTTTCACAAACTAAATAACAATGACAAAAAAGAAAATATTACATGGTGACTATAATGTGTACCATCGCCACACATTTACCAGACGTATGTGTTTCAACGGACGTCCTCCTTTATGGACTATTTCACAGCATGCAACATTGGTAGGCCACTAAGTTGTTATGGACCTCGGCAGTAAATTTACTCGTTGACTCATCATGCCACCAATAATTTTCCTCAACTTTCGACAATTTGGCTGGCCAAGGCAACATTTGCTTGCAGTACGTGTCTTACTGTAAGGATGGTAGTGTGTGGATGTACTCTGTTTTATCAGCAACTTCTACTTAAGTAGTATCAACGCTCTGTGGCGCGTGATCCTAACTTTCGCCTTTCTCCTCGATATCGTCGTACCTGCTCGCGGACTTCAGCAAAATGTTGGCTCATCACGGCAGACAATGTCACTCATTGTTGATCCCAATGCGGCTTCTTTTAAATACAACCAGATCCATAAGCTTTTGGAGATAAAGTTCCATAAAATCTCGAGTAAAAAACAAAGGAAAAATATCTGTTAACTGTCGCCATGAACATATTGGGTTTAAGAACTGTCAAGCAGACTACCCCAACAAACTTCTTCATTGAAAATAATCACTTTTGACCATCCGACGAAGAAGTGTATCTTCTCGTGAATTGCTGTCACAGGAATCCTACCGGCTGGACGATGTCGCTGAACGTCTTCTTGCTATTAAAGGCGATACGGCGGTAGTACGGTTCCATTCTAAGGAAATGCGATAATTCGGCTTCTATCAACGAAATATGCGAGTATTTCTGCAACAGTACACTGCGTTTTATGTAATGAATGTTATAACACCAACAATATTACAATACTAATGTCGCAAAATTTATTAGTGCTATTAATGGTACTACAAGAATGTCAAAACGAAGCAGAAACTCTATTTCAAAATAGGAATAAAAAAGGCTTCATAGTTATTAAAATATTAACTCTACAAATAAACACTAATTATTTCTCTTACTAATGCTCTCTTCTTATATGATTGCTACAGAAAAAGTAAAAATAAAAAAGATTTTTGAAGGTCTATCTGGACCATTTAAATAATTTTCTACCGTATTGGTATTGTTAGTATGCTCCAGTTTATTGTTAGTAACTTATGCAGCTTGTGATAGCTTTTAGTGAGCTGCTCAGGAGCTTTGTTTCACCTCAGTCTTGGTCATTCTTCTGTTGTAGGTGTTGCGACCTGTTTATGGCATTGTACTGACTGCAATACTGAGTTTGACTAAATTTCGGCCACTATAAAGTAAAGACAATAAACAATAGACATATTCGTTTTTATGGACATTTGCATCAGTCTTCATAGTATAGACGGCAGTCTATAACTACTTGTGTCTAGGGATTCTCAAATTGAAGTGGCCAAAGATGTATTAAAATGGAAATGGTGATGTGTGAACTTGCGTTAGAGTTTTTTATGTATCTGTGACGATATTTATAAGGTACGGTAAGGATATTCCTGGTAGAGACAGTATCGCCGAAGATCTTTCGATGTCCAAAATTCCTTGGTAGTATTTGTATGTTGTCTGTATGGGTGGTATGTCTGCATGTTGTGTAGTGTGGTTAGTGAGGGATTTGACTGGAAATCTGTGTTTTGGTTTAGAGATTTGTTATTCACAGGATGATTAGGTTTGATGTTAGTGTAGAGAGGTGCTCGGAAATTCAAAGCAAGGCGAATTAAAGTTATCTAGGTATGTTTTAGTGTTTTGGATGGCGTATCTGACACGACCGCTGAGGCCACCCAATGGGTTTTTTAGGTTACATATCGTGTCTAGTGTTCTTCGTATGTCGGGGAGCCAGTTTATGATTTTTATAAAAAGGATTCGTAGGTACACGGTTTCCAGTAGGAATGTACGTTGGTCAACGTTGCAGGAGACCGAAATACTACGGTAGAGCGTGCGCTATTTCGATTCACTGCCCACACACTGCGCTCCGAAATCTACGGGTTCTATAACTGTTGGGATGTAATAATCGGAAATGTTGTTTAGTATAGGGGTTAAGGCAGAACCTTGCGGTAGAAATGAACCGAAAAAGGCATTTCCTACTCTGACTTGTACTGATCGATTGGTTAAGTACGAATGCAGGAAAAGTGGTCTGGGATACCTAAGGTTCGGATATTATCGTGGAGCCTGGCGTTGCGGACTCTGCCAAGTTCTTGCTTAACGTTAAGAAAGTCCTACAGATTCGATTTCTTATGATAGGGATCGTAGTTAGGTCATAAACCGGATTGACCATCAGTAAGAATTTATTGAATTCTAGGCTAGAATCTGCTCAAAGCATTTTACAACACAGCTTAACAGAAAGACAGGTCTGTAGAAAAAAGGAACGGTAGGATCAGAAAGTAGGAGAGTGTAATGCGTTTATTGTGAATGTCAGTCAGTTGAGAACCTCGTCGGGTAAGTGTCGTAAGATTTTTTGTTTTGGTCGTCTTGACCTGGAATCAGAAAGGTGTCTTTTTTTAAATCTGTGGGGACTTAGGGATAATGGATACATAGAAATTATTTTCTATATCCAATTGGACTTCGGAAAGGTTTTGGTTCTGGAACTGTTCTCTAGCAGTTTCTCGATGCAGGTGTCATTGAGGACCGTCGCAGGATGGAAATATAGATTATAGAAACACAGTGTCAGCATGTTTATAGGAATGCTTTGCTGCTAATATTTTACGCAGCTTCTCTAGTTATGTAATACGTTGACTAGATACAATGTGTATCGCTTAGTTCAACTAAACGTTTATTTGTTAGTAATAAAAGGTAGTAGTAGCTAGTGCAAAGTTTTATCTTTTATGTTAGTTTTTTCAACCAGCCAGTTCTAAAATTATTCTTGTGTTGTATGTCTTACTTGCAAGTGGTGAATTTCTTACAAAATGGCCAGATCCAGAAGTAGATCAAAATGTACGCTTAAGATGGCTCATTCACTCAGCAGCGATGAGAGCTATCCTGAATGATACTGCAGGAGAGATATATAGCGGACAAGTCAAATTAGGCGGAGAAATTCCATTCATTGAAAGGAAGATGTAAACCAGAATATTGTACACAGTCTCGCTACCTATCTAGTCCTTCATCTAGATCTCCCACTACTAGTGCAGAAATGCTTGTCAGATCGAGAGCCGTGTTAAATTCTAATCAGCGAACAGCCAAACTGTAAGCTTTCCAGGAAAAGTGATGATGGGTTCATTTAGGGTTAAACAACCTTTACAAAAAAAAAAAAAATAGTTACATCCTTTTAGCCTACGATTTCAGATTTTTCTTTTTTAAGTAAGTTTGTAAAAGCGTATACTACAAATAAGGAAACGGCCGTCGACTTAGAATGCCGTTCTGGGGTTCATTTAGGGTGAAATACCCTTTAAAGCAAAAAGTGATTAAGCCCTTTTTATTTACCGTTTCACATTTTACTTTTTAAAGTAAGTTTCTAATAGCATATACTACATGTACACCAAGCGCCGTCAACTTACAATGCCGTTCTAGGGTTTATTAAGGGTAAAACAGTTATTACGGAATAAAATTATTGCGCCGTTCTGATCTACCGTTTGACATATTCCGTTTTAGAGTAATTTTCCAATAGCATATACTGCATGAACACTAAGCGCTGCCGAATTGGAATAGCGTTCATTTAGGGTAAAACTTTTTACAGATAAAAGATGATTGCGCCCTTCTGACTTACCGTTTCACATTTTCCGGTGTAATCTCAAGTAGTGTATACTACATGTACAACAAGCGGTGTCACCTTAGAATGACGTTCTGGGGTTAAACAACCTTTACAAAAAAAAAAATTGCACTCCCCTACTTACAGTTTCAGATTTTTCTTTTTTAACTAAGTTCTTAGTAGCGTAGACTACTAGTACACCAACGGTCGTCGTCTTAGAATGTTGTTGTGGGCTTCATTTAGGGTTCGACTTACTTGTACACTTGTACACCAAGCGCCGTGAATTAACAATGCCTTCCTAGGGTTCATGTAAGGCAAAATACCCATTACGGAAGAAAATTATTGCGCATTTCTGATCTACCAGTTGACATATTCCGTTTTAGAGTAATTTTCAATTATCATATACTACATGTATACTCCATGCCAGCCGGGGAGGTCCCTCCACCCTTACCATGGGCTACCTAATATTGGGTCTCCGATTTTCTGAGTTCGGTAAGGGCTGCCGGTTACCTTTACCTTCATCCTTATTCTTCCTTCTCGCCCTCACTGTCTTCCTATCGGATTAAAAGTCCCAAATTAAAAAATAAGATGGCTGTGGTTTCTAGGGTAATAAATTCCGGACGTAAAATCCTGCCCCATACGGATGTCCGGGAAGGCAGGGCCCAAGCGACCACGGTCATCGAAAGCATCAACTTTCTGGTTCACTACTGCAACATCCGCGTATCAGGTCTAATCTTAATGCTATTCACCAACATCTTGAACAATTACAACCTGATATTTTGTTTCTATTTGAAGAAGAGTTGACTAGTGGCATCTTCTCCAGAATCATTGAGCCACGAGTTTGATGCAAACAAATCCACAAAAACATTGGCTTTGTCTACAGAATCAGCAACTACCGATCCGTCAATAGATGTCAGGGGGGGAAATGAAGATGTTGCAAAGTTTTTACTAATGGCTTTAGCTAAAGACCAAAATTTACGACTGTCTAAAGGGGATGTAGCTAGTTCATTACATTTTCGTTGTACGAAAAACTTTTTAGTTTAGTGATGTCACTTTTGCAGATATTTCTAGCACCAACATATTCTACATGACTGTCGACCGATTTATTAGATTTCCATTTAATGTAATATTTATTTTTTAAAGATATTGCATAAGCACAAGCCTTATTGAACCAGGGTTGGGAACGAGAATGACCTATACGGCACTATTGCATAAGCCAAGCCTTATTGAACCAGGGTTGGGAACGAGAATGACCTATACGGCACTGTTTTTGGGAATATATAACTCCATTCCCATGAGGATGACTTCAGATACTGAAAGAGCGATGTCCGAAGAAGAGGATGGCTTAAAACAATATTCACGCCATGGAAAGGTTGCAAAGAAGTCTCGTAAATTACTCCATCGAGCTGGCTTAAAACACCGCAAGGTTCTATCGGTATTGCGAACAACAGTGGAATTAGGTACAGTAGAAATGATTTCTATTAGACAATGGTCGGAAAGACCTAAAGTCGAAAGAACGGAAGTTTTATAAACAAGAGGGTTTGATGTAAGAAAGAGATCTAGAAGATGTGGAGTATGGTTAGGGTTATCAAGGATTCTTGTGGGTTCAGAAATCATTTGTGTGAGAGCACATGAAATAGCAAATGTTTCTGCAATACGACCAGTAGGATTTATAGTAGATGAAAACTGAAGCCAATTAGAGTTATGCACATTGAAATCGCCTACAATTGAGATATCGCAAGATGGAAACTGAGACAGGAGATAGTCTACTTTCATACTAAGGTAATCGAAGAAGTTTTGAAAGTTACTGTCATTAGGAGACCTATTAAATGCAACAGTAGAATTTCACAAAATTAGGACCAGAATGTTTAAACCAAATCACGTCAAAATTTTTATTTTCTAAGAAAGAAATCCTCTTGCAAGTAATTCTGTCCTTGATGCAGGCACATACCCCTCCTTTATATTGAAAGTTAGAGTGAAGGTGGTATTGGGGAAATTGTAAGTCGGGTGACTCGGAGTTTTCAGAAGAGACTTGTGTTTCAGACAGAAACAAAATATCAAGTTGTAATTGTTCAAGATGTTGGTGAATAGCATTAAGATTAGACCTGATACCGCGGATGTTGCAGTAGTGAATCAGAAAGTTGATACTTTCAATGACCTGTGATCGCTTGGGCCCTGCCCTCCCGGACATCCGAATGGGGCAGGATTTTACGTCCGAAATTTATTACCCTAGAAACTACAGCCATCTTATTTTTTAATTTGGGACTTTTAATCCGATAGGAAGACAGTGAGGGTGAGAAGGAAGAATAAGGATGAGAATAGATTAAGGATGAAGGAAAAGGTAACCGGCAGCCCTTACCGAGCTCAGAAAATCGGAGACCTAATATTAAGGAGCCCATGGTAAGGGTGGTGGTACCTCCCCGGCTGGCATGGAGTATACATGCCTACCACCTTTAACCCATGTACCAGGTGTTGTCGACGACGCTTGGGGTACGTGCAGTATGTGCTAGTAGAAAATTTTCCGAAAAAGTAAAGCAACTCAGTGCACTGTGGATAACAATACCATTACACATCACATCATTTAAGATAATTCTGTATTAACATGCAGCAATCACATTTACAATAGAGTGTATTTAGGTTAAGTTATTCTTTACAGAAAATAAAATAATTGCACTCATCTAACTGATGGTTTCATATTTTTAGGTAAGATAAATCTCTAGTAGCATATACTACATGTACACCAAGCGCAGTAAACTTAGAATGACGTTCTGCATCTTATTTAGGGAAGAACACCCTTTACACAGAAGAACAATGTTTGCGACACTGTAACCTATCGTTTCACATTTTTGGGAAAGTAAATCTCTCTTCTCTCTTCCTCTTCTCTATCCCTCTATCCCTTCGCACCCTTCATTCCTCCCATCCCTCCCTTGCAACCCCCCTCCCTCCCTCGTCTAAACCAAACTTTTCGAAAGCACGGTGGATTGAAGGCAAAAATTTCAATTGATGAATCGATGATCCCCATTATGGACAACACTGCGAAACAATATATGAAGGGAAATCCAATCAGGTTTGAGTTTAAAAATTGGGCCTTATGTAACAGTGATGGATACTTGGTGTCTTTTGATATATGTGATATATATATATATATATATATATATATATATATATATATATATATATATATATATATATAAGAAGATATTTTTGGGATAGGAGGAGATACTGTGTTATCTCTTATAACGACTTCTAGAATACCTCCTAATCAAGGATTAAAATTAGTTTTCGACAACTACTTTTCGTCTGTTAGCTTATTTCGGCATTTGACAACTTGGTTACTGTGCGACTGGCACTATTCGCGACAATAGAATTGAAAAATGTCCACTGATGGAAAAATCAAAGATGGAAAAGTTATGAAGCACGACTTTAGGTCGGGAAGTGAAAACACGGTATGTTTACTGAGATGGAACGATAATCAAGTTGTAACTTGTGCAACTAATTTGGATTCAGTTGCCGAAGGAAAATGTTACAATTCGTCTAAAGGTTCAAAAGGAAAAATTGCTGTAGTTCAACCTTTACTATTTCAAAAATACAATAGTGGCATGGGCGGTGTTGACAAAATGGACCAGTTGGCAGCCAATTAGCGAACCAGAATGAGACGGAAATGGTGGTGGCCCATATTTAGTTACTTGTTGGATGTTTCAGTACCCAATTCATGGCTGTTGATGAAAAGGATATGTCCTACAGAAAAAGATTATGGCTGACGAGTTTCCAAAGAAACCTAGCTGTCTCCTCAAAATATATGGTACTCCAACTTCGTGGATGAAAAAAAATAATAATACAGAATCCAGTAAACGATGTTCCTTACGATGGTCGCAATCGCTAGCCGGACTATGTAAATCTTTTTTTTTATGATTGTGGACCTGAACAGGCTAAATTAGGCCTATCGTGCTAAATCACTCAGGAACACTTAGGAGGATGGATAGAGGGATAATGAATTGCCAATAGATGCCTATGAACAACTACCTTAAATTTTCTCATATCATAAGTGAGAGGAAAACAGGAACTAGGGAGATCATCCAGAGTTTAGAAGCCGTGTAGAAAAATGTGGATTACGCCCGTTTGGTACGACAAGTGGAGATTTCTACTGCATACTGATGATGTGAATGAGCGAACCGAGTGTTTCACGAAAAGATAGCCCGAGATGGTATCAAAGAATATAATTCAGCAGCACAATAGCCGTAGTAATAACGATAATACAAAGAAAGAACTGAAACCATCCTTCTATGCTCAAGGGACTGTATTTGAGAAGTTAAGGACGGGTCGTTTATGAGCCCAATCGCTCTCTTTTGAATACGACCAACGATATCGAGAGCGTATTGGGGAGCACTAACCCAAAGGTGAGAATTATATTCCAGATGAGGTCGAATTTGGGCCTTATACAGCTGAAGGAGTTGTTGAGAGGTAAAGTACTGCTTAGATCTGTACAAAAGCCTATTTTACGAGCAGCTGTTTTAGTAGCTGACAGAAGATGGTCAACCCATGAGAGATTTGAAGATACAGTCATACCCAACAGAGTAGTAGAGTCTGAATACTTAAGAACTGAGCCATTCATACTTACAACAGGAAATGATCGATCTTTTTTGGCGGACATAAGGCAACACTGAGTTTTGTTAGCATTAAATTTAACTAGATTATTGCTTCCCCATTCGAGAATACGTTGAATGTCTTTGTTGATTGAATTTGCCATTTCAGCTTTAATTTCTTGATTTGACATAGAAGGTGGATTATCACTATGAGTAGACTGAGATGAACT
This sequence comes from Vesta saturnalis, assembly GCA_036346205.1. Taxonomy (NCBI): domain Eukaryota; kingdom Metazoa; phylum Arthropoda; class Insecta; order Coleoptera; family Lampyridae; genus Vesta; species Vesta saturnalis. The sequence continues at coordinate 8,723,340 of JARFJB010000821.1, forward strand.
ACAGTGAAGAGTGCTATCGTCAGCAAAGCAATGGATGGGGTTAGTTGTTGAAGAAATAAGGTCGTTTATGTACAGCAGAAAAAGTGTAGGCGCTATAACGGATCGCTGTGGTACGCCCGCGTTAATGCTAACTTCTTTTGAAAAAAAAGCCATCAACTACGACACTTATTCGTCTTTTATCAAGGAAACTAGAAACCCAGTTGATGAGCATATCATTTAACCCAAAAGAGGTGAGTTTGGCAAGTAAACACTTATGCCAAACTTAGTCAAATGCCTTTGAGATATCTAAAGCGACTACAACTGTTTCACCGGACTGCTCTAGTGTATTGTTCCAAACTTGGGTCACATATGAAAGAAGATCGCCTGTTGAACGATTTTGCCTAAACCCATATTGGTGGTCACTAAGGAGTTTGTTAGTCTCAAAGAACGTGAGCAGTTGCTGATTGATGGCTTCTTCCATGATTTTAGACAAAATGGAAGTGATGGCAATTGGTCGGTAATTTGAGGGATCGGTCTTATCACCTTTTTTGGGAATAGGTTAACTTCCATGATGAAGGGAATTCCCCAGAAGACATAGAGATAGTATAGAGCTTAGATAGGACTGGTACTAGCTCGGGGGAACATTTGTTTAAGACAATAGCTGGGATACCGTCTGGTCCAGTCGCCTTATTGAGATCAAGCCTACTGATGATCGATTCCAAGAGCTTGTACCGAAAATGAATTGGTTTCATAGTGTATGAAGAAGTGTTGACTAGGGGCACATCTTTTCCAGAATCATTGAGACACGAGTTTGATGCAAACAAATCCACAAAAACGTTGGCTTTGTCTACAGAATCAGCAACTACCGATCCGTCAATAGATGTCAGGGGAATGAAGATGTTCCAAAGTTTTACTAATGGCTTTAGCTAAAGACCAAAATTTTGTAGCTAGTTCATTGCATTTTCGTTGTTCGAACAACTTTTTAGTTTTAGTGATGACACTTTTGCAGATATTTCTAGCATCAACGTATTCTACATGACTGTCGACCGATTTATTAGATTTCCATTTAATGTAAACATTTATTTTTAAAGATATTGCATCAGCACAAGCCTTATTAAACCAGGGTTGGGAACGTGAATGACCTATACGGTACTGTTTTTGGGAATGTATAACTCCATTCCCATGAGGATGACTTCAGATACTGAAAGAGCGATGTCCGAAGAAGAAGACGACTTAAAACAGTATTCACGTCAGGGAAAGGTTGCAAAAAAATCCCGTAAATCACTCCATCGAGCTTAAAACACCACAAGGTTCTATCGGTTTTGCGAACAACAGTGGAATTAGGTACAGTAGAAATGATTTTTATTAGACAATGGTCGGAAAGACCTAAAGGCGAAAGAACGGAAGTTTTATAAATAAGAGGGTTTGATGTAAGAAAGAGATCTAGAAGATGTGGAGTATGGTTAGGGTTATCAGGGATTCTTGTGGGTTCAGAAATCATTTGTGTGAGATCACATGAAATAGCAAATGTTTCTGCAGTATGACCAGCGGGATTTGTAGTAGATGAAAATTAAAGCCAATTAGAGTGATGAACATTGAAATCGCCTACAAATGAGATATCGCAAGATGGAAACTGAGACAGGAGATACTAAGGTAATCGAGGAAGTCTTGAAAGTTGCTGTCATTAGGAGACCTATAAATGCAACAGTAGAATTTCACAAAATTAGGACCAGAATGTTTAAACCAAATCACGTCAAAATTTTTATTTTCTAAGGAAGAAACCCTCTTGCAAGCAATTCTGTCCTTGATGTAGGCACATACGCCTCCTTTATATCGAAAGTTAGAGTTAAGGTGGTATTGAGGAAATTGATGTCGAGTGACTCGGAGCTTTCAGAGGAGACTTGTGTTTCAGATACCGCGGATGTTGCAGTAGTGAATCAGAAAGTTGATACTTTCGATGACCGAGTCGCTTGGGCCCTGCCCTCCCGGACATCCGAATGGGGCAGATTTTACGTCCGGAATTATATCCCTAGAAACCACAGCCATCTTATTTTATTTTATTTTTTTATAAATATCGAAAGGCTGTATAGATATTGTGGCGGTAAGAGCAAATTTATTTGATTCGAGTGCCAAGTTTGCATTCAAAACATTGTTTCAAAATTATCATACATTTTAATCTTTTTACATAGTCGGTTTGTGTTCAATCCGATATATTGAAGAATGTATTTTTTCTTTTGGAAGAATTTTTTGTGACACTTTTCGTTTGTAATCAAATATGTCAAAAATCATAGAAATGGCATTATTTTTTTTGAGTGCTGCTAAACCATATGCACTAATGAGTTAATAAAGCACTATTATACTACAACGTGTCTATCGTAACTCTTAATGGGTTGTATATTTAATATGAAAACAAGTTAGGGGGAAAAATTGATTGAATAAATTGCATAATTTTTGATAATATCGCAATAATTAAGTTCGCCCCGTTTAAATTTGCTATGCAACTTTATTAGTTATTGATAAGATATGTTGTGAAACACTAGTAATCGAAATTAATAAAAATTATTACAAAAATAAATTAAAGTACAAAAGTAGTAGTTTTACGCAGCTGAAATCAATACAATCTGCTAAATTCATTAATCTACAAATAATGCAGACGGAATGAGAATTATAAATTTATAAACACACTCAACATGCCATTTTTGACAAGACCCATATTTCAAAATTGGTAAAAAATTTATAAACCTTCATCACAAGGCCATAAATTTCTTAAGCACAAAACAAACGATTCACAGAGCTTGATCAACATTAAACAATTCGGGAAGTAACTTATCTTTTGGTGTCGACCACTAAGATAATTAATTGCTCTAAAATGATGAATCTTGCATTATAAAAGTTCATTGTCCTAAAAAAACATTGCGAAACATAATATGCGCTTTCACATAATTTTTAGCGTATATTAAATATAATATTAAAAAATTATGTGTGTATGTGTCGATGAACTTTAGTTCTTAAACAAGCCCACAAAAAGACTTAAAAAGTGCTTAGTAACAAACATTTTTTTCTGTTTATGTCAGTTTAGAGTAGGTGAATGAACCACAAATTAAATGTTAAACGTTATTCTGCAATAAAAATGCTCATTTTATTAATCTCTTTTGCTACAGTGGGAATCTATGAGGGGCGCAAGGCTATTTTTTAACAATCGTTTCCTTGTCATAAAAGGATTTTTCCGCAATATATCTTCACTATTTTGTAACAATAGTACATTTTGCAATGTGCACGTTGAGAAACTAGGTATTGTATCACATCGTAAGTAAGAAGAAGGGCCAAATTTTTGTTTGTTAAGTGCAAAATCTAATCTAAATGACATACACGTGTTCAAACTGAGAAGTGATGGTCAAACTAAAGACAACTGTTGTATATTAATGACGTAATGTATTTTGCATGTACAACCAGTTAATGGTATTCCATCATTCAACTGTCAATACGCATTACGTCTAAAGATTATGTAATTTGGTAACAGGTCATTTGCTACCTTGTTTACCATCTGGCTTATAATTGTTAACATATGTGTAAATAGCGCAAAAACTAAATCAGGTTCGTAAGTTAACGTCGATCACTAATTAAGAATTATATTGTTTTTTAAGCAATAAACTATTCACTAATAAGCATAACAAAATGTGTACATTTCATAGAAAAACTAAACTAAGTGAGTAATTTGAGATGATCTGCAACTTTCACTTTTGCTCAATTTATATGAATCTTCAGCATTTTTAACAAAGTAGACGTAATGGTGTTTAAATTGGTTTTATGTACAAGTAAAACGGAAAGTAAATTACTAGGGAGTAATGCATCCGGGCAGAGCACGCTGTGATAAAATTGATTAAAATATTACCATATAAAATCCAATCGTTACCATTATAACCCTAGTAGTTTTATTATTAGAGCTTTTGTTTAAATTAGTACTCAACTAAAATTCAATAGTGTGACATAATTGGCATTGCACGTAATTATATTCAAATAATCAAGTGTTAAATGTCCCATTTTTAATACTTTACAAGAATGAATAAACTGAAATCAATTCATACAATAAAAGGATTAATACTTGATAATTTTACGTTATAAATTTTAAATCCATGGATGTGACTCATGGACATCTGATCTCAAGGTTAGCAGAAGTGGTTATTACATTTATAGAACACTAACCAGAGCCTGTTCTATCGGTAATGTCACCTCGCACAGAAAAATAATTAAATAAATGTACATATAATTAGGTCAACGTATTGGTTGCTTATCTCATACGAAGAATTGTTATTCAAAAGCGTCAACAATAGATTATTTAATGTTTCAGAGATCACCGTTTGTTGTTCGAACAATGTTCAATCGCTATTTTTTATAAACTGAATTTAAGATCACTGGAAGAACACAATGTTAGACTTTACTTTAGATTAATTAAGATGAGAGAGCTGCCATAATGATAACAGGAAGAGTACTACTATAGACAACTTTAAAATAATTAAAGTAGTAGTGCTTAAAAGTTTATTAGTCTTAAATAAAAATTTGTATTAAAAAAATCATTTCATTACGGAAAACGAAATTGGCGCTGCGAACAGGATTACCTAAACCGAAACCTTCTGTAGTTAACCGGTGTATTTAAATACTTTCTTAGCTTTCAAGATGTGTAGGATAATCTAAGAATCGACTCACCTGCAGAGCACGCTGGAAAATTCCAATAAGCGGAGTCAACTTGTTGAAAAGCAGCCGAGAACCGCATCACAGACATCTTTGAATGATGTTAGTAGAATGAGTCCAGCTTCCCCCTCCTTTTAATCGATGACGTCATAGGGATGTGGGGGCGAGTGACAGCACCCCTTGCCCACGTGACCACATCGACTTCCAGTTGATTGGTACTGAGCACGCATGCAGCCTCAAGGCTCTGTGCTTAATGCGCTGTATTCTTATTGGTTCGTTTTGTTTGTTTGTGGCTCCATGTAGTGGTGTATTTTTAAAACTAATGAATGTTTTCTGTAATAGAGATTGATCACTGCTCCACTAAGTGGTACATTTTTAAGAGTTGATGTAGGTCCCTGCAATTGTTATGGCGGCAAAACTTCAAATTTGAAATAGTTTTTCAATAATGGGGGCTCGATTCCACCTCGTAAGCCAGCTATAGGCCTTCGGAACTTGTTCTCGTGTCTTCGTCTTTGTTAGGGCCCCCTTATTTACTATTACGGGAAAACTTGAAATTTGAAATAGTATTCCAATCATGGGGAGGGGGGTCATCTCGTAAGACAACTATGGGGCCCCGAAACTTGTTCTCGGTTCTTCACCCCTGTTCGGGCCCCCTTGTTTATTACAGCGGGAAAACTTGAAATTTGAGATAGTGTTCTAATAATGGGAGCCTCATATACGAGAACTATAGGGTGTCCGGAACATGTTCTCGAGTATTCACCCCTCTCCAGGTCCCATGGTTTATTATGACAGGAAAACTAAACATTTCAAATAGTATTATAATAATGGAACCGACATACTATCTCATAAGGCAACTATAAGACTGCGGACTTTGTTATCAGGTCTTTGCCCCTTGTCGATCCCTCTGATTGCTTGTGACGCCATCTAGTGGTGTATTTTTACAACTAATGAAAGTTGCCTATCATAGAGGGGTGATCGTGGCTCGCATGCACGCACGGACGCCCGCACGCGCGCGCACACGCACGCACTAGTGTGGAGGATTTCCAACCCCACTGCCGTTTTAATCCAAAACCATCTACTCTACGGTTAGCTAATAATGTAACAGATGTACGGTGAGATAACTGACCTGTGAATGTGCTGAATTAGGAAATTTTAAATACTCGGCAATCTTTTTCGGCCAACTGCCAATCGTGTCCTTCCTCGCCACTTATCTGGTATATTTTCCAAAATAATCGCTTCAAGTTCTCTATTTTTGGGCACATTGTCAGATCATTTTAAATGAGTTTCGTATAATTGATGGCATGATTTCCTCCCTTTCTAACAATAAATGATGTTTGTGTCGCGACCTTCAGTGTCTGCAAGACTCACATTATATAATCCATCCCGCCTACTAGCGTCTGATACACTTAGTATCATCGCGATCTGAAACCGTCAAGCAACCATGGAAATGTTTACCAATAATATTGTACTGTTGTGTTTAAATGCAAATGGTTTTCGTTCGGTGCCTTATTTAAAAGTACGTGACATTCTTGTTCACTGAAGACACTTTGCTTATTGAGTTAATGTCTCGTATTTTTAAGAAAAAAAATTAGAGTTGAATATTTTGAAATATCAAGCTTTTCATTCAAAAAAGTCAATGCCTTTATCACCGAATACTATTCTCATAAGGTTCCAAAAGATTACAGTTTCTGTTGCCTTTGGACACAATACTCCAACAATGTCTTCTCGTTAGTGTTAATGTCAGTGTTTTACTCTTCACATAAGCATTTTCGAACAGAAACTTTGATTTTTCGTGAATCAGCGAAGCTCGACCATTATTCCATGTGTTTTTAATGTCGGAGACGAAATTGTCGTTTACGCTTTCAATGTTACTCATTTTAGCTACGAGTACTGGTGTTTTTTTTTCGTTTTTACACCATTTTTCCTATGTGGAATTTATCAGTAAGGAACACTGATCTGTCAATGTTTGTGTACTACTAATTCCATAGCGATAATGCCTACTAGACAATTTCGATTTATTATGAATGTGAGAGAGACTTTACCGATGTTGCCACTTGTGCATATTTGCATGTAGGTACAAAATATGAACAACTTAAGTCTCCTTCAATCTAGCTTCAACATTTCTAACGAAACCAAAGCAATTAAGATGATGTTGAAAAGTCGCGTGTTCTTTGAAAGTATTAAGTAAATACTTTACACTTAAACATTAAATGATAATACCTCAAACATCGAAGTTTATTGTAATTGCGAATTTATGACATGGTTCGATTACTACTCGTAAGAAGAACCAACAGGAAACTGACGAAAGCTACAAACAAGAACATTAACATTTACATTGATTGTATAACTTAAGTTTAAGGTTTAACTTTAGCATTATGATTCTTGAACCAACTATTTTTAAAAATGACCAGAATACACTTTTTTCAAAACTCTATAAGTCCTCAACGTTCCGCAAGGCAGTAACTCATTCTGTGATAAAATTCAGTTCGGGTGTTTTCCAACATTTCTTGGGTGATGCTGTTTAAAGAGTGACACAAATTTCGTCCAAATTGTTAGCACGTTCATGCCTGTGGCCATAAATTTTCTGGGATACATATCCCCAAACAAAAAAGTCGTTCGGCGCGATATCAGGTGAGTGAGGAGGATATTTAATAGTACCTTTTCCACTAATAATACGGTTAGGGAACGTAGTTTGCAAAAACTGTTGAACTCTTAATTGCAGTATAAGCAGGAAGCCATGCTCTTGATACCAAACGTCATCAAAATGTATATTGAGGTGTTGAACAGCTGGAACTATCTGGTTCCTCAACAGTTCTAAATATCTGTCCGCATTCAAGTTTCCCTTGATAAAAAATGGACCAATTATGGAATTGCCTGAAATTCCTGCCCGCACATTAACCTTTTGGGGGTATTGTGTCCGGTAAGAAATACTAATGTGTTTGTTTTCCCGAGAGTAACCAACAGCGACAGAGACGGATTGTGATGGCCATGTAACTTAAAAGAGCACTCGTCGGTAAACAAAATATTTTCAATAAATCTTTCGCTTTCATTAGCCCGATTCATCATATCTTCACAAAATTCCGTATGCTTTTAGTGATCTTCTGGAAAAATCTCTTGTGTAGTTTACAACTTATAGCAACGGTATTTATTCCTTTTCAAGATATTGCGAACTGTTCTTGGTTCAATATTCATTTCTTCATCAATTTTTGTACTATTGCACGGAAAATTAGTTTCTGCTAAACTACACACTGCAATTTCTTGGAGTTCGTGCTCTTCGTTTAAGTTACGACCAGGATGCTCACCATCATTATCATCAATGCTGCTGCATTTTATACAATTATTTAAACATCCGCATCTTTCAAATTTACAAATAGTGCGCATAGTCGCACTTTCAGATGGAATTGGCCTGGTTTCAAAGGAAAAAGTAAACCTGCCCGTTATTTCTTGTGCAGTGCTTCCTGAATAATATCACTTAATAATCTGTATTTTTGCTTTAGTGATGTACATGAGTATTGTGTCGGACTTGCAAAAACACTGATTTTAAATTCTCGTTGACAGTAGCAATTAAATGTGTCTTGATACTAGCCTATTCAAAAGACGCATGCATAGCATCAGTTTGTTGTGTATTCTATCTCACTTAGCACGTGAACTCATTGTACTGTCTTTGTTTTACTTATTATAAGTCAGACCCGCGATAATATTTTTCCATACCTATATGTGTGTGTGTGTGTGTGTGTGTGTGTGTGTGTGTGTGTGTGTGTGCGTGGTTGTGTGCGTGTGTGCGTGTGTGTGTGCGTGTGTGTGTGTGTGCGTGTGCGTGTGTGTGCGTGTGTGTGTGTGTCTGTGTGTGCGTGTGTGCTGTGTGCGTGTGTGTGTGTGTGTGGTGTGTGTGTGTGCTGTGTGTGCTGTGTGGTGTGTGTGTGTGTGGTGTGTGTGTGTGCGTGTGCTGTGTGTATGTGTCGTTGCGTGGTGCAGTGTGTGTGGTGTGTGTGTGTGTGTCGTGTGTGTGTGTGTGTGTGTGTGTGCATGTGCGTGTGTTGCGTGTGTGTGCGTGTGTGTGTGATGTTGCTATGTATTACGATCATTGTATACGAATACGTGTCGTTCAAATTTGGTTGTAAACGTGTGTTGGTTTCTCCTGAGCATGACTAGTGCTTTGGCACATGTCAGCGTAGGGGTTTATTAGAGAATTTTTGGATTTTGTCAAATATTTGAATTAACGATTAATTTTGCATAAAATGCAGATATGTGTTTAAAAATTTGTATGTTACATAACTTTCCTTTATATAGTTTCTTCTAAAAGCAAACTGAGGTCTAAAACTAACTAAAGTCAGATTGAAAATGCTTAAATTGTATTATCGGTATTTTATTAGCAGAATTTTTTGGTTTTTGTCAATATATTCTGAATAACGATCTAATCTGTAAATTAAACGTCCATTTGACATAGATGTATTGTAATTTGTTTACAGTATTGCCTGTTATATAGTTATCAAGGTATTAGAAAGAAGTTGCATAATGAGTCCCAAAACTAACTTATTTCATTTATTAGCAATTTGTATGGAAGGTCTGTATTCATCAGTATTTAGTTATAGCAGTGCCTACGTTCTTTGGAGTTCACTTTACGTCATACGATTGCTATATTCTGTTAAAAAATTGTCGTACGTGAACATTACCGCTCTAAAGAACGATCCAGTAAAAATAAGTATTATTGTATTCGTATCTACGGAAACCATAATTATTCTATAATTTCGCTTTCTTAATCCAACCAAATAATTAAAAAAAATCGCTTCGCTCAATTTACAAACACTGTCTTCGACTAGTAAATAACCCTTACCGTTCTTAATACACAATACACTATTTTTGCAATTTCAGTTCTGCAAACTTCTGTTAAATTTACTTGATCATTAATTTTATGCTCAATTGCCAAAATGACAAATCTATTAAGTCGATTTTGTGTAGTATTCCAATGTAAAACATGCTTAATTGGTTTTAACTTAGAGCAACTCCTCTCACCACTTGCTGTAGGTATTGGAGAAGTTTGTCTGTAAATGATTATTAATTTTATTAAATACAAAAATAAAAAATTTGCCTCGGGTAGGATTTGAACCTACGACATGTACCTACTTTGCTAGACTACCGCTCTTACCAATAGAAGAATCGAGATGCAGCCCAATCTATGTAAATTTTGTCTCTATGTATGTAAAACTGATTAATAAAATTAATAATAATTTTAAAATTATATATTTACTTTTGAACTTATTCGATCACAACAAAACTTATAATAAGTTTGTCTAACAATTATCCCTCTTATGTTTGTAAAATTGAGAAGCAACATTCCAAATGGATTTATATGTGTATTCTATAAGACGGCAACCTGTTTGAACAAAGGTATATTAGGACAATGTAGTTTGCAAAGCGCTAATTTTGGGGTCAGTTGAATTGGTGATGGTTAAATCCAACTGATTCTCTGATGTCATGGATGTATTATTAATGAACAGATTGCATAGCTCAGAGCTCAGATGATGATTTGATTTAGGCATACGTTTCCTTTAATCGGAATACCTCAACAATTAACGAAGATAGTTATAAGATATATACACGATGTTTCAAAAACGTGTGCCAACATTTTCTAGGACGTATTCTGTGTGTGAAATTAAGCTACTTTTGTCAAATTAACCATTTTCAATATACAGGGTGTTGAAGATTCGAAAAAAGGGACATTTTCTTTGGATTTCTCAGGAACTATGTGATATTATGTACATTACCTACACTCTGCACGAGTCATACATTGATGCTCAAGATACTCAATTATTCGATGCAGTGGCGGAGATACGGCCAGGTCGAAAGGTTGAACTTCTACACCACTGGATGTACTTGAATTTTGTTTCCATTTCCGTATTTGTCAACTCAATATACTCGAATAAGGTCATTTACGATTTTGTGATTTGACAGCTCGTTCCCGAGATAAGCCAGAAAATTTGATTTCTTGTACTTCATAGCGTACGCCACTGGTTCACTATTTCGACCTGAAAATCTGCGAAGATGAGGAAAACATCAAGGCAAAGAAAAATTACAAGTAATAATTTCACACACAAAATACATCGTAGAAATTTTGGCAGACATTTTTGAAACACCGTGTATGGCAAAAATGAAAAGTCTTTTAATCCTTAACAAAATGGAATGTAAATATACGCGGTGAGCCACTTAGTGAAATTGCAATTCTTTCATTCAAAGATATGCCAATTTGGAACGTCATAGTGATCACCCTATATAAAAAATTACGAATATTGAGCAGATACTGAGTTAATTTTTCATAAAGAATTTGAAAATGAAATTAAATATTTGAAGAAATATATTTTTTAAGCATCCTGTATAATTACAAATATTTACTACCCTATACCGGGTGGTGAATGATCGGATGCACCATAGGAAATCAAATGGGAAATCTCTCGAATACCTGCTTCTAAATTATTTTAGGCAAAAACTCTACAAGAACTTTTATTTAAAGAATTTAATAATTCTTTATCAGATGAAACTACTCAAAATTATGTACCATTCCTGTACAGCATTAGGACAGCAATGAAATGTCAAAATGACATGCTTCAAACGTCAAACCATCTAAATAATCAATGAAAAAAGCAGGTTAATAAATAAAGTAGATTTAATTGTCTAAAAAATTAAACAAGACTATTTATTTGAAGAATTACTATCAAATTTGAAAATAGTGGAACGTTGCTTCCTTTGTGTAATTGTGACAAAAATGAAAATACTACAGATGTATTAATTGCAGTTGAAAATTCTAGTATATAAATAACAATAATAATTAGCAATTAAATTATAGCAATTGCTCAAATAAGCCACCTTTTCCAAATCTATCACAAAATTCTTTTTTAACATTGGTAAGAATGAGAGGCGCTATTTTCCAGCATTCTTCGCTGATGTGTGTCTTTAAAGCCTGTAAATCTACAAACTTTTCAGAAGTGAACATTTTAGATTTTAAATGTCCCCAGAGATAATAACCATTTGGGGTAAGATCTCCAAATCTGGAGGCCACTTAATTGCACAATTTGATCCGATTACGCAGTTATTAAAACAATTATTAATAGTCTTTAACGTCTCGGCTGCCGTGAGCAGGGTAACCATTCATTTGTAACCAAATTGCTCTTGCAGCAGCAGTGACATCACAGCCTTGTCGCACCCCTTGCTCAATATTAAAGTATTCACTCACACCTGCTCTCACACTAACCCATTCCCGACTAACGTTGTATACTGTGCTTATTCCGTTTATTAGACCTTTATTTACGCCATAATCATTTAATACTTCCCACAGCTTCTCCTTATTCGCTCTGTCGTATGCGCTCTCCAGATCTACAAACACACAGTGTAGCTTCCTTTTCCACTTAAACACTTTTCGATCATCTGCTGGAGAGCAACCATCTGATCAACACATCTTTTCCCTGGCATGAAGCCATCCTGCATATCCCAAATCTGAGTTTGTGTAGTTTCTCGTACTCTATCAATCAGTACTCTTCCAAATACTTTACCAGGTACAGTGAGCAAACCTATTCCTCTGTAGTTAATGCAATCACTCTCGTTCCCCTTACCATTATACAGTGGTACAATGATCGCGCTCTTCCAATCCCTCGGCACTTTTCCACACTTAAGGCATACATTGAATAATTCAGACAATTTTCGTATAAGCTTTGCACCTCCATACTTTAGCATTTCACCACTGATTTCATCTACGCCTGCTCCTTTGCCGTTTTTCGAACCTTCCTACCGTTTTCTCTACCTCATTTATCCCAATATACTTCTCAGTTTCACTCACTATTCCTTCTACATTCTTCTTATTTAACGCTTCAGTCTTACTTTCCTCACTACTGTACAGCTTTCCGAAATATTCTTGCCAACATTTCCTCACTTCACAATCGTCCCATACTATTTCGTTGCTCGTATTTATCACTCCTACAGCGTTCTGTTTTGGGCCACGTTTTGTATTTTTTACCTATTTCCAGAAGAGTTTTTTGTTTCCCTTAAAATTATTCTGCATTTTCTCGCCTTCCACAACCATCACTTCCTGTTTACCTATTATCACTGCCTCCTTCACATCTTTGTTTCTTACTCTGTACACCTCGTACAATCGCTTTTTTTCAGTCCCATTTTTTGCAGCAATCATTGCTATATACTCATCTTTTTTCTTACATAGTGCCTTTTTTACCGATTGATTCCACCAAGCACATTTCTCTACCTACAGTCGCTCTTCTACTATAATTGACCACACAGTTTTTCAAGCTTATCTATGCACTTTCAATGTCAGTATCTTTTATTTATTCGTTCCACACTGTTTCATTCACATTCAACTCCTTCCTTACAGCATCAGCGTATTTCATTTTCGCACCATTATCTACTGCCCTAATTCTGGATGTTCGCAGGGCGTTTGCTTTCCTTCTCCAGACCCACATTTGCCCCAAACACACTCTCGATACAACCATATAATAGTCCGATCCACACTCCGCTCCGCGCATTACTTTTGTGTCTCTCACCAGGTTTCTAAGTCGTTCATCATACTATTAAGTCAATCATACTTTTAGATTCACCTCTTTCCATGTATTCATATGCACATTTTTATGTTTAAACCGCGTATTACATACAAACAGGCTTCTCTCCCCACAGGTGTTTACGAGGCGTTCGCCATTACCATTGGTTCTTTGGTCTCCGAACTTTGTTAGAACACTTTCAGTATGGTCTCTGTACACCCACCCATCCGTTCATATCTCCCAACCTCATCACTCTTTTGTTTGGCTTACATAGAGGTTCTCACACCCTTAGTCTCTCTCCGTTCACCGGTGCATAGCATGCAATTAGAAGAATTCTTCGAAACTACACTTTTATTCTAACCCACATTGCCCGGGGAGATACCAATTCGTACTGTTTAACACATCTTTTCGCTCTTTTACTTACGATCATCCCAATTCCTTTTGCAACATTCACTTCAGTCTCAACTCCTGATCATAGCTCTATGCTGCCATCCTCCATCTCCATAGCATCATTTCCTTTGCACTTTGTCTCCGATACACACAGAACATCAAGCTGCCTTTCGTACATTGCATTCGCAATTTTAAATTATTTACCATGCATACCTCTAACATTCCACGTACTGACCCGCCATTCATTCCTTGCACAGTCTCAGCAACAGGACCTGTCTGTTTCGACCGTAACCACCCGTTGTAGCCAGGTCGATCCGAGGCAATTGTATTGTTCTCTTGAGTAATACCACAGCGAGCAGACCGGTTACTAGCCAAATCGTGCCCCGGACGATGTAGCATTCGATGTAGCATTCCTTACTAACGGTATCGACCTACTACCAGGCGGTTATATATCTACTACCCCGACACCTAAGGACGTAAGAAGTAGAAATATAGATCAAGCCAAGAAAGATGTAAATAATATAGGGCATGAACTTACTGTATGTATATCTAAATGTACATGTATACATGTACATTTTTTTTTACTTACATACTCTCCAATCACATTATGTTCCAATTAGATTGTTCCCTACGTGATTTTTTGTTCTTGCGCTACTTACCGGAATTGTTGCTATTGATTCGCGCCAAAATGAATAATTTGGCCGCATTAAATAACAGCAATTTAATTGCTGTTATTTATTGCGACCAAATGATTTAATTATTTTTAATTTAGATTTCCGAGTTAGAGTTAGTTATTTGTTTATTTAACTAAAATTTATTTATTTATTTTATGAATTTGGTCTAGTTATCTATTTTTATCATTACAGCTAGTAAAACAAATTTTTACGATAATGGTTGTTTGTGTATTGTTATAGAAAGGGGATTCATAGTATTGTAGAGAAATGTAACTGCATTGAAAACAAAACTGAATATTGAATAACCTAATTAAGAAAAAAGGTCGTACATAGGTTATATAGTATCCAATCTGTTTATGATTAGCTTACTGTCTGTTGACAGCATTAAGATTAAAATAATTTGTTAATTTTGGTTTATAATTTAGGTTCAACTTGCATATTATTGCTACTTTAAACTAATCAAACCTGTTTTATTATTGTCGTGAATTGTGATAACTTAACGTTTCTATTTTTTTAAATTTCACTTTTTTTTTAATTGAAGGGTAATAATAAATAACCATAATGACCCTGTTAGCTCTCCCGACTTTAATTGTTTACTTTTAGGATTAGTTAACTATAATTAAGATTAAATATAGCAACAAAGGTAAAAGCTAGATTAAATTTTGAATTTGCAGTCAAGGAAAAATATACTATAAGATAATATGTACTATAATGTTATAATTGAGCTTGAAATTAAATATATAGTACCAAAAATAAAAGTTGGATTAAGTTTTGAATTTTCAATCAAAGAAAAATGTTCAAGAACTTACCAGGTAATCTGCAAGCTGTACTTAGAATTTACACTTCCACAAAATTTTTTTTCTAATTTTACGGCTCTGCCATGTATTGTCATATTTTTTGTATTTTATATTTGTGTCAATATGCCGATAGAAAAAAAAGGGTTCTTTACTGATACCTCCTACAGGAGATTAAGCTTAACTGTAAAATGTTCCGACTTCCCGTATCTTTCGGAATTTATGATTTAAGCACCTTAAAGTATTGTCATACAGACCTTTTTCGCCAATTTTTTAATAAGATGCATTTTTATTAGGACGTTTTTTTATTGTAGCATTCATATTATTATATTACGTGTGCGGTCTCATATAAACCTAATCACTTTTAAACCGTTAACGTGTGTTGCCGTGATAACCTGCTTGCTTGATTACTTACGATTTTTTGTTAACATGTTATTGGTTCCGGCATTTAGATACTCAATTTGCTTCACGTCTCCGTGTTCTACTTACTTGGTTAAGATTTCGAATTTATCGCATTTACACGCACATGTTTCACTCCCTAGATAGACAAACAAAACAAAACACAACACAAAATTTCTGCACATTTAAATGACTGATTACACTTATTGCACTGCATTTTTAATTTTGAAAAGTATAAGGTTTTAATAACGTGTATATATATATATATATATATATATATATATATATATATATATATATATATATATACACTTGGTTATGGTAATTAGTTAGACTAAATTAGCACTTTAAATGATTTAGAAATCATTTATTCTTCATAGCGTACCGTATACACATCCGTACTCAACGAGCGCACATTTAACTTTTTATTAAACATTAAAGATTCCATTGTCTATTCAAAATTATATATCTGCATCCCTACACGAATAACTTTGGAACCACGCAGAATAAGCCAATCATAGAGAAAAAGTGGATTTCTGCTTTCTGCTATACAAATCTAATACTATGGTGTGTGGAAACATCCAAGAATAGGAGCCTAAGGTACATTCTCTACGATACGAACAGACTATCTTTATAATGCACATCAGCAGCTGTAACTTTCAAGATTAATTTTCACAAAAGCAACAAACTGAACTTCTTACAGCAGTCGTACAGCATTATCTAAAAGAACAAATTTACGTAATAAAGTAAAGCATATGAGCTAAATAAAACAAATTGAGGCAAAATTCCTACGGAGTTCGCAATAAAACAAACATAAATTAAAAAACAATTTGATACAACATTCACTAAATACATTGGTTTTCGTTAAATAACAAACTCCTACAGCATTCGCTCGCTAAAAAACAGATTGATGCAAAATTCTTACGGCGTTCCTCAAAACACAGTTTCTCAAGGCATTCAATAATGCTAAAGAACAAAAAGATGCAACATTTTTACGGTCTTCGTAAAAAGCAAATTGATGCAAAATTATTATAGCACTCGTTAAAAACAATATTTTACAACATTCTCTGAAAAAATTTACGCAAAATTGTTACGTAATTCGTTAAAGTAAATTTCTTACAGAAAAACAAATTGACGCAAAATTCCTACGGCGTTTGCAAAAAAAAAAAACAAATTGTTACAGTGTTCGTTAAAAAACAATTTGTTACAACATTGTCTAAAAGCATTCGTTTTTTCGTTAAACTATAAATTGGCACAAAATTCCTCCGGCGTTCGTTAGAAAACAAATTGAGACAAAATTGTTACTGTGTTCGTTAAAAAACAATTTCTTATAGCATTCGTCAAAAATAAATTGATGCAAAATTATTATAGCATTCGTTAAAAATCAATTTTTACAGTACCCGCTAAAAAAATTTACACAAGAGATTGTCGCAAAAATCCTACGGTGTTCGCTAAAAAAAAATTGTTACAGCATTCGTTAAAAAATAATTCCTTACATTCGATGAAAGCGTTAGTTTTGCGTTAAATAACAAATTTACAAAATTCCTACGGTGTTGTTAAAAAAGAAAATGTCATTTTCACGGTATTCGTTAAAAAACAATTTCTTACAACATTCGCTGAAAACAATTTCCTACAATGTTCGATAAAAAACAAATTCTTACAGCATTCCTTAAGAAAAAATTGATCCAAAATTCCTCCGGCATTTGTTAAAAATTATATTCTTACAGTGTTCGCTAAAAAACAAAGTGATGTGGTATTCGTTAAAAACAACGGTTCCAATACTCGTTAAAAAGAATTTCGTCCAAAACAAATTGATGTAAAATTTTTTACAGCATTCGTTAGAAAATTCTTACAACAGCCGTTAAAAAGCGATATGTTATAGCATTCGTTAGGAAACAAATTGATGCAAAGTTCTTACAGCATGCGATAAACAAATCTTACTGCATTCGTTAAAAATAACTTATTACAATAGTTATTTAAATACAGATTCTTAGAGCATTTGTTAAAATATTCTTGCAGCACTCATAAAACAAATAATTTTTTACAGCACCAAAATCTATGGAGAAATATAAGAAAAGAAAACATAATCATGGCATATTTTTACGTACCCAGCGAAGCGTTGCGTCATCTTATACTCTTACAAGTCAGTTCAAAAGTTAATAGATTTAATTATTATTTTCCAAATTGGGTGTTATTTATTTATTTATTTTGGATTATTGTTGGTAGTTATAAATATTAGTTCACAATTTTATGAGGGCGAAACAAATAGTTCAGTTTTTGGACGTGTATTTTCAAAAATTACTTAACGCACATCATCAAATTCAATACGTGGTTTATATATAAAGTTCAGAAGTTTATATACCAAGTAAGCTAATATCTTGCGGTCCACGATCTCAGCTTAAAATAATTTTTCAGAGAAGCTTAGATCATGGTGACGTTCATAGGATATTTATCCTCGATTTTGAGTCTTAGTTTAGAGCAAATATAAGATATTTGAATTCAAACTTCAGCCATTTTAAGTTTTTTTACGAATTCGTCGATTTCCATAGTAGTTAGGCGGCAACCTATTTACTTTATAAGCACTATACGACGCTAGCGTGGTTTGATAGTGTAACAAGGCACGGTGGACACTGTTCAGTTAAATGGACGTGAGTGGAAAAAGACGCAAGCTTAAGGACAGTAAACCTCGTTTTGTCACGATGCAAATAATATGAATCTAGTAGGTGCTGTTAAGATGAGGTTTACTCACCAGGTTGGGGGCTTGGTAGGGAGAATACGACAGTTTTAGCCACTTGCGCTTCTTCGTGATTAAAAATTCTCTCTTTTATTAAACGAAAACATATATAACGAGTTGGTTGAACTAAAATGTGTCCTAAATAATACTGCGTACAACAGGAGTGTTCATCGAAAAGTGGACTTCATAACTTTCAAAATTGGTTTCTTATGATATTGATTCCCAATCTGCATAATGAGAGGCCGGTATTTCTAATCTATGACAGCCATTGTGGTTTTGAAGTAATGAAATCAGCTGTCAACTATAATGTTACCATTTTAAAGCTGCTCCACACATAACTCACTGTCCAGTAAAAACATTGCAGTCTGCAGAGAATCCGAGCGCATTATAATCCGCTTGGGAGGAATTCATCGTAACATTTTCATCTGTTTGCACAGCAGTATTTACACAGCATCTTCGGTTGATTGACAGAATTTGGTGTAGATTCGTTATCTACTATAACAGATCCTGTCCCAAAGTTTTCATATGTTTCTACGGACAATGTTACTACTTCAAGTGCGTCTATAAAGCTCACTGCAGCGCCTCACATAGTAACTTCAGAGGTATAGGTGGGACCATGTTCTATATTCGAATATCTTTATCTTCAGAGTTTCGCATACGAGCGCATTATGGTCCGCCTGGGAGGAATTCATTGCAACATTTTCATCTGCCTTAAAAATTTTAAATTTAAAAAACCATTCCCTTTTCTTCTTGGTACTTTGTGAAATTAATTTTAATCCATTTGTTTACCAGACTACACTTGGGCACATCTCAAATTAGGATTAATTCAATTATCCTTAACCATTTAAAATTTTAATTCTATTACGTTAAACCTTAGTAGTAACCAAATCTTGTACAAATTTTTGACAACTATTGACCAGTGACATAATTAGATAATCGTTCTCTACTTAGATCTTACTAACCATTCCAACTGAACTAGCTCTGCTTAATTTCCTTTTTAGACCTTTATTAGCCAATCATTATATATATCACTTCAATTCCTACTAGCTTTGCATTCTTCTCATGCCTCTATACAATACTTTTCACTAGTATTTGTCACCTGATCAACCATTCTTAACATCTTTTGCAACCTTCTCTTATAATTCAGTGACCTTCATCAACTTTCATACTTCATTACCATGATAATAGAAATTATTTCTGTATTATTCTAACACTCTTCTCTTTACCATTATCAGTGGTACAATGATCTCGTTCATCCTTCCATTTTCACATTAACATTACATCATTCGTATCCCATATCTCATTTTACTCATTTCATCTCATTCTACAGCTTTCATTTACTTTCTCATCCTACTCTTTATCTATTTTCACTCACTTTCTCTCTTTTCACTAATACTTTCTAGACTTTTCTATCTTTTTTTACCACTACTTTCATGTTTGTACTTTCTTTCACTATTCCAGCTTCAAATATTCTTGCCATTTCTCACTTCAAATCGTCCCATACTATCTTCGTTCTACGTATTTATATCCTCAGCGTTCTTTTTGGGCACGTTTTATTTTCCAGTTTATTTCAACATTTTTTGTCTCCTAATCACACATTTTTCTTTCCAAAACATGCTTTGTTTCTTTATTCCATACTAATTCCTGCCCCATACGGATGTCCGGGAAGGCAGGGCCCAAGCGACCACGGTCATCGAAAGCATCAACTTTCTGGTTCACTACTGCAACATCCGCGTATCAGGTCTAATCTTAATGCTATTCACCAACATCTTGAACAATTACAACCTGATATTTGTTTCTATTTGAAGAAGAGTTGACTAGTGGCATCTTCTCCAGAATCATTGAGCCACGAGTTTGTTGCAAACAAATCCACAAAAACATTGGCTTTGTCTACAGAATCAGCAACTACCGATCCGTCAATAGATGTCAGGGGGGGAAATGAAGATGTTGCAAAGTTTTTACTAATGGCTTTAGCTAAAGACCAAAATTTACGACTGTCTAAAGGGGATGTAGCTAGTTCATTACATTTTCGTTGTACGAAAAACTTTTTAGTTTAGTGATGTCACTTTTGCAGATATTTCTAGCACCAACATATTCTACATGACTGTCGACCGATTTATTAGATTTCCATTTAATGTAATATTTATTTTTTAAAGATATTGCATAAGCACAAGCCTTATTGAACCAGGGTTGGGAACGAGAATGACCTATACGGCACTATTGCATAAGCACAAGCCTTATTGAACCAGGGTTGGGAACGAGAATGACCTATACGGCACTGTTTTTGGGAATATATAACTCCATTCCCATGAGGATGACTTCAGATACTGAAAGAGCGATGTCCGAAGAAGAGGATGGCTTAAAACAATATTCACGCCATGGAAAGGTTGCAAAGAAGTCTCGTAAATTACTCCATCGAGCTGGCTTAAAACACCGCAAGGTTCTATCGGTATTGCGAACAACAGTGGAATTAGGTACAGTAGAAATGATTTCTATTAGACAATGGTCGGAAAGACCTAAAGTCGAAAGAACGGAAGTTTTATAAACAAGAGGGTTTGATGTGAAAGAGATCTAGAAGATGTGGAGTATGGTTAGGGTTATCAAGGATTCTTGTGGGTTCAGAAATCATTTGTGTGAGACACATGAAATAGCAAATGTTTCTGCAATACGACCAGTAGGATTTATAGTAGATGAAAACTGAAGCCAATTAGAGTTATGCACATTGAAATCGCCTACAATTGAGATATCGCAAGATGGAAACTGAGACAGGAGATAGTCTACTTTCATACTAAGGTAATCGAAGAAGTTTTGAAAGTTACTGTCATTAGGAGACCTATTAAATGCAACAGTAGAATTTCACAAAATTAGGACCAGAATGTTTAAACCAAATCACGTCAAAATTTTTATTTTCTAAGAAAGAAATCCTCTTGCAAGTAATTCTGTCCTTGATGCAGCACACCTCCTTTATATTGAAAGTTAGAGTGAAGGTGGTATTGGGGAAATTGTAAGTCGGGTGACTCGGAGTTTTCAGAAGAGACTTGTGTTTCAGACAGAAACAAAATATCAAGTTGTAATTGTTCAAGATGTTGGTGAATAGCATTAAGATTAGACCTGATACCGCGGATGTTGCAGTAGTGAATCAGAAAGTTGATACTTTCAATGACCTGGATCGTTGGGCCCTGCCTCCCGGACATCCGAATGGGGCAGGATTTTACGTCCGAAATTTATTACCCTAGAAACTACAGCCATCTTATTTTTTAATTTGGGACTTTTAATCCGATAGGAAGACAGTGAGGGTGAGAAGGAAGAATAAGGATGAGAATAGATTAAGGATGAAGGAAAAGGTAACCGGCAGCCCTTACGAGCTCAGAAAATCGGAGACCTAATATTAAGGAGCCCATGGTAAGTGGTGGTACCTCCCGGCTGGCATGGAGTATACATGCCTACCACCTTTAACCCATGTACCAGGTGTTGTCGACGACGCTTGGGGTACGTGCAGTATGTGCTAGTAGAAAATTTTCCGAAAAAGTAAAGCAACTCAGTGCACTGTGGATAACAATACCATTACACATCACATCATTTAAGATAATTCTGTATTAACATGCAGCAATCACATTTACAATAGAGTGTATTTAGGTTAAGTTATTCTTTACAGAAAATAAAATAATTGCACTCATCTAACTGATGGTTTCATATTTTTAGGTAAGATAAATCTAGTAGCATATACTACATGTACACAAGCGCAGTAAACTTAGAATGACGTTCTGCATCTTATTTAGGAAGAACACCCTTTACACAGAAGAACAATGTTTGCGACACTGTAACCTATCGTTTCACATTTTGGAAAGTAAATCTCTCTTCCTCTTCTCCTCTTTCTTATCCCTCTATCCCTTGCACCCTTCATTCCTCCATCTCCCTTGCAATCCTCCCTCGTCTAAACCAAACTTTTCGAAAGCACGGTGGATTGAAGGCAAAATTTCAATTGATGAATCGATGATCCCATTATGGACAACACTGCGAAACAATATATGAAGGAAATCCAATCAGGTTTGAGTTTAAAATTGGGCCTTATGTAACAGTGATGGATACTTGGTGTCTTTTGATATATGTGTATATATATATATATATATATATATATATATATATATATATATATATATATATATATATATAAGAAGATATTTTGGGATAGGAGGAGATACTGTGTTATCTCTTATAACGACTTCTAGAATACCTCCTAATCAAGGATTAAAATTAGTTTTCGACAACTACTTTTCGTCTGTTAGCTTATTTCGGCATTTGACAACTTGTTATGTGACTGGCACTATTCGCGACAATAGAATTGAAAATGTCCACTGATGGAAAATCAAAGATGGAAAAGTTATGAAGACGACTTTAGGTCAAGTGAAAACACGGTATGTTTACTGAGATGGAACGATAATCAAGTTGTAACTTGTGCAACTAATTTGATTCAGTTGCTGAAGGAAAATGTTACAATTCGTCTAAAGGTTCAAAAGGAAAAATTGCTGTAGTTCAACCTTTACTATTTCAAAATACAATAGTGGCATGGTGTTGACAAATGGACCAGTTGGCAGCCAATTAGCGAACCAGAATGAGACGGAAATGGTGGTCCCATATTTAGTTACTTGTTGGATGTTTCAGTACCCAATTCATGGCTGTTGATGAAAAGGATATGTCCTACAGAAAAGATTATCTGACGAGTTTCCAAAGAAACCTAGCTGTCTCCTCAAAATATATGGTACACTTCGTGGATGAAAAAATAATACAGAATCCAGTAAACGATGTTCCTTACGATGGTCGCAATCGCTAGCCGGACTATGTAAATCTTTTTTTTATGATTGTGGACCTGAACAGGCTAAATTAGGCCTATCGTGCTAAATCACTCAGGAACACTTAGGAGGATGGATAGAGGGATAATGAATTGCCAATAGATGCCTATGAACAACTACCTTAAATTTTCTCATATCATAAGTGAGAGGAAAACAGGAACTAGGGAGATCATCCAGAGTTTAGAAGCCGTGTAGAAAAATGTGGATTACGCCCGTTTGGTACGACAAGTGGAGATTTCTACTGCATACTGATGATGTGAATGAGCGAACCGAGTGTTTCACGAAAAGATAGCCCGAGATGGTATCAAAGAATATAATTCAGCAGCACAATAGCCGTAGTAATAACGATAATACAAAGAAAGAACTGAAACCATCCTTCTATGCTCAAGGGACTGTATTTGAGAAGTTAAGGACGGGTCGTTTATGAGCCCAATCGCTCTCTTTTGAATACGACCAACGATATCGAGAGCGTATTGGGGAGCACTAACCCAAAGGTGAGAATTATATTCCAGATGAGGTCGAATTTGGGCCTTATACAGCTGAAGGAGTTGTTGAGAGGTAAAGTACTGCTTAGATCTGTACAAAAAGCCTATTTTACGAGCAGCTGTTTTAGTAGCTGACAGAAGATGGTCAACCCATGAGAGATTTGAAGATACAGTCATACCCAACAGAGTAGTAGAGTCTGAATACTTAAGAACTGAGCCATTCATACTTACAACAGGAAATGATCGATCTTTTTTGGCGGACATAAGGCAACACTGAGTTTTGTTAGCATTAAATTTAACTAGATTATTGCTTCCCCATTCGAGAATACGTTGAATGTCTTTGTTGATTGAATTTGCCATTTCAGCTTTAATTTCTTGATTTGACATAGAAGGTGGATTATCACTATGAGTAGACTGAGATGAACTACAGTGAAGAGTGCTATCGTCAGCAAAGCAATGGATGGGGTTAGTTGTTGAAGAAATAAGGTCGTTTATGTACAGCAGAAAAAGTGTAGGCGCTATAACGGATCCTGTGGTACGCCCGCGTTAATGCTAACTTCTTTGAAAAAAGCCATCAACTACGACACGTATTCGTCTTTTATCAAGGAAACTAGAAACCCAGTTGATGAGCATATCATTTAACCCAAACGAGGTGAGTTTGGCAAAACACTTATGCCAAACTTGGTCAAATGCCTTTGAGATATCTAAAGCGACTACAACTGTTTCACCGGACTGCTCTAGTGTATTGTTCCAAACTTGGGTCACATATGAAAGAAGATCGCCTGTTGAACGATTTTGCCTAAACCCATATTGGTGGTCACTAAGGAGTTTGTTAGTTCAAGAACGTGAGCAGTTGCTGATTGATGGCTTCTTCCATGATTTTAGACAAAATGGAAGTGATGGCAATTGGTCGGTAATTTGAGGGATCGGTCTTATCACCTTTTTTGGGAATAGGTTGAACATTCCATGATGAAGGAATTCCCCAGAAGACATAGAGATAGTATAGAGCTTAGATAGGACTGGTACTAGCTCGGGGGAACATTTGTTTAAGACAATAGCTGGGATACCGTCTGGTCCAGTCGCCTTATTGAGATCAAGCCTACTGATGATCGATTCCAAGAGCTTGTACCGAAAATGAATTGGTTTCATAGTGTATGAAGAAGTGTTGACTAGGGGCACATCTTTTCCAGAATCATTGAGACACGAGTTTGATGCAAACAAATCCACAAAAACGTTGGCTTTGTTTACAGAAAGCAGCAACTACCGATCCGTCAATAGATGTCAGGGGGGGGGGGGGAATGAAGATGTTCCAAAGTATTTACTAATGGCTTTAGCTAAAGACCAAAATTTTGTAGCTAGTTCATTGCATTTTCGTTGTTCGAACAACTTTTTAGTTTTAGTGATGACACTTTTGCAGATAGTTCTAGCATCAACGTATTCTACATGACTGTCGACCGATTTATTAGATTTCCATCTAATGAAACATTTATTTTTTAAAGATATTGCATCAGCACAAGCCTTATTAAACCAGGGTTGGGAACGTGAATGACCTATACGGTACTGTTTTTTGGGAATGTATAACTCCATTCCCATGAGGATGACTTCAGATACTGAAAGAGCGATGTCCGAAGAAGAAGACGACTTAAAACAGTATTCACGTCAGGGAAAGGTTGCAAAAAAATCCCGTAAATCACTCCATCGAGCTTAAAACACCACAAGGTTCTATCGGTTTTGCGAACAACAGTGGAATTAGGTACAGTAGAAATGATTTTTATTAGACAATGGTCGGAAAGACCTAAAGGCGAAAGAACGGAAGTTTTATAAATAAGAGGGTTTGATGTAAGAAAGAGATCTAGAAGATGTGGAGTATGGTTAGGGTTATCAGGGATTCTTGTGGGTTCAGAAATCATTTGTGTGAGATCACATGAAATAGCAAATGTTTCTGCAGTATGACCAGCGGGATTTGTAGTAGATGAAAATTAAAGCCAATTAGAGTGATGAACATTGAAATCGCCTACAAATGAGATATCGCAAGATGGAAACTGAGACAGGAGATACTAAGGTAATCGAGGAAGTCTTGAAAGTTGCTGTCATTAGGAGACCTATAAATGCAACAGTAGAATTTCACAAAATTAGGACCAGAATGTTTAAACCAAATCACGTCAAAATTTTTATTTTCTAAGGAAGAAACCTTCTTGCAAGCAATTCTGTCCGTGATGTAGGCACATACGCCTCCTTTATATCGAAAGTTAGAGTTAAGGTGGTATTGAGGAAATTGTATGTCGAGTGACTCGGAGCTTTCAGAGGAGACTTGTGTTTCAGATACCGCGGATGTTGCAGTAGTGAATCAGAAAGTTGATACTTTCGATGACCGAGATCGCTTGGGCCCTGCCCTCCCGGACATCCGAATGGGGCAAGATTTTACGTCCGGAATTATATCCCTAGAAACCACAGCCATCTTATTTTATTTTATTTTTTTTATAAATATCGAAAGGCTGTATAGATATTGTGGCGGTAAGAGCAAATTTATTTGATTCGAGTGCCAAGTTTGCATTCAAAACATTGTTTCAAAAATTATCATACATTTTAATCTTTTTACATAGTCGGTTTGTGTTCAATCCGATATATTGGAAGAATTGTATTTTTTTTCTTTTGGAAGAATTTTTTTTGTGACACTTTTCGTTTGTAATCAAATATGTCAAAAATCATAGAAATGGCATTATTTTTTTTGAGTGCTGCTAAACCATATGCACTAATGAGTTAATAAAGCACTATTATACTACAACGTGTCTATCGTAACTCTTAATGGGTTGTATATTTAATATGAAAACAAGTTAGGGGGAAAAATTGATTGAATAAATTGCATAATTTTTGATAATATCGCAATAATTAAGTTCGCCCCGTTTAAATTTGCTATGCAACTTTATTAGTTATTGATAAGATATGTTGTGAAACACTAGTAATCGAAATTAATAAAATTATTACAAAAATAAATTAAAGTACAAAAGTAGTAGTTTTACGCAGCTGAAATCAATACAATCTAAATTCATTAATCTACAAATAATGCAGACGGAATGAGAATTATAAATTTATAAACACACTCAACATGCCATTTTGACAAGACCCATATTTCAAAATTGGTAAAAATTTATAAACCTTCATCACAAGGCCATAAATTTCTTAAGCACAAAACAAACGATTCACAGAGCTTGATCAACATTAAACAATTCGGGAAGTAACTTATCTTTTGGTGTCGACCACTAAGATAATTAATTGCTCTAAAATGATGAATCTTGCATTATAAAAGTTCATTGTCCTAAAAAAACATTGCGAAACATAATATGCGCTTTCACATAATTTTTAGCGTATATTAAATATAATATTAAAAAATTATGTGTGTATGTGTCGATGAACTTTAGTTCTTAAACAAGCCCACAAAAAGACTTAAAAAGTGCTTAGTAACAAACATTTTTTTCTGTTTATGTCAGTTTAGAGTAGGTGAATGAACCACAAATTAAATGTTAAACGTTATTCTGCAATAAAAATGCTCATTTTATTAATCTCTTTGCTACATGGGAATCTATGAGGGGCGCAAGGCTATTTTTTAACAATCGTTTCCTTGTCATAAAAGGATTTTTCCGCAATATATCTTCACTATTTTGTAACAATAGTACATTTTGCAATGTGCACGTTGAGAAACTAGGTATTGTATCACATCGTAAGTAAGAAAGAAGTAAGGGGCCAAATTTTTGTTTGTTAAGTGCAAAATCTAATCTAAATGACATACACGTGTTCAAACTGAGAAGTGATGGTCAAACTAAAGACAACTGTTGTATATTAATGACGTAATGTATTTTGCATGTACAACCAGTTAATGGTATTCCATCATTCAACTGTCAATACGCATTACGTCTAAAGATTATGTAATTTGGTAACAGGTCATTTGCTACCTTGTTTACCATCTGGCTTATAATTTGTTAACATATGTGTAAATAGCGCAAAAACTAAATCAGGTTCGTAAGTTAACGTCGATCACTAATTAAGAATTATATTGTTTTTTAAGCAATAAACTATTCACTAATAAGCATAACAAAATGTGTACATTTCATAGAAAAACTAAACTAAGTGAGTAATTTGAGATGATCTGCAACTTTCACTTTTGCTCAATTTATATGAATCTTCAGCATTTTTAACAAAGTAGACGTAATGGTGTTTAAATTGGTTTTATGTACAAGTAAAAACGGAAAGTAAATTACTAGGGAGTAATGCATCCGGGCAGAGCACGCTGTGATAAAATTGATTAAAATATTACCATATAAAATCCAATCGTTACCATTATAACCCTAGTAGTTTTATTATTAGAGCTTTTGTTTAAATTAGTACTCAACTAAAATTCAATAGTGTGACATAATTGGCATTGCACGTAGGGCGATTATATTCAAATAATCAAGTGTTAAATGTCCCATTTTTTAATACTTTACAAGAATGAATAAACTGAAATCAATTCATACAATAAAAGGATTAATACTTGATAATTTTACGTTATAAATTTTAAATCCATGGATGTGACTCATGGACAGCGTCTGATCTCAAGGTTAGCAGAAGTGGTTATTACATTTATAGAACACTAACCAGAGCCTGTTCTATCGGTAATGTCACCTCGCACAGAAAAATAATTAAATAAATGTACATATAATTAGGTCAACGTATTGGTTGCTTATCTCATACGAAGAATTGTTATTCAAAAGCGTCAACAATAGATTATTTAATGTTTCAGAGATCACCGTTTGTTGTTCGAACAATGTTCAATCGCTATTTTTTATAAACTGAATTTAAGATCACTGGAAGAACACAATGTTAGACTTTACTTTAGATTAATTAAGATGAGAGAGCTGCCATAATGATAACAGGAAGAGTACTACTATAGACAACTTTAAAATAATTAAAGTAGTAGTGCTTAAAAGTTTATTAGTCTTAAATAAAAATTTGTATTAAAAAAATCATTTCATTACGGAAAACGAAATTGGCGCTGCGAACAGGATTACCTAAACCGAAACCTTCTGTAGTTAACCGGTGTATTTAAATACTTTCTTAGCTTTCAAGATGTGTAGGATAATCTAAGAATCGACTCACCTGCAGAGCACGCTGGAAAATTCCAATAAGCGGAGTCAACTTGTTGAAAAGCAGCCGAGAACCGCATCACAGACATCTTTGAATGATGTTAGTAGAATGAGTCCAGCTTCCTCCTTTTAATCGATGATCATAGGGATGGAGTGACAGCATTGCCCACGTGACCACATCGACTTCCAGTTGATTGGTACTGAGCACGCATGCAGCCTCAAGGCTCTGTGCTTAATGCGCTGTATTCTTATTGGTTCGTTTTGTTTGTTTGTGCTCCATGTAGTGGTGTATTTTTAAACTAATGAATGTTTTCTGTAATAGAGATTGATCACTGCTCCACTAAGTGGTACATTTTAAGAGTTGATGTAGGTCCTGCAATTGTTATGGCGGCAAAACTTCAAATTTGAAATAGTTTTCAATAATGGCTGATTCCACGTAAGCCAGCTATAGGCCTTCGGAACTTGTTCTCGTGTCTTCGTCTTTGTTACTATTTACTATTACGGGAAAACTTGAAATTTGAAATAGTATTCCAATCATGGGGATCATCTCTAAGAAACTATGGCCCTGAAACTTGTTCTCGGTTCTTCACTGTTCGGCCCTTGTTTATTACAGCGGGAAAACTTGAAATTTGAGATAGTGTTCTAAAATGGAGCTCATATACGAGAACTATAGGTGTCCGAACATGTTCTCGAGTATTCACCCTCTCCAGGTCCCATGGTTTATTATGACAGGAAAACTAAACATTTCAAATAGTATTATAATAATGGAACCGACATACTATCTCATAAGGCAACTATAAGACTGCGGACTTTGTTATCAGGTCTTTGTTGTCGATCCCTCTGATTGCTTGTGACGCCATCTAGTGGTGTATTTTACAACCAATGAAAGTTGCCTATCATAGAGGGTGATCGTGCTCGCATGCAACGGATCGCCCGCACGCGCGACACGCACGCACTAGTGTGGAGGATTTCCAACCCCACTGCCGTTTTAATCCAAAACCATCTACTCTACGGTTAGCTAATAATGTAACAGATGTACGGTGAGATAACTGACCTGTGAATGTGCTGAATTAGGAAATTTTAAATACTGGCAATCTTTTTCGGCCAACTGCCAATCGTGTCCTTCCTCGCCACTTATCTGGTATATTTTCCAAAATAATCGCTTCAAGTTCTCTATTTTTGGGCACATTGTCAGATCATTTTAAATGAGTTTCGTAAATTGATGGCATGATTTCCTCCTTTCTAACAATAAATGATGTTTGTGTCGCGACCTTCAGTGTCTGCAAGACTCACATTATATAATCCATCCTGCCTACTAGCGTCTGATACACTTAGTATCATCGCGATCTGAAACCGTCAAGCAACCATGGAAATGTTTACCAAAATATTGTACTGTTGTGTTTAAATGCAAATGGTTTTCGTTCGGTGCCTTATTTAAAAGTACGTGACATTCTTGTTCACTGAAGACACTTTGCTTATTGAGTTAATGTCTCGTATTTTTAAGAAAAAAAATTAGAGTTGAATATTTTGAAATATCAAGCTTTTCATTCAAAAAAGTCAATGCCTTTATCACCGAATACTATTCTCATAAGGTTCCAAAAGATTACAGTTTCTGTTGCCTTTGGACACAATACTCCAACAATGTCTTCTCGTTAGTGTTAATGTCAGTGTTTTACTCTTCACATAAGCATTTTCGAACAGAAACTTTGATTTTTCGTGAATCAGCGAAGCTCGACCATTATTCCATGTGTTTTTAATGTCGGAGACGAAATTGTCGTTTACGCTTTCAATGTTACTCATTTTAGCTACGAGTACTGGTGTT
This sequence comes from Vesta saturnalis, assembly GCA_036346205.1. Taxonomy (NCBI): domain Eukaryota; kingdom Metazoa; phylum Arthropoda; class Insecta; order Coleoptera; family Lampyridae; genus Vesta; species Vesta saturnalis. The sequence continues at coordinate 8,753,813 of JARFJB010000821.1, forward strand.
TTTTTTTCGTTTTTACACCATTTTTCCTATGTGGAATTTATCAGTAAGGAACACTGATCTGTCAATGTTTGTGTACTACTAATTCCATAGCGATAATGCCTACTAGACAATTTCGATTTATTATGAATGAGAGACTTTACCGATGTTGCCACTTGTCATATTTGCATGTAGGTACAAAATATGAACAACTTAAGTCTCCTTCAATCTAGCTTCAACATTTCTAACGAAACCAAAGCAATTAAGATGATGTTGAAAAGTCGCGTGTTCTTTGAAAGTATTAAGTAAATACTTTACACTTAAACATTAAATGATAATACCTCAAACATCGAAGTTTATTGTAATTGCGAATTTATGACATGGTTCGATTACTATCGTAAGAAGAACCAACAGAAACTGACGAAAGCTACAAACAAGAACATTAACATTTACATTGATTGTATAACTTAAGTTTAAGGTTTAACTTTAGCATTATGATTCTTGAACCAACTATTTTTAAAATGACCAGAATACATTTTTTCAAAACTCTATAAGTCCTCAACGTTCCGCAAGGCAGTAACTCATTCTGTGATAAAATTCAGTTCGGTGTTTTCCAACATTTCTTGGGTGATGCTGTTTAAAGAGTGACAAAATTTCGTCCAAATTGTTAGCACGTTCATGCCTGTATAAAATTTTCTGGGATACATATCCCCAAACAAAAAAGTCGTTCGGCGCGATATCAGGTGAGTGAGGAGGATATTTAATAGTACCTTTTCCACTAATAATACGGTTAGGGAACGTAGTTTGCAAAAACTGTTGAACTCTTAATTGCAGTATAAGCAGGAAGCCATGCCTTGATACCAAACGTCATCAAAATGTATATTGAGGTGTTGAACAGCTGGAACTATCTGGTTCCTCAACAGTTCTAAATATCTGTCCGCATTCAATGATATGATTTGATTGATTCTGCAAAAACTGGACCAATTATGGAATTGCCGTAAATTCCTAGTTTCCGCACATTAACCTTTTGAAGACGGTTGTATGGTGTAAAGTCGTCGGTAAGAAATACATAAATTTCGTTTGTTTTCTCCGAGAGTAATTCCAATAGCGACACGAGAATCGTATTTCTTGATGGCCATGTATATCCTTAACAAGAATTGCACTTCTGGTAAACAAAATTCATTTTCAATAAATCTTTCGCTTTCTATTAGCCGATTCAGTCATGTCTTCACAACTGAATTCCGTATGTTTGTGATCTTCGTGGTAGACCAGATGCTCTCAGTTTCATCAACTTAGCATTACGGTATTTATAATCCATTTTCAAGATATTGCGAACTGTTCTTGGTATTCAATGGAATTCATGTTCTTCACAATAATATGTGTACTATTGCACGGATTAGTTCTGCAAACTAATCACTGTAATTTCTTGGAGTTCGTGCTTCGTTTGTTACGTACCAGAGTATGTCACCATCATTCAAACACTGCATTTTATACAATTATGTTAAACATCCGCATTTCAAATGTGTACAAACTAGTTTGCGCATAGTCGCACTTTCAGTGTGTGTAATTGGCTTCTTCAAAGAAAAGTAAACTCATGTTATTTCTTGTGCAGTGCTTCCTGATATAATCAGCACTTAATATTTTTATCTGTATTTTGTTAGTGATGTACATGAGTATTGTGTACGTGAAAACACTGATTGTGTAAATTCTCGTTGACAGTAGCAATTAAATGTGTTACTTTAAGCGCTGCTAGCATCAGTTTGTGTGTATCGTTATTAGCGTGAATGATTGTTGTTGTTTAGTTGATGTGAACGCTGTATTCCATATGCGTGTGTGCTTGTGTGTGTGTGCTGTGTGCTGTGCGTGTGGTGGTGCGTGTGTGTCTGCTGTGTGTGCGTTGGTGTCGAGTGCATCGTGCGTGCGTGCGTGGTGTGGTCTGCTTGTGTGTGCGTTTGTGTGTGTGTGTGTGTGTGTGTGTGTGTGTGTGTGTGTGTGTTGTGTGTGTGTGTGTGTGTGTGTGTGTGTGGATCGTATGTTATGTGTGTATGCGTACGTGTGTGCATTTGTGTGTGCGTGTGCGTGTGCGTGTACGTTTGCGTGTACATGTACGTGTGCGTGTGCACATGTGCGTGTGCATGCGCGCGCGCGTGTGCGTGTTTGGATGTATGCTAGTATTCACGACAACTCCATAACGAAAATACGTAGGTACTTCAAATTTGGTATTTAAACTTGTTTGGTTTCTCCTGGAGCTGACTAGGTTTGGGAAAAAGTCAGCGGCGTAGAGGGGGTGTTTATTAGGAGAATTTTTTTGGTTTTTGTCAAATAATTCTGAATAACGATTAATTTTGTAATAAAATGTGCAGATATGTGTTTTAAAAAAAATTTAATGTTACATAACTTTCCTTTATATAGTTTCTTAATAAAAAGCAAACTGAGTCTAAAAACTAACTAAATAGGATTGAAAATGCTTAAATTGTATTATCGGTATTTTATAGCAGTGGGCGGCTTTGGAGTTTTTTTTAAGTTAGGATCTATATCTCTGTTAACGTCTATCTGACGTGAAATTTTAAACGTCCATTTGACATAGATTATTGTTTTTGTTTTTACAGTGTTGCCTGTTTTCGTTATCAAGGTATTAGAAAGGAAGTTGCATAATTATCCCAAAAAAATTATTTCATTTCTTTTAGTTTCCACTTTGTAGGATGGAAGGTCGTGTATTGTTCCACATCAGATATTTAGTTAAGAATGCCTACGTTCAGGTTGGTGGGTTCACTTTACCCGTCATACTTGATTGCTATTGTTGTTAAAAAAAAATGTGTCGGATACGTGAACACTTACCGCTCTAAAGAACGATAAGTAAAAATAAGTATTGCGTCTGTGCATTCGTATCTACGGAAACCATAATTATTCTATAATTTCGCTTTCTTAATCCAACCAAATAATTAAAAAAAAAAGAAATCGCTTCGCTCAATTTACAAACACTGTCTTCGACTAGTAAATAACCCTTACCGTTCTTAATACACAATACACTATTTTTGCAATTTCAGTTCTGCAAACTTCTGTTAAATTTTCTTGATCATTAATTTTATGCTCAATTGCCAAAATGACAAATCTATTAAGTCGATTTTGTGTAGTATTCCAATGTAAAACATGCTTAATTGGTTTTAACTTAGAGCAACTCCTCTCACCACTTGCTGTAGGTATTGGAGAAGTTTGTCTGTAAATGATTATTAATTTTATTAAATACAAAATAAAAATTTGCCTAGGATTTGAACCTACGACATTACCTACTTTGCTAGACTACCGCTCTTACCAATAGAAGAATCGAGATGCAGCCCAATCTATGTAAATTTTGTCTCTATGTATGTAAACTGATTAATAAAATTAATAATAATTTTAAAATTATATATTTACTTTTGAACTTATTCGATCACAACAAAACTTATAATAAGTTTGTCTAACAATTATCCTCTTATGTTTGTAAAATTGAGAAGCAACATTCCAAATGGATTTATATGTTATTCTATAAGACGGCAACCTGTTTGAACAAAGGTATATTAGGACAATGTAGTTTGCAAAGCGCTAATTTTGGGGTCAGTTGAATTGGTGATGGTTAAATCCAACTGATTCTCTGATGTCATGGATGTATTATTAATGAACAGATTGCATAGCTCAGAGCTCAGATGATGATTTGATTTAGGCATACGTTTCCTTTAATCGGAATACCTCAACAATTAACGAAGATAGTTATAAGATATATACGATGTTTCAAAAACGTGTCCAACATTTTCTAGGACGTATTCTGTGTGAAATTAAGCTACTTTGTCAAATTAACCATTTTCAATATACAGGGTGTTGAAGATTCGAAAAAGGGACATTTTCTTGATTTCAGAACTATGTGATATTATGTACATTACCTACACTCTGCACGAGTCATACATTGATGCTCAAGATACTCAATTATTCGATGCAGTGGCGGAGATACGGCCAGGTCGAAAGGTTGAACTTCTACACCACTGGATGTACTTGAATTTTGTTTCCATTTCCGTATTTGTCAACTCAATATACTCGAATAAGGTCATTTACGATTTTGTGATTTGACAGCTCGTTCCCGAGATAAGCCAGAAAATTTGATTTCTTGTACTTCATAGCGTACGCCACTGGTTCACTATTTCGACCTGAAAATCTGCGAAGATGAGGAAAACATCAAGGCAAAGAAAAATTACAAGTAATAATTTCACACACAAAATACATCGTAGAAATTTTGGCAGACATTTTTGAAACACCGTGTATGGCAAAAATGAAAAGTCTTTTAATCCTTAACAAAATGGAATGTAAATATACGCGGTGAGCACTTAGTGAAATTGCAATTCTTTCATTCAAAGATATGCCAATTTGGAACGTCATAGTGATCACCCTATATAAAAAATTACGAATATTGAGCAGATACTGAGTTAATTTTTCATAAAGAATTTGAAAATGAAATTAAATATTTGAAGAAATATATATTTTAAGCATCCTGTATAATTACAAATATTTACTACCCTATACCGGGTGGTGAATGATCGGATGCACCATAGGAAATCAAATGGGAAATCTCTCGAATACCTGCTTCTAAATTATTTTAGGCAAAAACTCTACAAGAACTTTTATTTAAAGAATTTAATAATTCTTTATCAGATGAAACTACTCAAAATTATGTACCATTCCTGTACAGCATTAGGACAGCAATGAAATGTCAAAATGACATGCTTCAAACGTCAAACCATCTAAATAATCAATGAAAAAAGCAGGTTAATAAATAAAGTAGATTTAATTGTCTAAAAATTAAACAAGACTATTTATTTGAAGAATTACTATCAAATTTGAAAATAGTGGAACGTTGCTCTTTGTGTAATTGTGACAAAATGAAAATACTACAGATGTATTAATTGCAGTTGAAAATTCTAGTATATAAATAACAATAATAATTAGCAATTAAATTATAGCAATTGCTCAAATAAGCCACCTTTTCCAAATCTATCACAAAATTCTTTTTAACATTGGTAAGAATGAGAGGCGCTATTTTCCAGCATTCTTCGCTGATGTGTGTCTTTAAAGCCTGTAAATCTACAAACTTTTCAGAAGTGAACATTTTAGATTTTAAATGTCCCCAGAGATAATAACCATTTGGGGTAAGATCTCCAAATCTGGAGGCCACTTAATTGCACAATTTGATCCGATTACGCAGTTATTAAAACAATTATTAATAGTCTTTAACGTCTCGGCTGCCGTGAGCAGGGTAACCATTCATTTGTAACCAAATTGCTCTTGCAGCAGCAGTGACATCACAGCCTTGTCGCACCCCTTGCTCAATATTAAAGTATTCACTCACACCTGCTCTCACACTAACCCATTCCCGACTAACGTTGTATACTGTGCTTATTCCGTTTATTAGACCTTTATTTACGCCATAATCATTTAATACTTCCCACAGCTTCTCCTTATTCGCTCTGTCGTATGCGCTCTCCAGATCTACAAACACAGTGTAGCTTCCTTTCCACTTAAACACTTTTCGATCATCTGCTGGAGAGCAACCATCTGATCAACACATCTTTTCCCTGGCATGAAGCCATCCTGCATATCCCAAATCTGAGTTTGTGTAGTTTCTCGTACTCTATCAATCAGTACTCTTCCAAATACTTTACCAGGTACAGCTGAGCAAACCTATTCCTCTGTAGTTAATGCAATCACTCGTTCCCCTTACCATTATACAGTGGTACAATGATCGCGCTCTTCCAATCCTCGGCACTTTTCCACACTTAAGGCATACATTGAATAATTCAGACAATTTTCGTATAAGCTTTGCACCTCCATACTTTAGCATTTCACCAGTGATTTCATCTACGCCTGCTCCTTTGCCGTTTTTCAACCTTCCTACCGTTTTCTACCTCATTTATCCCAATATCCTTCTCAGTTTCACTCACTATTCCTTCTACATTCTTCTTTAACCTTCAGTCTTACTTTCCTCACTACTGTACAGCTTTCCGAAATATTCTTGCCAACATTTCCTCACTTCACAATCGTCCCATACTATTTCGTTGCTCGTATTTATCACTCCTCAGCGTTCTGTTTTGGGCCACGTTTTGTATTTTTACCCATTTCCAGAAGAGTTTTTTGTTTCCTTAAAATCATTCTGCATTTTCTCCTTCCACAACCATCACTTCCTGTTTACTTATTATCACTGCCTCCTTCACATCTTTGTTTCTTAATCTGTACACCTCATACAATCGCTTTTTTCAGTCCCATTTTTGCAGCAATCATTGCCATATACGCATCTTTTTCTTACATAGTGCCTTTTTACCGATTGATTCCACCAAGCACATTTCTCTACCTACAGTCGCTCTTCTACTATAATTGACCACACAGTTTTTCAAGCTTATCCATGCACTTTCAACGTCAGTATCTTTTATTTATTCGTTCCACACTGTTTCATTCACATTCAACTCTTCCTTACAGCATCAGCGTATTTCATTTTCGCACCATTATCTACTGCCCTAATTCTGGACGTTCGCACGTTTGCTTTCCTTCTCCAGACCCACTTTTGCCCCAAACACACTCTCGATACAACCATAAAGTGGTCCGATCCACACCTCTCCGCGCATTACTTTTGTGTCTCTCACCAGGTTTCTAAGTCGTTCATCATACTATTAAGTCAATCATACTTTTAGATTCACCTCTTTCCATGTATTCATATGCACATTTTTATGTTTAAACCGCGTATTACATACAAACAGGCTTCTCTCCCCACAGGTGTTTACGAGGCGTTCGCCATTACCATTGGTTCTTTGGTCTCCGAACTTTGTTAGAACACGTTCAGTATGTGTCTCTGTACACCCACCCATCCGTTCATATCTCCCAACCTCATCACTCTTTTGTTTGGCTTACATAGAGGTTCTCACACCCTTAGTCTCTCTCCGTTCACCGGTGCATAGCATGCAATTAGAAGAATTCTTCGAAACTACACTTTTATTCTAACCCACATTGCCCGGGGAGATACCAATTCGTACTGTTTAACACATCTTTTCGCTCTTTTACTTACGATCATCCCAATTCCTTTTGCAACATTCACTTCAGTCTCAACTCCTGATCATAGCTCTATGCTGCCATCCTCCATCTCCACAGCATCATTTCCTTTGCACTTTGTCTCCGATACACACAGAACATCAAGTGCTTTCGTACATTAATTCGCAATTTAAATTATTTACCATGCATACCTCTAACATTCCACGTACTGACTCGCCATTCATTCCTTGCACAGTCTCAGCAACAGGACCTGTCTGTTTCGACCGTAACCACCGTTGTAGCCAGGTCGATCCGAGGCAATTGTATTGTTCTCTTGAGTAATACCACAGCGAGCAGACCGGTTACTAGCCAAATCGTGCCCCGGACGATGTAGCATTCGATGTAGCATTCTTACTAACGGTATCGACCTACTACAGGCGGTTATATATCTACTACCCCGACACCTAAGGACGTAAGAAGTAGAAATATAGATCAAGCCAAGAAAGATGTAAATAATATAGGGCATGAACTTACTGTATGATATCTAAATGTACATGTATACATGTACATTTTTTACTACATACTCTCAATCACATTATGTTCCAATTAGATTGTTCCTACGTGATTTTTGTTCTTGCGCTACTTACCGGAATTGTTGCTATTGATTCGCGCAATGAATAATTTCCGCATTAAATAACAGCAATTTAATTGCTGTTATTTATTGCGACCAAATGATTTAATTATTTTAATTTAGATTTGAGTTAGAGTTAGTTATTTGTTTATTTAACTAAAATTTATTTATTTATTTTATGAATTTGGTCTAGTTATCTATTTTATCATTACAGCTAGTAAAACAAATTTTTACGATAATGGTTGTTTGTGTATTGTTATAGAAAGGATTCATAGTATTGTAGAGAAATGTAACTGCATTGAAAACAAAACTGAATATTGAATAACCTAATTAAAAAAAGGTCGTACATAGGTTATATAGTATCCAATCTGTTTATGATTAGCTTACTGTCTGTTGACAGCATTAAGATTAAAATAATTTGTTAATTTTGGTTTATAATTTAGGTTCAACTTGCATATTATTGCTACTTTAAACTAATCAAACCTGTTTTATTATTGTCTGAATTGTGATAACTTAACGTTTCTATTTTTAAATTTCACTTTTTTAATTGAAGGGTAATAATAAATAACCATAATGACCCTGTTAGCTCTCCCGACTTTAATTGTTTACTTTTAGGATTAGTTAACTATAATTAAGATTAAATATAGCAACAAAGGTAAAAGCTAGATTAAATTTTGAATTTGCAGTCAAGGAAAAATATACTATAAGATAATATGTACTATAATGTTATAATTGAGCTTGAAATTAAATATATAGTACCAAAAATAAAAGTTGGATTAAGTTTTGAATTTTCAATCAAAGAAAAATGTTCAAGAACTTACCAGGTAATCTGCAAGCTGTACTTAGAATTTACACTTCCACAAAATTTTTTTCTAATTTACGGCTCTGCCATGTATTGTCATATTTTTTGTATTTTATATTTGTGTCAATATGCCGATAGAAAAAAGGGTTCTTTACTGATACCTCCTACAGGAGATTAAGCTTAACTGTAAAATGTTCCGACTTCGTATCTTTCGGAATTTATGATTTAAGCACCTTAAAGTATTGTCATACAGACCTTTTCGCCAATTTTTAATAAGATGCATTTTATTAGGACGTTTTTTATTGTAGCATTCATATTATTATATTACGTGTGCGGTCTCATATAAACCTAATCACTTTTAAACCGTTAACGTGTGTTGCCGTGATAACCTGCTTGCTTGATTACTTACGATTTTTGTTAACATGTTATTGGTTCCGGCATTTAGATACTCAATTTGCTTCACGTCTCCGTGTTCTACTTACTTGGTTAAGATTTCGAATTTATCGCATTTACACGCACATGTTTCACTCCCTAGATAGACAAACAAAACAAAACACAACACAAAATTTCTGCACATTTAAATGACTGATTACACTTATTGCACTGCATTTTTAATTTTGAAAAGTATAAGGTTTTAATAACGTGTATATATATATATATATATATATATATATATATATATATATATATATATATATATACACTTGGTTATGGTAATTAGTTAGACTAATTAGCACTTTAAATGATTTAGAAATCATTTATTCTTCATAGCGTACCGTATAACATCCGTACTCAACGAGCGCACATTTAACTTTTTATTAAACATTAAAGATTCCATTGTCTATTCAAAATTATATATCTGCATCCCTACACGAATAACTTTGGAACCACGCAGAATAAGCCAATCATAGAGAAAAGTGATTTCTGCTTTCTGCTATACAAATCTAATACTATGGTGGAAACATCCAAGAATAGGAGCCTAAGGTACATTCTCTACGATACGAACAGACTATCTTTATAATGCACATCAGCAGCTGTAACTTTCAAGATTAATTTTCACAAAGCAACAAACTGAACTTACAGCAGTCGTACAGCATTATCTAAAAGAACAAATTTACGTAATAAAGTAAGCATATGAGCTAAATAAAACAAATTGAGGCAAAATTTACGGAGTTCGCAATAAAACAAACATAAATTAAAAAACAATTTGATACAACATTCACTAAATACATTGGTTCGTTAAATAACAAACTCCTACAGCATTCGCTCGCTAAAAACAGATTGATGCAAAATTTACGGCGTTCCTCAAACACAGTTTCTCAAGGCATTCAATAATGCTAAAGAACAAAAGATGCAACATTTTACGGTCTTCGTAAAAAGCAAATTGATGCAAAATTATTATAGCACTCGTTAAAACAATATTTTACAACATTCTCTGAAAAATTTAGCAAAATTGTTACGTAATTCGTTAAAGTAAATTTCTTACAGAAAACAAATTGACGCAAAATTCCTACGGCGTTTGCAAAAAAAAACAAATTGTTACAGTGTTCGTTAAAAACAATTTGTTACAACATTGTCTAAAAGCATTCGTTTTTCGTTAAACTATAAATTGGCACAAAATTCCTCCGGCGTTCGTTAGAAAACAAATTGAGACAAAATTGTTACTGTGTTCGTTAAAAACAATTTCTTATAGCATTCGTCAAAAATAAATTGATGCAAAATTATTATAGCATTCGTTAAAATCAATTTTACAGTACCGCTAAAAAATTTACACAAGAGATTGTCGCAAAATCCTACGGTGTTCGCTAAAAAAATTGTTACAGCATTCGTTAAAAATAATTCTCATTCGATGAAAGCGTTAGTTTATGTTAAATAACAAATTTACAAAATTCTACGGTGTTGTTAAAAGAAAATGTCATTTTCACGGTATTCGTTAAAAACAATTTCTTACAACATTCGCTGAAAACAATTTCCTACAATGTTCGATAAAAAACAAATTCTTACAGCATTCCTTAAGAAAAAATTGATCCAAAATTCCTCCGGCATTTGTTAAAAATTATATTCTTACAGTGTTCTAAAAAACAAAGTGATGTGGTATTCGTTAAAACAACGGTTCCAATACTCGTTAAAAAGAATTTCGTCCAAAACAAATTGATGTAAAATTTTTTACAGCATTCGTTAGAAAATTCTTACAACAGCCGTTAAAAAGCGATATGTTATAGCATTCGTTAGGAAACAAATTGATGCAAAGTTCTTACAGCATGCGATAAACAAATCTTACTGCATTCGTTAAAAATAACTTATTACAATAGTTATTTAAATACAGATTCTTAGAGCATTTGTTAAAATATTCTTGCAGCACTCATAAAAACAAATAATTTTTACAGCACCAAAATCTATGGAGAAATATAAGAAAAGAAAACATAATCATGGCATATTTTACGTACCCAGCGAAGCGTTATGTCATCTTATACTCTTACAAGTCAGTTCAAAAGTTAATAGATTTAATTATTATTTTCCAAATTGGGTGTTATTTATTTATTTATTTTGATTATTGTTGGTAGTTATAAATATTAGTTCACAATTTTATGAGGGCGAAACAAATAGTTCAGTTTTTGGACGTGTATTTTCAAAATTACTTAACGCACATCATCAAATTCAATACGTGGTTTATATATAAAGTTCAGAAGTTTATATACCAAGTAAGCTAATATTTCGGTCCACGATCTCAGCTTAAAATAATTTTTCAGAGAAGCTTAGATCATGGTGACGTTCATAGGATATTTATCCTCGATTTTGAGTCTTAGTTTAGAGCAAATATAAGATATTTGAATTCAAACTTCAGCCATTTTAAGTTTTTTACGAATTCGTCGATTTCATAGTAGTTAGGCGGCAACCTATTTACTTTATAAGCACTATACGACGCTAGCGTGGTTTGATAGTGTAACAAGGCACGGTGGACACTGTTCAGTTAAATGGACGTGAGTGGAAAAAGACGCAAGCTTAAGGACAGTAAACCTCGTTTTGTCACGATGCAAATAATATGAATCTAGTAGGTGCTGTTAAGATGAGGTTTACTCACCAGGTTGGGGCTTGGTAGGAGAATACGACAGTTTTAGCCACTTGCGCTTCTTCGTGATTAAAAATTCTCTTTTATTAAACGAAACATATATAACGAGTTGGTTGAACTAAAATGTGTCCTAAATAATACTGCGTACAACAGGAGTGTTCATCGAAAAGTGGACTTCATAACTTTCAAAATTGGTTTCTTATGATATTGATTCCCAATCTGCATAATGAGAGTGGTATTTCTAATCTATGACAGCCATTGTGGTTTTGAAGTAATGAAATCAGCTGTCAACTATAATGTTACCATTTTAAAGCTGCTCCACACATAACTCACTGTCCAGTAAAAACATTGCAGTCTGCAGAGAATCCGAGCGCATTATAATCCGCTTGGGAGGAATTCATCGTAACATTTTCATCTGTTTGCACAGCAGTATTTACACAGCATCTTCGGTTGATTGACAGAATTTGGTGTAGATTCGTTATCTACTATAACAGATCCTGTCCCAAAGTTTTCATATGTTTCTACGGACAATGTTACTTCAAAGTGCGTCTATAAAGCTCACTGCAGCGCCTCACATAGTAACTTCAGAGGTATAGGTGGGACCATGTTCTATATTCGAATATCTTTATCTTCAGAGTTTCGCATACGAGCGCATTATGGTCCGCCTGGGAGGAATTCATTGCAACATTTTCATCTGTTTGCGCAGAATCGATAGCAGTATCTACACAGCATCTTCGGTTGCTTGACAAAATTTGCTGTAGAATCGTTATTTGCTTTGACAAGTCCTGTCCCAAAGTTTTCATGTGTTCCTACGGACAATGTTACTACTTCAAATTCGTCTATAAAGCTCACTGTAGCGCCTCAAATAGCAACTTCTGAGGTAGAGGTGGGAGCATGTTCTCTATTCGAATATCTGTATCCTCAAAGTTTCGCACACGGGCGCGTTATGGTCCGCTTGGGGAGAATTCATCGCAACATTTTCATCTGTTTGCACAGAATCCATAGCAGTAACGTATGGCTCAAAAGTTTTGGCACAAAATCCAATGGATGTAATATATACGAGAATGATAAAATAATAGGTTGCTTTTGGAAACAAAAATTCTCTGAAAGTTTGGCTTCACTTTGACAGTTCAGTTTTAGAAATCAGTTGTAGTAAAATGGCTTACCAATTATATCTTTGTAAAAGTATTTACAGTCTAGCTGGGCAAATGCCTAAGCGTGAAATAGTTCGCATATTCGAAAATCTAAATATGTCCCGCATAACATGTATAAATTTCCCAAAAAGTGGAAGACCCAGATCATTTACCCAAGCCAGAGCAGACAGTTTAGTAAGAAGAGCAACAAATAGAGCTGGAATGTCGGCCAGGAAATTGGCAAGGGAGTATAGAACTTCTAAGGGTACAGTTAGGAGGGAATTGGTTAGGAATGATCAAGAATATCGAAAAAGAAGAAAATGTCCAAAATATATGTCAAATCAGTTGGCACGGATACCACGATGTTGTCGGGCATTAAGGCGGATACATTTTGCCAACAACAAAGTCATTGTTATTGGTGATGAAAAATAGTTCACTCTAAGTAACTTAGGAATTAAGGGTAACGATGGTTTCTACTGATAACATAAAAAACTGTCCATAGAATGTTAAATATAAAGAAAAGGCAAAATTTGTTGATAAAATTTTAGTATCGAGGCCTTATGTGGGGCATGTAAGAGGCGAAGCACTGGATAGTCGGCGCTGTATTCAGAATTATCTGGTCAAACTGAATGATTTCATTAATGAACATCATGCTGAGGACGATATAACAACTTCAGAGGTGGAGGTGGGAGAATGTTCTCTATTCTAATATCTTTATCTTCAAAATTTCGCCGCCTTTTCGAGTTCTCCAGAAGAAAAGACAAAACGTAGAAAGGAATGTAAAGGGGATAAAATTATTACTTCTGAGGAATACATTAACAAAAATTCAATTGAACTAGCCAATAGGAAAATATAAGGGGAGGTAGGACTGGACTCAAGTGCTTCCTGTCCTTCTAGGACAGTCGAAGTAGACAATGAAGGAAGGGAGAAATGTGCAAATTAGGGATATGTTCAACGTGAACAACTAACTTAAGTAATGAATTGGATAAGTAATGATAAAGGGATGTAAATAGAATGAATTGTAGAGCAGTAAGAAGAGCAAAACGAATCGTAAGAAGGAAGATCTATCCAAAAACCAACAGGTAGTGCGACGTATATAATATTGTGAAACGTAAAGCCTACAGAAATTTTATAGAAGTAAACTGTTTAGAATAAATGCCAAGCATCGCTATCTTAAATAATAATAATAATAATAATAATAATAATAATAATAATAATAATAATAATAATAATAATAATATATTTTATTCCCAACAGATACATATAAAAAAGTTAAACATATAGTAGGCATTAAATAATACAAAGAATTATAATTAAAATTAAATGTACCTACAATAAAAAAAAAATAAAAAGGTAAGTAAACCCTGTTACAATAATTGTACTTAAATTAATTTATAATTAATATCGAATGATAATATTGAAATACGTGTTACAATTTGTACGCATATTATAAAATGGTGTTTTTTCATTAAAATTGATTTGCAGAATGGCAGATAAAATGTGTCATTTCCTCGATAACCCAGACGTGGAGCATAAAAATTAAGATATTGTATTGTACCACCTCCCTGGCTGGGTGCTACTTTTTTATTAGTTTATCCTCGCTTTGCTTCTCGAGTCGGGATTAAGCACTGTCACTGCTTTGTGAATACACTCATGAATAAATCTTCAGGTTGTAACAAATTTGTTCTGTTATAATAATATAAAATAAAACAAACTCTAAAATGGAAATAATAAGATAAACAGACTTAATTAAATATTGGAACTAAAATGATTCTGGTGGTCAAACCACTATGGTACGGCGCTATCTTGCGAATTCAGAACGCCCTCTGTGGATAGTACTGTAAATATATAATTAAACAGCTGTTTTAGAAATACGGGAAATTTTAAGGCTTACAAAGGAATTATTTACAGGTGAGCGTTGTATTTACATTTGTAATTAGGTATTTAAGTTAGTGTGCTGATAATAACCAGCTGCCTGGTATTAATTGTTTATTTCAATTAAATGAATTGAACTCAGGTCAGTAATTATTAATAGGTAATAATTATTAGTAGAATGGCTTATGAATAAAATCATAACAGGAAACTGGAATTTTATATGCAGGTCAGGTCTTTATATACACAGGTCTGGATTGTTTATAATTAAACCGGGTAATTAGTGAGGTTCTCTGTAATGCTGGTACTAGGGTAAATACAGACATATTAACAGGATATTCTGAGTGATAATTGGGGAACTGTAATAGCGTATTCGGGGTCAAAACTGCTTGGCGGGTTAATATCGTTAAGGGAGGTTTCTCTTAACTAGAAGTAGCTAATTACTCAGGGTGTAACCTCCATTTAATTAAGAACTTCTTTCAACCATCATTAAGTACCGATCTCGGGCCGTGCGCACCACCAAGAGCATAGTATGGTGATTCTTGTCTTTGAAATATTTAGTTTTTCAGGGCATAACCTCCGGAAAACTAAGTGTTTCTTACGCTTGTCACTTTTATGCATCTTTCTCGGGGCTTTTAACCACCAATAATGTTATACATAAAAATGTGCGTAGATAAATACAGCATACTGGTCAAGTTAGGTTATTAATACGGGCTACAGGATAAGGGATACTGGTCAGAATAGATAAATTTCATGGAGTGGGAAATGAGTGTGCAATTGATATCATTTATTAACAATTAATAATGATCGGAAATAAGTTTTGATAGGAATTATTTAATAGGATAGGAAAATTTATAGTAAGGATTTTCTCCTGAAAATCATTACAGTATCAACGAAGGGGAATCGACCTTATCGTGTATCAAGTTGTGAAGAAAGGATATTCTTCTCACTTATATTCGGTGATTCTCCAAACAGTCGACGTTTGTGTCAATTTAGTATGGTCGTAATGTCTATCAGGGTAAATTCCATATAATTTGAAAAAAATGTATTTGCAAAACTTTCTTTGCACAGACTTAAGTACTATTTTTTGGGCGATGTATAAAAGACTCCACATTAATGTTGCGTACTCAAGTTTAGATCGTATTAAGCAAAATGCAACGACCGAAAAGCATTTACGTCTGAGAAACACCTGGAATGTGTAACTACATATCCAAGCAATTGCTTGTAATTTTATCAATATGTAAATTAAATGAAATCTTTGTATCGAAGTAGACATCAAGATCCTTAATGAGATTAACCTGAGACAAACTTTTCGTATTAAGATTATAGTTAAAAGTTATTGGGTTGCTTTTCCAAGTGAACAAAAGAATGTTACATTTTGAAATATTTAATGACAGACAATTTGACATACACACATTACACACATTCAAGTCATCAGCAAATAACAGTGTTTCGCACGATATAACTTTAATTATATCGTTGATATATAAAATAAACAATAGGGATCCATGGTTAGAGCACTGTGGTACACCGGAGGTTGCAAAGTAAATACTAGAATCGAAACTATTGTATGAGACGTACTGAGGGCAATGGTCTAAATAAAATGCAACAAGAGAAACGTAATTATTATTGAATCCAAAATTAAGCAGTTCGTTAATTAAGATGCGATGACTGATGCGGAAAAATGCCTTAGAGATGTCAAAATATAATTTGTGTAAAATCTAAAAATTACAAAACAAACATTGTTAAATCATAAGTAAAAGAAATTGTAGTCCGTGCAAAAAAATGTAAAATTGTAATGAAAATACCATTTTTAAATAGTTTGCCAAATATTCAGTATGTATGTAATAAGATGTGAATGATCGTAATCCTCTTATCATTATTAATATTTTCTTTAACACTTAAATTGTAAACAGATAAAAATTTAATCAACATAAACGTTATCGATTAGTGTAGTAATCCAATAAAAAAAATTTCCACTTAACAGAGTATAGAGTTTGAAGTGTGACTTTTAAGTAAACACTTAAATAGCTGTGAAAACGCACGTGAAAGTAATCCATCACTCATATATTACCGAAATGACAATAATCCTACCATAAAAATAATTAAGAAACATTTATCAACACGATCTGCTTTAAGGATTGTACTAATACGATGGGAAACCGAGAATTCCTGGGTGCACAATAATGTTTTCAATATAATTTTTATGTAATTCTGAAAAATGCTGTCGTTCAAATTATTTGCTTTAAAATCATTAAAAGGAGATTATCATGGTGAAATGAATGGAGACCTGTTTAAAAAATGGCTTATTGAGCATTTGTTAAATAATTTAGAAGAACCTTCATTCATTATTAGGGACAATGCACCGTACCACTCAATGCTAGTCGAGAAGGCACCAACATTGTTCTGGACAAAGTCTAAGATTATTTCGTGGTTAACACAAAAAAATATTAGTTAGGAACCCACAATATTTAAAACTGAACTTGGTATTGCAATGTAAAACAAATCTTTACAGTTATGTAACCAAACTGGTTGGTCTAATTGTGTGCAGTATACAGAAAACACCATAAAGCAGTGGTACAAACATGAAGAAATGTTGGACATTGCAGTTGATGAGTTGTTGAGATGATTAATTTGGGGAAGTACTGTAAAAGTTCCGATACGGATAGCGACTAAAAATTTAGTAGTTTAAGTTTATTGTTACAACATAACAGTGTAGGTAAGTGAAAAGTATGTGTTGATTTTTGTAATGTAATTATTATGTGCAATTAATAAAAGGATATAAGTTTACTGTATTTGTGGTTATTAGGTATAATAGTTTTTGAAACATATTGAAACTGGCAATTTTTTTTTAATTGGGTAAAATACATCTTACAGCTTCAGAAAACAATATTAATGACAATAAAACTTATAAAGGATACTTTATATCCAAATTTGTAAGGAGACTGG
This sequence comes from Vesta saturnalis, assembly GCA_036346205.1. Taxonomy (NCBI): domain Eukaryota; kingdom Metazoa; phylum Arthropoda; class Insecta; order Coleoptera; family Lampyridae; genus Vesta; species Vesta saturnalis. Next base: position 8,771,290 of record JARFJB010000821.1, read on the forward strand.
GCCTTGTCTGATTTTAAACGTAATTGACCTGTCAAATCTGATTAAAATTTTTGTGCAACAATCATATTGTTTGTTCATTGTATAAAATATGACAGAAAATCAAAATTTTGAAAACTTTGAGAAATATGATATGCTGATTTGCTTTGATCAGGATAATGAAAACGCCGAAGTAATAAATTTGTGTTTTAAAAGTAAATATAGTTTCCTTTATATTCATTTTGATAATTAAGTAACTTTACATCTATGTAGGTTTCCAGAACGGAGACAACCTAGTAAAATCACGTTTTATAGATTAAAAAGAAATTTAATTATGGATCATTTTCTAAACCCAGGTCAAAAAAATAGAATAAAGAAAATCGAGAGAATGACGAGGTTACCGCTTTAGCCAGTGTGGAGGGTAATCCTATAAGTTTGTGCAGAACTATAGAAAGTGGTACTGGAGTTTCGAAAACAAGAATCCAAAGAATACTTTGCCACCATAAATATAAACCACATGAATTTACGCTTGTTCAACAGCTACATCCTGGTCACGCTGAACGTAGGTTAATATTTTGCAATTGGTACTTAAACATGTTATATATAGTACCCAACTTGGGAAGAAATGTCATATGATCAGATGAGGCACATTTTAGCAATTCAGGTGTTTTAAACAGTCACAATAGCAGATTCTGGTCTCAAGAAAATCAACACCAAATATTCCCCCAAAGACAACAAGGACGACTAAACGTTTCCTGCTTTATATTAGGATCAAAAATAAAAGTTTACATTTTCGAAGGGAACTTATCCCCTCCTAGATATTCGGACATTTTAGAAATGGTTGTGTCTGAATTATTAGATGACATTCCTTCAGCTCGCTTGAACCAAATTCATTTCCAACAGGATGGAGCGCCATCTCACAATCCGAAAATGATACGCTCGTTTTTGGTAATAGATGGATTGGCACTAATGGCCTCCTAGGTCTCGGGACTTGTCAGTCTTAGATTTCCTTTTATGGGGTTACTTGCAAAATAAAATGTACCAAACTCAGTATGATAACATTGAACGTTTAACAAATCCAGTTAGAGAAGCTTTCAGACATTTACAAGATCACCCTGTTATTGTGCTTAATGCTATAGAACGAATTGGAAGAGTGTGTGAAGCATGTATAAGACAGAATGGTCATCAGTTCGAACATCTCTTTTAGTAATTTATATTACGCTTGTAAAGTTGTAGGTATTATGTTTCGTTTTTAATTTTGTGTTTTTACATAAAAATTAATAACCCTCAACCTTGTTTTTTCATAGCCAACTATATCATCAAAATGTTAAATTAACCTAACATTCATTTTTGAGGTTAATAATGCAAAGGAAGTGCCACAAATATATATATATATATATATATATATATATATATATATATATATATACAGATATATATTTTTTGAAAGCTGAGAGTAAGCTCTACTATATAATAAAACTTATACACGGTGTTCCATTAAAAAAAAAACTTTCAATAAATTAGGCAAAGCAGTTACGAGGGGTGCTTAAAATGTGCAAATCTCGAATTTCGCCTTGTATCTCAAATACTAATAGGACTATGACAATTCTGTTTGTGGCATCTTTCGTTTCACGGAAAAGTAGAACAAGGTCGGGAAAACCGCATCTTTTCACCATTTCGATAAATTAGGCAAAGCAGTTACGAGGGGTGCTTAACATGTGCAAATTTTGAATTTCGCCCTGTATCTCAAATACTAATAGGACTATGACAATTCTGTTTGTGGCATCTCTCGTTTCACGAAAAAGTAGAATGGGGTCGGGAAAACCGCATCTTTCTAACTTTGCTCGCAAACGAGATACCCTACAATTTCAACCAAAATGGGACACAGTGTATATGGCCACAGAGTTAGTAATTACACTTTTTAATAAAAATGTTTATTTTAATTGGAAACCTTATTTCCATGATTATCTATAAACAAGTTCAGTTCACATTTCTATACAGGGTGTAACAAAAAGGTAGGTCACAAATTAAACCATATATTCTGGAGCCAAAAATATGAACCTAACTTACCTTAGTACAAATGTGCATACAAACAAAGTTATAGCCCGTTGAAGTTACCAAATGCAAATTGATATTTCGAGAGTTATTTGATACATTATTATGAAATTATTATGATTAGAGCATCTTTCTAAACAAAAATGACGAAATCATTGTACCCTGTAAAAATTTTATGGGAGTTCTCCTAACCCCCCCCCCCCTCCCAAAATTGTTGTGGACGTTACAATTTAATGATTATTGAGGCACCGTTAATTAAGCACATTTTTGAAACGTTTTTGTCGCTTAGTGCTTCTTAGAAATAACATTTTTTTATTATACTTCAAACACTCCGAGAACAAAAAATAGAGTATAAATGAATTTTTATGTTATTCACAGGTCCCAAGATTTTTATTTAATCTTACGTACTTATTTACCAATATGTAGTATTTATTAAATGTTCTTAATGGCCTCCATTTTCTTGAATACACAGTCGTTACAAACGAAACCGAATATTCTGTAAAACCAGTGGCTTCTGACGAAATTGATTTGCAGCCTCAACGATTCTATTCCTCAGTTGTTCGTTCGTAATTTCTACAGCATACACGTATTCTTTCATAAAACCCCAGATGCAAAAGTCGATAGGGTTAAGATCTAGACCTTTGGGTGACCAAGAAATAGGGGTATCAGGGCCCCTTCCAATTCAGCGTCCACGATACTGTTCGATAAGGTGTTGCCTAACTTCATCACTGTAATGTGCTGGAGCGCCATCATGTCAATACCACATATTTTGCCTGATTCTGAGATTTACCTCTTCCAAGTACTCCGGTAATACGTTTTGTAAAAATTGCAAATAATTTTCACGTTTAAATTGTTTGGATGAAATACTGGCCCTGTTGAGCTGTTATCCACAATTCCTACCCAAACATTGACTTTAAAAGTCCTTTCGTGATGGGTGACTTTTTTTTGCATGAGGGTTTTTTCCGACCAGATGTGTGTGTTGTGATGGTTCGTAATGTCATTTTTGTTGAAGGTGGCTTCGTCGGTAAACAAAACATGGTTAATGAAATTGACATTCCGAGTGTTTTCCGTTAACAACCAATCGCGAAATCCCATTTTTTCAGAATAATCTCCATCCAACAACTCTTGAATGGTTGCTAAATGATAGGGATGAGGCTGCTGTTCTTTTAATCTTCCCCAAATCATCATATGGGAAAGATTTAATTGAGCAGCTACTACCCTTGTACTGCTTTCTGGGGTTTCATCAAGTGCGTCTAAAATCTCCACATCGTGTGCATCCACTTTCAGACGACCACTATTACCAGCAAGTTGCGGTCGTAATGTACCTGTCTCCCGTAAACGACGATCACTGTAAAGAAACAATCGTTTATCTGGTGTATTTCAATTGGGATATTTCTCTGTATAAAACCGTGCAGCTGCTGCACTATTTCCCTGGTATTCATATGTGATTACCAAAATTATCGATAATTATCTGAAATCTTAATTTAGCCTGATGAAACTTACCCAGAATTAAATGCATATCTGCCATTTCTGAAAACGTGTACTCCATTGCAATAGAAAAAGTTGAAAATGTATTACTGACAATATTGTTGATGCCAATGTCTAATTGTACCCGTAGCAACAACAACTGTTTACTAAATGGATATTTAATACCTACTACAATGTTTTTGTAGAATAATAAAAAAGAGGCCGTATCTCGATAAAAACTGGTAGATGCTCTAATCATAAGAAAGTCACTTGTCATTTTTCTCAACTCTCGAAATTATTATTAATTTTATTAAATACATAAATTGAACTTATTGGTTGATAACAAAAACTTATAATAATTTAATATTAGTCAAGTTGCTTTGGTACGTGTGAATCCTTGCGATATTGCAGGCTCACATTCCATTAATATAAGTAATTTGATTATAATCTCATTATATTTAGAATTTACATCAGTTCAACATACATAAAGACAAAATTTACATCGATTGTTGATTGAACCTTGATGGCACAGTTGATTAGCGCGGTACTCTAGCAAAGTACAGGTCGTAGGTTCAAATCCTACTCGAGGTAAACTTTTTATTTATGTATTTAATAAAATTAGTGATAATTTTTATTTTTTGCATTTGGTAGCCTCAAAGGGCTGTAACTTTTTTTGTATGTACATTTGTACGAAGGTAAGTTAGGTTCAATCGAGTTATTTTTGGCTCCATAATATGTGGTTTAATTTATGACCTACCTTGCATATACAATGTATAAAGTTTGTATACATTTGAACATAATGAAGCTGTAGCAACTGTTTGGAAGGTTCAAGTAGGGTAACCTACAAATTCGATTATCTTTAGTTATCAATTATATGTAAATGTTTACCACCAACTTACATGATATTGCACATAAATATTCTTTAAATATTTACATAAACCTTCTGTAATAAGTATTTTGTTGAATATAAGTACTCATAAATTATAACCTAGAAAAACCATTAAGATAAAATTTCTACTAGAACTCTATTTATTGCTCACCATGGTCATTAATGCGTTAATTATAATGAAAAATTTTCTTCAATCTTCATAAAGTAAACGTTGTTCTCTTTTACGGTGTAAATTTTACACTAAAAAGTACTTATAATCATATGAAAACTTGTAACTGCAGTAACGCCATCTCGGTAAAGAGTAATTAATTAAAAGAAATTATTACGAAAATAATTTGAATCCGTTTTTTAATATCAACTCGTTTGTACGTGATGACGTAGGTTTATTCTCTGGTGGTGAGGATAGTACAAAGGAAAGTTAGTATTAACCTATTTATTTAGATAGCAAGCGAATGAAAAAAGTATTGAGTATGAGTAATGAACATTAAAAACCTTTTGACTGTTTCCGATACTGATTTCGCGGCTCTCCACGAAGGTGTTGATGAAGTGGTGCTCATTGGTAGGTGTCTGGCTTCCATCGAGACCACCTTATTTTACTAGCTCACAGTAGTATGCGAGAGCATATGCAACGTAAGAAATATATGGGAAATAACTTCGCCTATCTCTTTATCTCAGTTTAACTTTCATGACCCCGATGACTTGGCAACATCTCAATTATAGACCACATCGTTTAACTGGCAACACTGTGTAAATTACTTCGACCTGTGTACTCCCGCTCAACGGTTTTTCTGATTTTTGTTAACTATAAGTTACAGTAACACTATTCAATACCGAGTCGAGTCTCTTACAATCAAATTTGGAAGCAAGTGGTAATCGAAACGAAGACCTCTACATACTATACGTGTTATATGGTATAAAACGATGGCCAGAGCTAAAGAGCAGAAGGAGTCCTGAACAATCGACGAACGAGGATACTAATAAGCTAAAATAATTAAGTAAATACTAACATAAGCATGAGCATACTAACAAAAAAAAGTATAAAACTTCGAGAAAGAAAGTTAATTAATGTTATTAAAAAAAAGTACATTACTGCTGGATTTACATATGAAAATTGTAATAACTCACCTAGATTTATGAATTAAGATCATTACATTAAAGCATAATAATAATATACCTTTATTTCCATAACTTCCATAGATTACTACAATATTTCTAATATCTAGCTATATTACGAAATGATCCCAGTTAATAAATAGGTACGGAAAATGTTGAGGCTTCGGTCACCCCTATGGGGTTGCTCGATTTTCAAGTCTAGCCAGATTATTAAGTGTGTGTACGTGTTTTACAATAACGAATCCTTGAAACCTGAGGGCACTTGAAATACACACAAAAACACAGTAAATGCACACACAAAATGCTACAGATGGCTATCATGCAAGTGTATAGGTACTGTTGTTTGTTTTTTCAGCGATGACACAGACAGCCTATCGCATTCAATACTGCTACGTCATAGACAAAGTCGATTTCTTCAGTGCTGCAGTTATTGCCACACGTATTTCAAGCTATCCTTACATCAGTCTTTTCAACCTATTTCTATTCATTCTATCCACTTTTCACTACTTTCATTCCATCGCCATTAACTTGCCTATATTACTCAGTCATCCGTTTTCAGCTTTCCGCCATTATCTGCTTCACTTCGGTCAACCTAATTACATCACATTCACAGCATAGTTCATCTCATTACCTTTTTCTCACCATGGTTCTCGTCCTTTCATCTACCACGTGATACAACATAGATTCTCGATACACATAGTTGGTCCCATTATTGCCACCAGTTTGGTTCACGTTTAAAGTCGTTTACTTTCACTTAATCAATCCATCTTAGCCTTCACTCATTCCATTTTCTTATGCTTGTCTATTCATAGAAGTTGCATTCTCGTACACAAAGCATCCTTCATATACTTCAAATTATTGATTCACACATTCCAACTGTCCATTCGTCATTCATCGACAAGCTCATTAGCCTTAAACTGTACACAGTCTCTGTAACCACTATCCAGCCTGATATAGATTCTATACTGCAACTCCACACTTTTCTCTTTGCTTACAATTACCGTTACCATTACCTTCAGTTCACTTACAGCTTCTACATTTACGATCATTAACACATACTTTACATTCACCGTCAGACTCCTCAATCTATGCATCTTACAGTCTTCTTGCTTTCATTTACCCATCGTCTTACATTACATTCGCATTCATTTATCACCAAAGACCGTGTTTGCATTCCGTCCACGTTAGCATGGCGTCTAGAAGTATGCCACCTTTACCATCACGACCTTTCCCAAAAATAAAAAAAGTTAAACCGAATTTATTATTTACTATTAAAACAAAAGCGATGATGTAATGAATTGATTGTAATTGATCGAATAATTGTAATTAATAAAAATAATTACCAAATAATTTTCGCTACTGCCGTCGGCTCATCGGTAAATTAAGATAGGGAGGGTTCTAATTTAGAGTTTAATTAACCTACCTGAACTGCTAGTTGCTTCTTTTCTGCTTAATTATTTTCACTTAATTCAAAAAATGTTATCAAAAAAATTATGAAAAAATGATAAATTCTGGAGCGCCATGTTGTCTTTTTTTTATATATCTATCTAGGAACAACAAAACCTAGTTAATGAATACTATTAAACAAATTAACACAAATGAAAATAAAATAACAAGTTATACATAAGTTTATTTAATATATGATTGAAAACGTAAAAAAATCAGAAGTCATAAACTATACTAAATTATATAAAAAAAACATTACCTTTTAACGGTTATGTTCATACACTGTATCTGGTAACTATGAAGCAGAATGGTTCATATGGTGAGGTCAATGTCTTGCTTAGTATCCTTAAAATATGGAATTTCCTTGAAGTTTAATTCGCCAAATTTATTTGTAAAAGTATGTCGAACTTGTGTTGTAAATGTAATTCAAGTAAAACTTGCCATTTAAATTAATAGAATAGTAAAATTACGGACTTATAAGTGCCATTAAAAATATATTATAAAAATGCCATATAAAGGTATGCATTAAAAAAAATACTTAATTAAAAGGTGCCTAAAAAAAGCAAAGGCTTTAGTTTTAAATATAATGAGGAAAAAAATAACTTACCACCAAAATTCTGTTGGCACCAAAATATAAAAAATTAAGTAAATATCATGCTTATTGCTGTAATATTCAGCATTAAGTGAATTAAAAAAAAAGCTTTCAGAATAACTCAAGTGTATTCCCCCTAAAAGTCTTCACGCTTGCGCGGATACAATAATATAAATCCAATTTTTTAAGAAAGGGAACTAAAACTATTTATGTAATATTACACCCAAAAGATATGTTCTAGGAAATGCCAATTAAATTGCCATTCTCAATTCTACATATTAATAATTAAAAACTTTTCTAATATTACGCCAAATAAATGAACGATTCTTAAATTAATGTACTTTTTAATACAACCACAAAAAAAAGGTTGTTACAAGATCTATTGCATCAATGATGAGCCCATAGAACCTTAATATTGCTCGTAATATACTGTTGCCCAAGGAGTTGAATTCTCTAGAGTAATCGATCAACACCAATATCGTGCACTAACCCTCGTCCTTAGCACGAACTGTCATGACACACATTTAAAAGAACCGTCTAGCAACTAGGTTTCGACCTAAATCTTGATTGCGTATTAAGTATTACATTGTTTAAATACAAAAATCATTTAACTGGGTTGTAAGAACGTGCTCAAGGATTTTTGATAATGTAGGTAACTTGCTAACCGGTCTAAGTTCATTGAAGTTTTGAGGTGTTTTAGTTTTAGGTAAGAGTACTACACGTGCTTCTTTCCAACAAGAGGGAAACTGGGACGTCTGTATGCACGGATTCACTATATGAGTGATGTAAGGTATAATAAGGGGAAGGCAGAATGTTATCATTTCTAAATTTATTCCATCGTACCCAGTTGAGGAACTTTTAATACTAGATAATTATAATCTTTCCTATAGTGAACTCATCTACTAATTCAGATACAAACCCTTCATCTACATTCAAGGAACAAGAAGAATAATAAAAATTTACTAAACCTGCATTAGTCACAGATCCCGGAGTAGGTTCTGTAAAAAAATTGTTAATAGCATTAACATTTTGCAGACTATCCGGTAGCTGACGTTCAAAATTTAGTATACCTAAACTTTTCTGACGCCTCCACCATAACCTATATTCATGACTATTCCTAGCTTCCCAAAGATACGCCCTTTCTTCACATTTTAAAACGATTGAGGTAAAACTACGCATTGACTTGTAGTATTCATAATCTTGCTGAAATTTAGATTGAATAAAAAAAGATGCGCTGTTTAGTTAACACACAAGTTATTACAAATATCCCTACATTTTAATATATTTAAACTTTTCAGGTCTACAAACGAATTAATTTTTTCCCGCTGTTGTACTCTCCTTGTACTGTTATTTGTTGTGCCGAACTAACATTTCGTTAAACGATTATACTGAGTGGATTAGCTGAGTCGCCTACAAGAATGGTGCTTGCTTTGCACAAGGCCGTCCTAGAACTAGGTGATAATTTATTGGATCTTAATCAACACAATAAATGGATTACACAGACTCGACCAAACTGTTTGGAAGGCGTACCAGAAATTTAATGTTTTTCCCCTTTTCCTAGGTTATATGAAAACAAAATTACTTTAAGTAAATATTCTGTTTATTTACTTCCGTGTAAATTTGTAATTAAAAATCCTAGATTACTAGGACGGCTATCCGTTACTTATAAGGAACGCACTGGGTCGGTAGACCAAGAAAACTTCCTTCTGTTGCGAAGTTGGAAAATTTTCCCTGCGTTAAGCGATCGTCTGGTATGTTAGTGTTTATGTAGACGATATCTAACGTATGTGTACCTCAAGTCGTATCTCAAACGGCAGCATCTCAGGGACGGCCAAACGAGTATTTGCGTTGAAAAATCTCAAGAGACTCCTGCTTATGTTAGTTATTAATGCTTCTGGTGATGTTGTGTGTTAGTTGTAGATTGCTTGGTAGCCATTTTTCACCTATTCTTCTACTGATGCGTCTGTTGTTTGTTTTGCGTTGTGTAGCAATGGATTGATTACCATCATGGGTCTTATTAGGTTTGTTGTAAAAGAAAAGTTTGATTTCTTAATAGAATTCTAGTCTGAGGTGTTTTTGTAAGAGTAGCTTAAAGATAGTGTAATGATCCTGTGGTTGCGTGCGGTTATTTTATACTCATTTGCCACAGTTTAGTGTTTGTAGTCATCCGACAGACGTGGGATTCGGTGTGAATAAGGAGTATTCTCAAGGGATTCATTTATCTTTCCGAGGAAGTGGTCAAGGGTTTAAACGGAAGGAGGATAATTAAACTAGCGTTTAGCTTTTTTGAAGAGGAAAGCGTTGGTAGTTGTAATGTGTGAGATTTGATTAGTAGGATAGTGTCGCTAAAAAGACTTTCTTTGTAGTGTATTATATCTGTTACAGCCTGAATGTTTGCGTGTTGGATAGTGAGGCTACCGTTGTATGTGTAATGTCTATTGTTTTTTTTGTACATCGAGAAACAAGTTTTGAGTTTGATAGGGTTAAGGGAGACTCTACGCTTGTTAGCCCAGTTAGAGAGGTTCAAAGGTCCTTGACATGTTTTGGGAGGCCGCTTTACTGTTCCGATGCCACTGGCCAGAAAGCAGTGTCTTTCGCAAATTGCGCCTCGGAGATTCCGAGTTGTGAAGCAGTAGGAATGTCATAAGAAAATATTGTGTATAGAATAGGGGATACGGCATAATCTTGCTGTACACCTTCTTTAGGGTGAAAAAGTTCAGAAAAACGATTTCTTACTTTAACCTCTAGTTTTTCATTATCTGAGTAACGATTAATTTTATAAGAAAAAGTGTAGACGTATTTTTTAAAGAAGATTTAATTTAGATGAAATTTTTTTGTAAAGTTTTTTAATCTAAAGCGAAATAAATGTAAAAGTTGCTGAACTTGCATTATCGATATTTTTATGGATTTTTTTTACGTTAACATGTGTTTATGTCTATTAATTTCTATCTAACATGAAATTTTAAACGTCGTTCTGACATGGATTAGTGTGTTTGTTTTTATAATATTGCCTGTTTTGGTTATGAACGTATAAAGAAGGGGTTGCTATCCTAAAAAAATTGAAATTAAAATTATTTCGTTTCTTTTAATTCAAGTTAGCATCTAGATGTATATTAACCTCGTCTGTCATGAAGTTTTAAACGTCTGTTTGACATAGATTATTGTTTTTGCGTTTACGATGTTGCCTATTTGCGTAAATGTTGGCAAAGAGTCTATGAGGGCAGCCGTCTATGGAAGAAAACTGTAGATGTAGAGATATTTCAGTTTCACCAGTCGCATCTTAGAAAAAATGGCTGTGTTTCTGCCATAAGTATGGATACACTTAAATTGATGGACTTAGAAGTTCTCTATGAACACTGCTGTTATCCTTAACGAAGTAAAAACGACACACTTGCAGGGCTGTATATCGAATTATTTTGGGACCAGTGGAGGGATGGAGGTGACAGGTATATACGACGCACAACTCCAAATACTTAGGTGATGGAGACTGCAAAGTATTTCGGGAAAAGTTGACCATCACACTGCTTGTGCAATGTCGATTGGTGTGAGACGAAAATAAGGACTACGGCCATGACTTCCATTTCCACCTACCACCAGCAAGTGCAGAAAACCCACTCTTCGGATCTTGTGAATCCTAATTTGCTCAGAATGATAATGAAAGCTTAAACAATGCACTGTGGACGACAATTCATAGGTCAGTTTTTGTGCAGGACTTAGCATTTCGCGTATACGAGGCTGCTGCTAACTACAACAATGCAAATATTTTCTCAATGCCGATTGCTTAAATATCTCGGAATTTTATTACTGAGTAATGAGAACATTACTAGAATTCGGAAGGCAGATAAAGGTTTATTAGAAGCTTCTAAATCCAAGCGGAGAAGTTTGAACAAAAGGTGCCTGGAAGGTGAAGGGGTAGGGCAATCCTAATTTTATTGTTCATACAAGGTATCACAGTTTAACAAATGTAAATATACAATATGGCATAGTCAGTTTTTCAATCAGGCGTTTCCTATTTTTATAGCCATCAACTTATTTTTTTAAATACGGTCCTGATATTTTGAAAACTGATTTTAAAAGGTTTTTTTTTAATTACAAATTCAGCAATGTCTCACATTTTATGGTCTGATCGCGTTTTGAACTTTTTATGGACCATCATCACGAAATTATTGAATACAGACCTGCATTTTCAAAAAGTTGATGCAGTAACTTTCCCGTATGATTATTAGTATTACACATGCCATACTAAGGTTTCTTAATATTAGAAGTTAATATCCACAAACATATTGAGGGTAAAAGGAAAAACTACTAATTCCTTTTGTTTGCAGTGTAAATTAAAGTAAGAATTGCTTACATAAGTCTTATAATAGTTGTTCAAAAAGTTCTCCATGTTGAATAACTTAATATTTATCAAACACAAATGACCGTCTTCAACTGAATTCAAATATTGTGCAGTATGAGGGTAATACTTTGACGTATCCCAAATAGGTACAAGAGGTGTTATATTGGGGGACCACGCTGGTCATCTTACTCTCAAATATGTTCCAATCCGTCTTGCTTGAAACCTTACCGGTAAATATTCCAGGACGGCTTTGGAATTATGTGTCGGAGCACCGTTTTGTAAAAACCAAGAATCTTCAATACAAGCTTGAGGTAAACCAGCTAAAGCTGCTTCTACTTCATTTTCTAATAAATTTTGGTAGCGTTCAGAATTTAAAGATCCGTTATAGAAAAATGGACGTATTATTCGCATTCCGAATATTGCAGCCCATATATTAAAACCAAAACGGTGTTCGTTTCTGCGCACAACTGTAGGATTTTCTTTCGTCCAATAGTGAGCATTTCTTCTGTTGAAAATTATATTATTGGTCACCCGACTTTTATCCGACCAAATGATTTTATATGGAACTTGATCATTATCTGCGCAGTGCCTGGTATACCATTCACAGAATTATAATTCTAAATGGACCTATTTTTTCTTTCTGTAAAATAAAATGAACATTAGATTGGGCCACTCCAATTGTTTGTTCATTGTGTCATGTAGAAATTTCTGGATTTTCCGTAACAGCTGATAAAACATTATTTGCTTTTTCTTCATTGCAAGGATTTTTACGAGAATTTACAGGCGTTTTAAGTACACCATGTTCTCTTAAATTGACTGACAAGTTCCTAAATGTGGTTTTATGAAGCTGCTGTCTCTCTGGATATTTGTTTAAATAGATGCGTTTCGCTTCTTTGGAATTTCGTTGAGATAGTATGCAACACGATACCATATCATATTTGTCTACATTTGAAAATTGCGACAAACTTTTGTCATAATAACTTAATGGGAAAAAAGACGATCATCTCGACTGGAAACATCACTGTCGGCACCTAGCATCCAAATTAAGCCCTATAAATTATACATTTAGGAATCTACCTATAATTTTAACAAAGCGACAACTATTAACAATATATTACGCGCAAAGTGGAATCCAGAATTAAGTATGGAATCAGGGTATGGGGCTGGTCTACTCAGGGACATACTGTATTTATTGCACAAAAAAGAATGTTTAGGAGTACTGAAATTGTATGTAGTACTGACAGCTATGCTGAATTATTTAAAAAATATAAAATATTAACGCTTTCCGGCTGCATAAAGAGCCAGTCTATAAGCCAGTGCTTTAAAAAATACACATTCGGTTAAAAAACTTAATCTTTTTTTAATTGTAGCGCATTTAGCATTGATGTTTTTTTATACATACATAGTAGTTATACTTTAGATTAGATTAGATTAGATTTTCTGCATACAATATTGTACATTGCCATTCCGCAAATAAATGTTATTATTATATTATTAATTCAATGTCTGCGGAAATTAGAAAATATAATACTGGTAATAAACTAAGGACTATTTTAAGATGTATGACTCGCGCTTTATAATAAAGTTATGCCTGACGTATGTATTAACCTTAGACCATTATTAGATTAAAATAAGATCATTTTAACTGATAAGTAATTATCTACTTCAAAGATATGACAAGGTCTAGGCAATACGTTAAGCTGCCAGAACACCCACAAAAGAGGCGTCATACCGTCTGCTAGCTACAACAGTATATATAGCATTCCTTTGTGCTTATAAACTAAAACAAATTGACCATAAACGTACACTTAACCGGAAAATAAAAGGTGCCTTCAAATGTTGTTGATATTTGTTTTTTTTTTTGCCTTTACAATAAATTAAACGGGACACGAACGTAACAAAAATATATAATTTTGAGTTCGCTTTCTATATGTAATCACGAAATGTATAATAACTAAGCAAAGAAAAAAATGTAATAACTGTAATTTTTGAACCAACCCATTTGACCTTTCTGCATGTAATTGTATTTACAGTGTATCACACTCTTCAATTGTATTGTTTTATTATAGTATACATAATGTGATTTATTAGCAATTGACATAATTTAGAAAAATACATTTATACAATAAAAAATACATAAACATGTTTCTACAGCTGTGTCAGCGTAAGTGCTTAAAAGATGATAAAAGCAGAATTTAAAGAAAATACAATTCTGTCAGTTGGAATAAACGAAACTGCGAAAATTGAGGATATTTAAATTTAACTCGCATTGTTTTTGGATTAAGGCCACTGTTTTTGTAAATCAGTTTTTAATTCGTGATATTAAGTTACCAAACCGTGTAAACTACAATGGTGGTTTGCGAATTGTATAATTCAATTTACCTAGGAGCCCAGTATATGCTGGCAGTGGTGTACGTGTTTGACCGTATACAGTGTGTCCAAAATTGGACTGTGCAGTATTGCTATCTTGGAAACTATAAGAGATCGAAAGACGGTTAAATGGAGAAAGTTTTAGAGAATTTTGAGCCTACTAAAATTCCTTTCTGAAATCAAGGCTATCTTAAATATTTTTATTAAATATCCGAAAAAAACTGAAAATCGACAATTTTTATTTTTATTTGAACAGATATCAAAAAATAAATTACACTTTGTCATTGCCACTTTTTATTCTCTATTGATTGGTGACAGAAAAAGATTAATCCGACGTTTCGTGGATTAGAGACCATCATCAACTTTATTTCTTCATATGGGGCGGAAATTAGCTAATGGTATAAAATGATTCCTTTTTTTTATTCTAAATTCAACGATGTATAACACTTAATGATAATAGGACGTTTCGACCCTCATTCTTGACATTTTCAAATATTTCCATTTTTTATGAAACATTTTTGAAAAAAAAAACTACCAAAGCAATGTATTCTGGAAATGTACATTTATTTCATAATTCATAATAGGACGTTTCGACTCATCAAAAGCACCATCAAGTAATCTCTTATGAACAGTAGCTACCTATTCGTAGATAACTATTTATTACGATATCGAAAAAACCTTTCCAAAACTTGTCTTAAAAATACTCAAATGTTTACTTGGTATTCATAAATAAATTGCTCAAGCAAAGGAGTGAAAATAATGGGGAATATTAAAAAAACACATGGTAATCATTAGGGTATTATGTTAAATGTTACTTTTCTAAACCATAAAATTATGACTAAAAAGTAATTACAAAACATTTTTAGCAATGAATCATAAGTAGTACTTCCGGCACCTTGGCCGCCATCTTGGATTTTCTGGGGAAACCCCACCTTTCACTTTCTATACGCCCACGCGGGGTCGTATTTTTTCACCCCTATGGTTTCTTTTCGGAGGTCTTTTTCAACCCTTGATGGAATTTTCATCCCTAATTTACGGCCTTTTTGTTTTTAATCGCCCACGTGTGAGACCGTGTTTTTTATAACCCTATTATTGGCGGTTTCTTTTCGAAGGCCTTTTGCAACCCTAATTATTTTTGTTTTTACTCGCCCACGTGTAGGACGTATTTTTGCTACCCCTATGGTTTTTTTTCGGAGGCCTTTTTCAACCCTTGATGAAATTTTCAACCCTAATTAGAGTCTTTTTGACAGCAATTTTTGTACTTGCTCACGTGAGAGGCATATGCAGGTCTTGGGTTTAGTCTTGGACTTGGGGCAGGTACTGGTTTTGGTTAGGGTTATTTTTGATGGACAGCTTTAACCCTAATTAAGGTCCTTTTGGTTGTATTAAGAGCAGTACCCCTGGAGGTTAGGCAAACGCACACGCATACAATGTTGGAAATTGCATAACTACCCTAATAAGACATTATTATTAAAATTATCGATCCTATTGTTTTAAAATGGTCATATGCTATTGGGTACGTTCGGATGATCTTTTACCTATACGAGAAATTTATTTATACGTTGTATTTCTAATAAGGAGGTTCTTGTAAGACACGTGTAGGGCTTCGCAACTTGTTGTCGGGCCTTCGTCCCCTGGCTGGAGATGGTATGGGAACCCTAACCTTATAAGAGAAGTGTAGAGCTTAGCCCCTATCGTGGCCCCCTTGGTGCAATTGTATGTAGGTTCTAACTTAATCTTACAGCTGTAGGCCTTCACCCCGTCATACAAAATTGTATTCTAATAAGGAGGCCCTAGCCTTGTAAGACAGGACGTGTATCAGGGTCTGAGCCCTGGCCCCTTTGAGTTTGAATTGAGTTTAGTGCCATCTAGTCGCGTATAGACTAATGAACATTTTCTATAATAGAAGTTGATAATGCACACGTCTCTCTTGCTCTATCTTGTTTGTCTCTCTCCCTCTCTTTAGGTCTTTCTCCACACACACACACACCGCACGCACACACACACACACACACACACACACACACACACACACACACACACACAAACAAATCAATTAATTAATTAATCAATCAATCTCAAACAAATCATGCTCGATAAAATCAACCAGATCAATCTCAATTAATCAATCAACCGAAATTAAGTCTTACAGTTTGCGGAAATCAGATAACAGTTCAAAACTGAATACACTAAAGTCTAAATTAAATATGACGTGAAATAATAAATGATTTCCACCCTAATGCAATGCTAATTTTTATATAGACAGATTCTCTCTTTCTAAACAGGCACCACCTATACATTCGGAAAATTATGTCTGATTTATTTGCATGTTCAATTACATACACACAAAATTGTTTCATAGTAACGTGCTCATTAACAGTTATAAAAACCTCATTAAAAAGACTGGAAAGTAATAACTACTTATATATAACATAGAGTTAAATTAAGCTAACATGTTTTTAAGAATATCGAACTGATATAACGGAAATAAAATGTAAAAGGTTTTAATGGTTTTATTATTATACGCGAATTAACAATAACAATAACTACAAGTTTAAAATCCACGAATACGTACCAACTATTTGTAGAGCTGATCTTATGACGTCATCCTATAAGAGCAATACTACATTTTAAAAATCTTTATCGCATTTTTGTTAGCAATATCAGGTAAAAAACATTTGGATAGAATCTTCGAGGGAAGTTTGCAAGCTGCCGTCTTAGGAGAAAATACCTCAGCCATAAAAAGAAGTTTAGATTTAGATTTATAAACATGCCCCTAGGGAAGATATTAGAGTGTGTCAATACTTCAAACTTCGCTCGACGATAACCGATTCTACCCGAACATTGACGAGTGCGCCAGCGCACAAGACCCTAGGCTAGCAGCGTTCTGGTTTCTCGTGTGTTTCGCTCTTTAAAGTGTAACTGTCATCGATTGAGCACTATTATAATGTATTCTCCTGCTTATGAGCAAACATCAGCGGACATTAGGACATTAGAGATTTTACAGGCTTGTTAATAAACTATTACAACATAACCGTTCAAGATAATAATGGAAACGATGACGTGGATGAGCTGAATGTATCTCACATCAAAGGTAATGGTGATGATTTCACAGAAGAGGAAGAAGAGCGATGAGTCAGAGGAGAAGGACGAATCTCAAAACCATCATGATTATAGCGACGAATCACGGTTCAAGAAAAAGAAGAAGAAGACCGCTAAAGGTTTTTATCAAATAAAAATGAAGTATTGTTGTTTATAATAATAATATATTTTCAAGCACTAAGCTTTCCTCCAATTTTGTCAATAAACTTGTTTTTCCCAACGGTACTCTCCGCCTTGATTCATGTTTGCAGCTTTACGAATTTTCGCGCTAGCGTGTTTTTCGCTGGCTGGCGTGTTTTCGTTTGTGTGTTTTCGTATTTGTGTGCTTTCGTTTTACGTGTTCTCGCATTTGTATGTCTTCGCGTTTGCGTATTTTAGTGTTTTTTTTCGTTTGTGTGTTTTTGTGTTAGCGTGTTTTCGTGTTAGCGGGTTTTCGTTTGTGTTTTCGTGTTTGTGCGTGTTTTTGCGTTAGTGTGTTTTCATTTGTGTGTTTTCGTATTTGCGTCTTTTCGTTTTACGTGTTTTCGCGTTAGCGTGTTTTTGTGTTTTATGTGTTGGTGTGTTTTCGTGTTTTGTATGTTTTTGCGTTTGCGTGTTTTCGCACTAAATAAGAGTAGCAGTAATCAGGTTTTGTGTATTACTTTCTAAATTAGTTAATGATCGGAATGTTATAGCCAGTTTATATCCAACCATTCACAAAGCAATATATGTATATATATATATATATATATATATATATATATATATATTTTTACCTGATACTGCTAACAAAAATGTCGATAAAGATTTTTAAAATGTATTATTACTCTTACAGGATGACGTCATAAGATCAGCTCTACAAATAGTTGGTACGTATTCGTGGAATTTAAACTTGTAGTTATTGTTATTGTTAATTTGCGTATAATAATAAAACTATTAAAACCTTTTACGTTTTATTTCCATTATATCAGTTTGATAATGTTAAAAACATGTTAATTTAATTTAACTCTATGTTATATATAAGTAATTATTACTTTCCAGTCTTTTTAATAAGGTTTTTATAACTGTTAATGAGCACGTTACTATGAATTTTGTGTGTATGTAAGTGAACATGCAAATAAATCAGACATAATTTTCCGAATGTATAGGTGGTGCCTGTTTAGAAAGAAAGAATCTGTCTATATAAAAAGTAGTATTGCATTAGGGTGGAAATCATTTATTATTTCACGTCATATTTAATTTAGACTTTAGTGTATTCAGTTTTGAACTGTAATCTGATTTCCGCAAACTGTAAGACATAATTTCGGTTGATTGATTGATTGAGATTGATCTGGTTGATTTGATCCAGCATGATTTGTTTGAGATTGGTTGATTAATTAATTAATTAATTTGTTTGTGTGTGTGTGTGTGTGTGTGTGTGTGTGTGTGTGTGCGTGTGCGTGTGCGTGTGCGTGTGCGTGTGCGTGTGCGTGTGCTGTGCGTTTGTTGTTGTGTGTGTGCGTGTGCGTGTGCGTGTGCGTGTGCGTGTGTGTGTGCGTGTGGTGTGTGTGTCGTGTGCGTGTGCGTGTTGTGTGTCGTGTGCGTGTGGTGTGTGTGTGTGTGCGTGTGCGTGTGCGTGTGGTGTCGTGTGTGTGTGTTGTCGTGTGTGTGTCGTGTGTCGTGTGTGTGTGTGTGTTGTGTGTGTGTGTGTGTGTGTGTGTGTGTGTGTGTGTGTGTTAGTGTGTTGTGTGTGTGTGTGTGTGTGTGTGTGTTTTTTATGTGTGGTGTGTGGTGTGTGCTGTGTGGTGTGCTTGTGATAGGTGGTGCCTTTTAGAAAGAAAGAATCTGTCTATATGAAAAGTAGTATTACATTAGGTTGGAAATCATTTATTATTTCACGTCATATTTAATTTAGACTTTAGTGTATTCAGTTTGAACTGTAATCTGATTTCCACAAACTGTAAGACATAATTTCGGTTTTTTTTGTGATTGTGGACCTGAACAGGCTAAATAAGGTCTATCGCTAAAGCAGTCAGGAACATTAGGAGGATGGATAGAGGGATAATGAATTGCCAATAGATGCCTGTGAACAGCTACTTAAATTTTCTCATATCATAAGTGAGAGGAAACAGGAACTAGGGAGATCATTCCAGTTTAGAAGCCGTTAGAAAATGTGGATTGCGCCCGTTTGGTACGACAAGTGGAGATTTGTATACTGATGATGTGAATGAGCGAACGAGTGTTTCTCGCAAAGATAGCCGCAGATGGTATCAAAGAATGTAATTCACCAGCACAATAGCCGTTGTAATAACGATAATACAAAGAAAGAACTGAAACCATCCTTTATGCTCAAGAGACTGTATGTAGAAGTTAAGGACGGGTCATTTATAAGCCTAATCGTTCTCTTTTGAATACGATCAACGATATCGAGCGTATTGCACTAACCCAGAGGTGAGAATTATATTCCAGATGAGGCCGAATTTGGGTCTTATACAGCAGAAGGAGTTGTCGAGAGGTAAGTACTGCTTAGATCTGTACAAAAGCCTATTTTACGAGCAGCTGTTTTGGTAGCTGACAGAAGATGGTCAACCCATGAGAGATTTGAAGATACAGTCATACCCAACAGAGTAATAGAATCTGAAAACTTAAGAACTGAGCCATTCATACTTACAACAGGAAATGATCGATCTTTTTGGCGGACACAAGGCAACACTGAGTTTTGTTAGCATTAAATTTAACTAGATTATTGCTTCCCATTCGAGAATACGTTGAATGTCTTTGTTGATTGAATTTGCCATTTCAGCTTTAATTTCTTGATTTGACATAGAAGGTGATATTATCACTATGAGTAGACTGAGATGAACTACAGTGAAGAGTGCTATCGTCAGAAAAGCAATGGATGGGTTAGTTGTTGAAGAAATAAGGTCGTTTATGTACAGCAGAAAAAGTGTAGGCGCTATAACGGATCCCTGTGGTACGCCCGCGTTAATGCTAACTTTTGAAAAAAGCCATCAACTACGACATGTATTCGTCTTTATCAAGGAAACTAGAAACCCAGTTGATGAGCGTATCATTTAACCCAAACGAGGTGAGTTTGACAAGTAAACACTTATGCCATGATTGATTGATTGAGATTGATCTGGTTGATTTGATTCAGCATGATTTGTTTGAGATTGATTGATTAATTAATTAATTTATTTGTTTGTGTGTGTGTGTGTGTGTGTGTGTGTGTGTGAGAGAGAGAGAGAGAGAGAGAGAAAGAGCCTAAAGTGAGAGAGGGAGAGAGAGAACAAGATAGAGCAAGAGAGACGTGTGCATTATCAGCTTCTATTATAGAAAATGTTCATTAGTCTATACGCCACTACATGGCACTAAAATCAATTTTAACTCAAAGGGGCCAGGGCTTAGACCCTGATACACGTCCTGTCTTACAAGGCTAGGGCCTCCTTATTAGAATAACCTACATACAATTGCACCAAGGGGGCCACGATAGGGGCTAAGCTCTACACTTGTCTTATAAGGTTAGGGTTCCCATACCATCTCCAGCCAGAGAGCGAAGGCCCAAGAACAAGTTGCAAAGCCCTACACGTGTCTTACAAGAACCTCCTTATTAGAAATACAACGTATAAATAAATTTCTCGTATAGGTAAAAGATCATCCGAACGTACCCAATAGCATATGACCATTTTAAAACAATAGGATCGATAATTTTAATAATAATATCTTATTAGGGTAGTTATACAATTTCCAACATTGTATGCGTATGCGTTTGCCTAACCTCCAGGAGTACTGCTCTTAATACAACCAAAAGGACCTTAATTAGGGTTAACGCTGTCTATCAAAAATAACCCTAACCAAAACCAGTACTAGCCCCAAGACCAAACTCAAGACCTGCACCCGTGAGCAAGCACAAAAATTGATGTAAGAAAGACTCTAGCGTTGAAAATTCCATCATCGGTTGAAAAAGGCCTCCGAAAAGAAACCATAGGGGTAAAAAAAACACGTCCTACGCGTGGGCGAGTAAAAACAAAAATAATTAGGGTTGAAAAAGGCCTTCGAAAAGAAATCGCCAATAATAAAAAACACAGTCTCACACGTGGGCGAGTAAAAACAAAAAGGCCATAATTAGGGATGAAAATTCCATCAAGGGTTGAAAAAGGCCTCCGAAAATAAACCATAGGGGTGAAAAAATACGATCCCCACGTGGGCGTATAAAAAAGTGAAAGGTGGGTTTTCCCCAGAAAATCCAAGATGGCGGCCAAGGTGCCGGAGTACTACTATCGTACATTTTACAACGCTACAACATCAAATAATTTTTGTAGTGTTTTATATTAATATTAAATGTATTTTACAGGATAACTATAAAACCGACATACCTACATACTATTATTCAAAATGCTGATCATTTTTTTCAATGCACTTTTCACATTTTTTTGGACAGTTCTGGTTACTCGACGTCTTGTATTACGATTAATATGTTCAATAATATTAATAATTCGATGTTCCAGAACTTGCCCATTTTCTGGGGGATGAAATTCATACCACTCATTTTTGACATATACCCATAAATAAAAGTCTAATGGGGTAAAATCCGGAGACCTAGCAGGCCAACACGCAGGACCACCGTTAGCTATTATTCTTTCACCAAAAATCTCCCGTAAAAATGCTTCGACTTCCCCTGAATTATGTGCGGGGCATCCAACTTGTTGGAACCACAAATTATTAAATTCATCAGGGGGAACAGCTTCACGAATGGAAGGAATGATTTGGTTTTGTAACATTAAAAAGTATCGTTGCCCTGTTAACGTGTGGTCATAAATAAATGGACCAATCAGACGATTTCCTGAAATTAATAGGGAATATTGAAAAAATGAGTCGTAGTTAATTTATTAAATGTTGCTCAATTAACTCGAACAAAGATATTACTTACCGATATTCCGCACAACACATTAAAACCAAATCGTACTTGAAGTCGGCGTGGATTTTCACGGGCCTAGTAATGATTTTTTCTATTGAAGACTCTACAGTTGGTAAAACGTGTCTCATCTGTCCATACAACTTTATCAGAAAAATCAGGATTTTCTTGACATTTGCGATCGTACCAATTACAAAATTCGATTCTCTTGCCAAATTCACCTTCTTGCAGGCCTTGTACAATTGTTGGCTTGTAAGGATGATATTTAACAACTTTCAAAACATTCTGTACAGTGGATTTTGGAATATGAAACTCCGTGCCACAATATCGCATTTTCGTCAAAATATTCCAAAATGTCTCCGTTACGATTCTCATTATCGATCGCATACTTTTTTGAACGTGGTTTTTCAAAACTTCCAAATTCTATTAAATTTCTTACTACATTATTAAAATGATTTCTGCCAGGTTGTTTCTTTCGCGGTATGTTTGAAAATAGTCATCATTAGCTCTGGTAGCATTTCTTTCATTTTTGATATAGCACACTAATATATCAAAATTTTCTTCGTAATTTAACGCCATTTTCAAACAATGTTCATTAAAATGTGAGAAACTATTGTAGTCTTTTGACAGATATGACAATTGTTATACAATAAATGTTTTAAACTCATCAAAGCCTACTACCAGAAATAAACAACAATCGAATTCATTATTTAGCTGTAGTTAATTTTGAAATTTCTAAATATTTTCACTTAAAGTAAATGTATTGTTAGGTGTTTACTTAAATTTAAACTTAATAAAAGAGTTATTTATCTGTCATTGTTTAAGACAAGGTTTGAAAAGGCTTTTTCGATATCGTAATAAATAGTTATCTACGAATAGGTAGCTACTGTTCATAAGAGATTACTTGATGATGTTTTTAATGAGTCGAAACGTTCTATTAGGAATTATGAGTTGAAATAAATGTACATTTGCAGAATAAATTGCTCTGGTAGTTTTTTTTCAAAAACGCTTCATAAAAAAAAGAAATATTTGAAAATGTCAAGAATGAGGGTCCGAAACATCCTATTGTCATTAAGTGTTATACATCGTTGGATTTAGGGTAAAAAAAGGAATCATTTTATACCATTAGATAATTTCCGCCCCATATGAAAAAATAAAGTTGATGATGCTTTCTAATCGACGAAACGCCGGATTAATTTTTTTCTGTCACCAATCAATATAGGATAAAAGGTGATAATGGCAAAGTGTAATTTATTTTTTTATATCTATTCAAATAAAAGAGATATAGCTAAAAAGAAAAATTGTCGATTTTCAGTTTTTTTCGAATATTTTGAAAAATATTTGAGATAGTCTTGATTTCAGAATGGCATGTTAGTGGGCTCAATATTCTCTAAAACTTTCTCTATTTAACCGTCTTTCGATCTCTTATAGTTTCCAAGATAGCAATACAGCACAGACCAATTTTGGATACACTGTGTATACTTATATGCTTTTAATTATCCCTTTATTATTGTACCAAGTGTTAGTTCTTATTAAGCATAAATATAAAATTACGAAGTATTAAAACCCTTTTTCTTTTTTAATTATCTATTTCCAGTTTTTAAGTAAATCTTAATTGTTGTACGAGTCGAAAATAAAGTATAAATGAAATTCAGTTAACTTGATATTGATTGCATTTTTCATACAAATGTATGTTTGGCTAAGAAAATGTGAGGTACATTCTAAAAATATGAAGGTGAATAGTAGGATCTAGGTAAAAATGAGTACCTTAAGTGATTATTTGTGATTTACATAAATCATTGCCAAAATTTGAACTGGTGTGTTACACTTTATAATTGGTCATCTAACGGTGTATATCTGCCGGCTGTTACAAATTCGCTTGTCACTACAGGGATCTCGGAAACGGTAAAAGATACCAACGAGCTGAAATGGGGGCGAAGTTGCTTAATCAGTGGGCCAACAGTATATCTTTAAAAGTCAAGGCTAACATGATTAGTTTTCGAAATATTTGAAAAAAAATTAAATGTTGGAAATCGGTTTTTGTTTCATTTCAGTCTTGTTTGAGGTGATACTGAAAATAGAAGAACACTTCCTCATGGCAACTTTTTGCCCTCTATTGAATAGCATAATCAATTTTTGTATGTAACGTTTCGTCTTTCCAGGACCATCATTAACTTCATTTTTCCAAATACGGCCCAGGAAAATTTATTATATTTTTTGCAAACCTTCATAACCCCCAATACCGTACTGTGTCAGCTCGAAACAGATCCAGACGTTTTGTCTCTAAAAATTCATCTTCAATGTATTCGTTCCAAATTTATCTAAATTTTTAATTTAGATTTCTATGTTTATTGAATTATCGTACACTTTAAGTGTTGTTAGACCCTGTAATATTCACCTAGTTATTTAAAGTATTACCATGTGACCACGTATGGTCATACATACTCCATAAGTTGTTGCATCAAAATTAAAACATTATTAGAATTTAAATTTTATTACGCTAAATTGATTCCTAATAATACATATGAACAACCAAAACAACCAGGTGAATACTAGTGCATTACAGGACTTTCTTGCAAAATACTGAAAAATATATGGGGTATTTTTAGATCTTTGAAATATTCATCTGTTTTTAGAAATATTTTATAAAAACCAAAAATTGACCCTAATAACCCCCCCTCCCCCCTCTCCGAGACATCATGGCCGATCTTGACGAAACTTGGCCAAAAGTTGGATAAGTCGATTTAGCAATAGTGAAAAAAAGTCGATTGCATAACCTTCTATACCTACATATGTATGTATGTAGATTGAAAATTAAAAATGGATATCAAGATTATCTTTCAAGATAACTAACTATGGACTGTTTCATATCATTTTAAAGCAAATTTCGCTCTCTTTCAAATAAAGTAAGGATAGGTGTATGTCATACCAGCAATACGAGGAATGTTTTCAATTTCAGTAAAAACCGGAAGTAGTGTTCATCAGGATAATATCATTTCATTAGCGCAAATGAACAAAGTTTATTTCCAAAATTCCAAGTTTGTAACCAAAATAGTTAGAAAGTTATAAAAATAACAATATTAAATATTTAAAAATTCATATCTCCTAGACTAGAAGCAGGTTAATTGCATTCATAAGAGTGGCTGGTTATCTAGAAAATATAAAAAAAAAAAGACAAAAAAATGGTTGGAGAGAATTTTGAATAAATCAATTTCGAATAATTGCTTAAGTTTGACCCCTTAAATGTAGGCAAATTTCTACTATAACTTGTTACGTAAAGAAACCTCTTTAAAGAACCTTTATTTAACTACGCATATCTATTTCCAATCCTTTTACATCTTGACGGTATCGGAAATATATATTTCTACAAAAAAAAGTGTATTGATAGCCTGAATTTCAATCTGCTGTGTTAAAATTTGAAAATTTTCCCAAAATAACACCCTTATTTTCACCCCCTGCATACGTATTGCGTTTAAAAGCTTGTTTTGTCGACATAATTGTGCCGCAGGCCTTCATTCCAAATTTCATGAAAATCGTCCGTATAGTTTCAGCTGCCGAGTGACCACAGGTACTTTCCTGTTGAGCAAGAAAATAAAAGTGAAAATAAAATTTGAGACAAACTTGTAATTTATTATTTTTTTTTTAGGATATTCATTCAAAATAATTGCATCTGAACAGAATGTTGCGGTCAGTAATTACTAAAATTTTTCTGACTTGAGTTATTGCCTGTTAATTAGTATGCCATTCTCAAATGAAGATAAACGTAATATGATCAAAATTATTATACGTGAGTAGAATGGGCTCACTTTTAGCCAAGACACAAACCAACTGTCGGTAAAGAAGGTTTCTGTATTTTGTTGGGAAATAAGATTTCTGTATTCTATTGGTAAAGAAGATTTCTGTAATCTAGCCAATACGCGAACCTTTTTTCGATAAGGAAGGTTCCTAAATTTAAGGTTTTGTATTCTGATTGGTTTTGTTTACGGCACCATCTAGTAGTGTATTTCTAGGACTAATGGATGTCTTCTGTAATGGAAGTTGATCTTGGTTCCACCTAGTGGTAGTAGATTTAATTGTTATGGCGGTAAAACCTGAAATTTGAAATAATGGGGGCCTGATTCTATCTCGAGAGACCGCTATAGGAGTCCGAATCTTCGTGTCAATGGCAGAAATCCAAGATGTCGTTATCTAGTGGTGTATTTTTTCAAACTAACGAATGCTCGCAATTAGATCCTTTTTATCCGTATTAATCAAATCAATTCAATCCCAATCAAATACATAAACAGATTTTTAATTACAAACCAATTTTAGGTCCTAAAGTAATATAGAAATAAATTCAAGATAAAGTACTTAACTGTTTTCTCCCAATGATTAACATACAGTAATTATTTTCTGGATTTTCTTACAGTTATGTAACTGCAATAAAAAACATTCACTATACAATTAACTCTATCGGGCCTGGGTAAAACCCACTAATTATCTAATTACTTAAAAGTAGGCTTTCATTTCCAATTTTGATAATTGCTTCTGCCAACTTCATTCGGTTTAACTCAAAAAACAAAACCAATGTGCCAGTATAGGATGTTGATTTGAAATCAGTTTCTCCCAACCTTATTCTAGTTAATACAAAAACAAAAACAATGTGCACGTCTAGGGGGTTGATTTGAATTCAGTTTCTGCCAACCTTACTCGATTTAACACAAACATTGTGCAAGACTAGGATGTTGATTTGAAATCAGATTTTGCCAAGCTTATTCGTTTTAATGCAAAAACAAAAACAAGCTGCAAGACCAAGATGTTGATTTGAAAGCAGATTCTGCCAACTTTATTCGCTTTAATACAAAACAAAACCAAGGTACAAGTCTAAGATGTTGATTTGAAAGCAGATTCTGCTTTCGCTTAATAAAAACAACAAAAGCTGCAAGTCTAAGAAAACACACAAACACGAAGACACGAAAACGCGAAAATGCGCAAACACGCAAACGCGAAAACACTCAAATACGCAAACAGGAAAACATAAGCAAGCAAACACGAAAACACGCAAACACGAAAACATGCAGGCACGCGAACACGAAAACCCGCAAACATGAAAACCCACAAAAACAAAAACACGCAAACACGAAAACGCACAGATACCAAAAACGCAAACACAAAAACATGCAAACAAGAAAACACGAAAACACGCAGGCACGCAAATACGAAAACCTGCACACATGAAAATACGAAAACACACAGACACGCAAACAAGAAAACATGCAAACACGCAAACATGAAACACACAGACATGCAGACACGAAAAACACAAACACGAAAACCACAAACACGAAAAGATGCAAACGCGAAAACACGAAAACACACAAACACGAAAATCCGTAAACACGAAAACACGTAAATGCGAAAACACGCAAACGCGAAAACACACAAACGCAAACACACACGCGAAAACACGTAAACATACAAAACGGAAACCTGAAAACACGAAAACCTGGAAACTTGAAAACACGAAAACACACAGACATGCAACACGAAAACACATAAACACGAAAACCCGCAAACACGAAAACACGCGAAAACGCGCAAACACACAATCAACATCTTAGACTTGTACCTTGTTTTGTTTTGTAGTAAGTTGAAGTACTTGAATTTATTTGTATATTGCTTTAGGACCGAATTTTCTGCATAATTTTATATGGACAGATCAAAGTAAATATCCTAACTGCTGTATTTTTAACAGAAATACAGTACACATCTGGAAAATACAAAATCCAATAAAAAAACAGGCCCATAAGGAACCAAATAAAATTTTCGTTAAATGTATGAGCCGCCGTTTTTGGAGACCACAAATGTCAGGGGTTTTCTAAACCAAGAGTTTCCCGGACAATGGATAGGAAATGGTGGTGTAGTTGAGTGGCCAGCACGGCCACCCGATTTGTCCCCCTTTGATTTTTTTATGGGGAACGTTGGAAAATAAAATTTATAGAGAAGTTCCCAACAACATAAAATAATGGAGGGCAAATGTCTTCAATGGATTTAAGTCCTTGAGAAGAAGGCGTATTCAAAGGGCAGTACAAAATATTGTGAGAAAACAGACATGTTTTTGAACATTTACTGCAATTTTTAAAGTATAATATTCATTTTTGTTTTGGCTGTTCATATGCACTTTTAGGAATTAATTTGTCATAATAAAATTAAAATTGTAACAATGTTTTAACTTTGACGCAACAACTTATAGGTATATATGACCATACATGGTCACATGGTAATACTTAAATTACTAGGTGAATTTTACAGGGTCTAACGACAGCTAAGTGAACGATAATTCAATAAACATAGAAATCTAAATTAAAAATTTAGATGAATTTGGAACGAATACATTGAAGATGAATTCTTAGAGACAAAATATATGGATTTGTTTCGACCTGAGACAGTACAGTATTAGGGTTTTAAAGATTTGCAAAAAATGTAATAAAATTTCCAGGCCTGTATTAAAAAAGTTAAGTTGATGATGGTCTTAGAAAGACGAAACGTTCCATATAAAATTGATTAAGCTATTCGATAGAGGGCGAAAAGTTGTCACGAGGAAATGTTCTTTTTTTCAATATCACCTCAAACAAAGCTGAGCTGAAACAAAAACCGAATATTTCGAAAACTAATCATGTTAGCCTTGACTTTAAGAGCCATAATGTTGGTCCACCGAATACGCAACTTTGCTTTCATTCAATCACGTTGGTATCTCTTACCGTTCCAGGATTCCTGTAGTGAAGAATTTGTAACAGCCGGTTTGAAATAAAATCAATTTCTTTAAGTTTATTGACAACTTCTTATATCTATTAAACTTTTCATTGCTTATTATACAGGGTTAGCCATACAACTCGTTCATTATAAAATTTGTCGCTTCCCATGATGAAATTTGATTTCAGGCTAGAATCGACCATTTTCAATCCAAGTAAATTGTTTTCAAAATGGCTGTACTTCCGATTATACCTACTAAAGGGGTTATGTCAGGTGATCGTGGAGGCCACATTCAAGGACCATTAAGACCAATCCATCGATCATCAACAAATCATGTCAATACAGCTCATGAGAATTATGCCGGTGCACCATCTAATTGATACCAAACATTTTAACACTCATCGACACACAATGGATTCACAGTTCGTTTTAGAATTTCCAGATATTTCGCGCTATTTAAGTTTTCTTCATCAATACAATATCGCACCGATTGTCCAAAAGTACTGCAAAACATTAAAACCAAACGTATCTTAAAAATGCGTATATCGTGTAGCGTGTGGATTTTCTTCTGCCCAGGAGTGTTGGTTAGTTCTCTTTATTATCCCTTTCTAGAAAATTTTGCTTCATCTGTCCAAAATATCTTAAAAAAGGAATTGATGGTTTTCTTGAATTTGTAATAACATGAACTCAAAACCCTATTCGGCGAACCTCATCACCGAGTCTTAAAGCCTGTACGTTTGGCACGAGTAGAAGTGCATACGGTGTTTTTCAAAATTCGTCTGAAAGACGAAGCAGATATTCCCAAACCCATTTCTGCAGACGGTGTTGAGCTTTGTGGTGATGCGTGAAAATAAGCCATTGTATTTATTAAATTTCTTCTCAATGCTCAGCGGTTTTGGAACATATTTGGTAGCTTTAATTTTCCCAAAACGCTAGAATTTTGTCTTGTTCATCGGCTACAAGTGATTTCGTTCATTAAAAACACGTGGCAAGTTCTCTCGAATTTTGCGGCATTCTCCATGAATATAAAACAAATTAAGAATATCGCCGTTTGAGTATCCTCCATTTTGTACAGTTGTAAAGTTTCGAGAAAGTAAATTAATATTAACAATTTGCTGAAGATGACAAAGGTAAAAAAAATTAGAATATTATATAATATTTATCATCTTATTGCTGTGACGCATAAATTGTTTTTCCATGGATAACAATGTGAAATCTAAAATTAAACCGAATAAAAGGATAGTTTTTGGTTAACGTTAATTATCTTGAAAACCGTCCAGAATAAGTCCTGGCAAGCTTAATAATATTTGATACAGAATGAATGCTAGACTCGAAAATGCTTTAAGGCATAGGGTGTCCCATATGAAATAACCAAGTTATCAAAGTCATACAACTTGAGGTTTATTTCGGGACTTGAATGCTTATTTCAAATAAATTCATCAAAACGTAGTTTGTTAGGTTCAATTCTAACCCCAGAAAACCGATAATCCAATAAATTTATTTTAATTTATAATTATTTAATAATAATTTACATTGGCATGATGGGAAGTTATGTTCCTAATAATGTAACACGAAACACAAACACAAAACACGAAAACCCGTAAACACGAAAACACGCAAATGCGAAAACACGCAAACGCAAAAACACGTAAACACACAAAAGCGAAAACACGCAAATACGAAAACATGCAAACACGAAAACACACAAACACGAAAACCCGTAAACACGAAAACACGCAAATGCGAAAACACGCAAACGCGAAATCACGCAAACGCAACACGCAAGAAAACGCAAACGAAAACAACACAAATCGAAAACCGCAAACACGAAAACCTGAAACATGCAAAACACGAAAGAACACAAACGAACATCGCAAACACGAAAACACACAAACGAAAACCAAGAAAACCGAAACAAAACACGAAAAACACGCAAAAACACCAAAAAAAACACCGAAACACAAAACCAAAAAAAACAAACACGAAAACACAACAAGAACACGCAAAATATGCAAACAAGAAAACACGAAAACACCAAAACACACAAACACGAAAACCTGCACACATGAAAATACGAAAACACACAGACACGCAAACAAGAAAACATGCAAACACGAAAACCCGCAAACACAAAAACACGCAAACGCGAAAACACGCAAACACGTAAACACACAAAAGCGTAAACACGCAAACACGAACACATGCAAACACGAGAACACGCAAACACGAAAACACATAAACACGACAACTCGTAAACACGAAAACACGCAAATGCGAAAACACGCAAACGCAAAAATACGCAAAAACACGTAAACACACAAAAGCGAAAACACGCAAACACGAAAACATGTAAACACGAAAACACGCAAACACGAAAATACACAAACACGAAAATACGCAAATGCGAAAACACGCAAACGCAAAAACACGCAAACACACAAACGCACACACGCGAAAACACGTATATACACAAAATCGAAAACACACAAACACGAAAACCCGCAAACACAAAAACACGCAAACGCGAAAACACTCAAACACGCAAACACACGCAAAAACACGTAAACACACAAAAGCGTAAACACGCAAACACGAACACATGCAAAGACGAGAACACGCAAACACGAAAACACATAAGCACGACAACCCGTAAACACGAAAACACGCAAATGCGAAAACACGCAAACGAAAAAACACGCAAAAACACGTAAACACACAAAAGCGAAAACACGCAAACACGAAAACATGTAAACACGAAAACACGAAAACACACAAACACGAAAACCCGTAAACACGAAAACACGCAAATGCGAAAACACGCAAACGCAAAAACACGCAAACACACAAACGCACACACGCGAAAACACGTAAACACACAAAATCGAAAACTCGCAAACACGAAAACCTGGAAACATGAAAACACGAAAACACTCAGACATGCCAACACGAAAACACACAAGCACGAAAACCCGCAAACACGAAAACACGCAAACACACAATCAATATCTTAGGCTTGTACCTTGTTTTTGTTTTGTAGTTAGTTGAAGTACTTGAATTTATTTGTATATTGCTTTAGGACCGAATTTTCTGTATAATTTTATATGGACAAATGAAAGTAAATTTCCTAACTGCGATATTTTTAACAGAAATACAGTACACATCTGGAAAATACAAAATCCAATAAAAAAACAGGCCCATAAGGAACTAAATAAAATTTTCGTTAAATGTATGAGCCGCCGTTTTTGGAGACCACAAATGTCAGGTTTTCTAAACCAAGAGTTTCCGGACAATGGATAGGAAATGGTAAGTTATGCCAGCAC
This sequence comes from Vesta saturnalis, assembly GCA_036346205.1. NCBI lineage: Eukaryota > Metazoa > Arthropoda > Insecta > Coleoptera > Lampyridae > Vesta > Vesta saturnalis. The sequence goes on from JARFJB010000821.1 coordinate 8,803,564, forward strand.
GACCACCGATTTGTCCCCCTTTGATTTTTTTATGGGGAACGTTGGAAAATAAAATTTATAGAGAAGTTCCCAACAACATAAAATAATGTAGGGCAAATACCTTCAATGGATTTCACTCCTTGAGAAGAAGGGCAGTACAAAATATTGTGAGAAAACAGAAATGTTTTTAACATTTATTGTAATTTTTAAAGTATAATAAAAGTATAATATTCATTTTTGTTTTGGCCGTTCATATGCATTTTTAGTACAGTATTAGGGGTTTTAAAGGTTTGCAAAAATGTAATAAAATTTCCAAGCCTGTATTTAAAAAAATTAAGTTGATGATGGTCTTAGAAAGACGAAACGTTCCATATAAAAATTGATTATGCTATTCAATAGAGGGTAAAAAGTTGCCATGAGGAAATGTTCTTCTTTTTTCAATATCACCTCAAACAAAGCTGAGATGAAACAAAAACCGATTTCCAAAATTTCGCTTTATTTTCAAATATTTCGGAAACTAATCATGTTAGCCTTGACTTTTTAGAGCCATAATGTTGGTCCACCGTATACGCAACTTTTCTCTCATTTAAGTACGTTGGTATCTCTTACCGTTCCAGGATCCCTGTAGTAAGAAGGGAATTTGTAACAGCCGGTTTGAAATAAAATCAATTTCTTTAAGTTTATTGGCAACTTCTTATATCAATATTTTTTCTATTAAACTTTTTCATTGCTTACTATACAGGGTTAGCCATGCAACTCGTTCATTATAAAATTTGTCACTTCCCATAATGAAATTTTGTTTCAGGCTAGAATCGACCATTTTCAATCCAAGTAAAATGTTTTCAAAACGGCGGTACTTCCGATTATACCTACTAAAGGGGTTATGTCAGGTGATCGTGGAGGCCACATTCAAGGACCATTAAGACCAATCCAAAAAATCATGTCAATACACCTCACGAGAATTATGTCCCGGTGCGCCATCTAATTGATACCAAACATTTTAACACTCATCGACAGGGAATTCGTTGAATTGAATCACAGTTCGTTTTAGAATTTCCAGATATTTCGCGCTATTTAAGTTTTCTTCATCAATACAATATCGCATCCGATTGTCCAAAAGTACTGCAAAAACATTAAAACCAAACGTATCTTAAAAATGCGTATATCGTGTAGCGTGTGGATTTTCTTCTGCCCAGGAGTGTTGGTTAGTTCTCTTTATTATTCCCTTTCTAGAAAATTTTGCTTCATCTGTCCAAAATATAAAAAGGAATTGACGGTTTTCTTGAATTTTTAATAACATGAACTCGCAAAACCCTATTCGGCGAACCTCATCACCGAGTCTTAAAGCCTGTACGTTTGGCACGAGTAGAAGCGCATACGGTGTTTTTTCAAAATTCGTCTGAAAGACGAAGCAGATATTCCCAAACCCATTTCTGCAGACGGTGTTGGGCTTTGTGGTGATGCGTGAAAATAAGCCAGTGTATTTATTAAATTTCCTCTCAATGCTCACCGGTTTTGGAACATATTTGGTAGCTTTAATTATCCCAAAACGCTAGAATTTTGTCTTGTTCATCGGCTACAAGTGGGGATTTCGTTCATTAAACACGTGGCAAGTTCTCTCGGCAATTTTGCGGCATTCTCCATGAATATAAAACAAATTAAGAATATCGCCGTTTGAGCATTCCTCCATTTTGTACAGTTGTAAAGTTGTAAAGTTTCGAGAAAATAAATTAATACTAACAATTAGCTGAAGATGTCAAAAGATAAAAAAAAATTAGAAAATTATTTATTATTTATCATCTTGTTGCTGTGACGCATAAATTGTTTTTCCATGGATAACAATGTGAAATCTAAAATTAAACCGAATAAAAGGATAGTTTTTGGTTAACGTTAATTATTTTGAAAACCGTCCAGAATAGGTCCTGGCAAGCTTAATAATATTTGATACAGAATGAAATGCTAGACTCGAAAATGCTTTAAGGCATAGGATGTCCCATATGAAATAACCAAGTTATCAAAGTCATACAACTTTGGAGGTTTATTTCGGGACTTGTAGAAGGCTTCTTTTTAGATAAACTCGTCAAAACGTAGTTTGTTAGGTTCAATTCTAGCCCCAGAAAACCGATAATCCAATAAATTTATTTTTAATTTATTATTAATTTTTAATTATTTAATAATAATTAACATTGGCAAGATTGGAAGTTATGTTCCTAATAATGTCATAAAGATATTATTTAAAGGTAAGGCCCGACCTTAATAGATTAAGATTAAGACAATTACCTAGTTATATTTTATTAAGCATTAGTGTCATGTTGAAAGTTAAGGGTTGTGGTCAGATGAGCGTTGTAGTTTTTCTTCCAATTGGAGGATGTGGTCAACTTTGGCGTAAACATGCTTTGATCATTTTCAGAATTCCACATGAATCGCAATACAATGATTAGGGAGAGACTCGTACGCATTGGACTTCTTGATCCGATAAATCCAATTCCATTGGAGTTGTCGTGTTTAAAGTTAAGGGTCAGTTGAGTGTTGTAGTCATTCTTTAAATTGGGGGTTCAGCTTTGGCCTTGGGATCATTTTTAAAGTCGTGGTTGTGTTGGACGTTGTAATCAAATGTATAATTTACGCTTATGGTTATGTATGATATTGATAAGGCGTCGTAGACCGATTTATAATACATGCGTCGTTTGGTGTGTTGGTCAATTTGGGCATTATGGCTAACACTAAAGTTAGTCAATGTGGGTACGGGTTGCGGTAGGTCTAACACCAAGTTGGGAATTGTCGATTTTATGAAGTTGGTAGTTGATAGGGTAACTACATTTTTTTTTAATTTTCCAAATTATAAATAGAACAAAAAATGAAGTAACATTACTAATTATCATTTCACGATTTCAATTATTGAGTAATTAATTATTCACGAATAAACACAATATTAATTATGTATTGATTTCTTACCTACGCAGCGAATACCTCAACCAATTTGAACTACGGAAACCAGTAATCAAAGAACGGGTTAAAATCATACTTAATTATATTTACAACTAACGTTGGTATTACAACATTCAACGTTTAAATAAATTACTACTTATTTGTCTTTATTTCAATATTAACCACGGAAGCAATACATTTTCATTAATAATAATAAATTTAGTTACGTAAATAAATAGTTATGAAAGTTTAGGTTAAAGGACTGAAATAGACGAGTGTTTAAAACAACACGAGCGCTCTATGCAATTCAAAACGTTAGAAAAATGCAACAAAACTAATACTAAATTTATTTATTCCTGACACATGCTTATTATCAATGCAATATGATGTTAACTTGCATAATATAAACTTTTCTGATAATCATTGGAATACAAAGGATCCATTTTGTCTGCATGCATATTAAATGTGTGTAGGAGAGTACGCGTGTGCATACACACGTTATAAGATTTTACAAACAAGCAACGTATTTATAACTTTCATACCATAATTTTATATATTTTGTTTATTTACCAAGTTTTATAATATGCTTAAAATTTAATATAATAATTACTGAGTGTATTTTTTTTAAGTAGTTATAATTGACTTTCCTTCTTGAGACCAGACCACAATTCCTCTAACCTTGAAGATAAACAAAATAAAAAGTTAATTTTTTAAGTGGTCACGGTCATTAAAGAGAATCACGACCTTAACGTCGATAATCATAAATTTTCATGATTGGTTTTTTTTTTTGATAAGCTTATGGGCTCGAAAAAAGCTTTTACAGTTCTTTAGATTAGGTTACGTAATTTAGATAATTTAGTGCTGAAATGGTAATAACTGAGTACATAAAGTATAGTTAGTGTAAACTATCCAGTTAATGGTATAATTGTGCAAACGGCATAAATTTCGTAATTTATGTACGTAAAAAACATTTTTGTGTCTCCTTCTTACACTAATTAATTGTCAATTTATCACATACGTTCACTTGGTATTAGATTCTGAAAAAGGTAATATCGTTCTTTCTTTTGCGAGAGTTCGTTAGTCGAAAGCTTAGGGTAGGGCGCATTACTTTTTGGTTCCGCGGGAAAAGAATCTGCGACATTTTTGTGTGGCAAAATGAAATAATTTTAATAACAATTTTTTTAGGATAATTACTTCTTGTAAAAATATCAGTAACCAAAAAAGTTCGTGCGGTTTTTGTATACAGGAGAGTGCCATGAATTTTTTTTTGTTTATCGATAGCACATGTTTGTTATCTGTCATTCACTTTGGTACGAATCCTTCTTTTGTCGGGTACATATACAGGGTGGCCAAACGAGGAGGGGATAGAAGATTGTACAAAGACGAAATAAGTTAGAGAAATGATTTTTGGACCACTGGGTACTACATTTTAAAAATATTTTTGATCATACAGGGTGTTTCATATTGTTTGAGCAAACTAAACTTATATTTTTTTTAAATAAAACACCCTGTGTATTATTACGTTTCTGTAAGCCCATAAAATACGCTTTCATTAGATACCAAATTGTATGTGTCTATCTCCTTTGGTTTTAGATATATTCAATTGTTTTTCGAAAAATTATCCCACTTGCGGTCGCCGTCACTGATTTGTTAGGTGACTTTTGTTTATTTTAAAATGACAAAAAATATTTTGGTGGTCCTGTACTAGTTTGAAGAATCTTAATTTTCAAAAATTATTTCATAATGTACAGGGCGTGCCACTGATTGTAAAATCGACTTTTTGTCATTTTTTTTAAATTCCCCCACCCCCACGATGTTCATGTCATTCGATGTTTGATATTACGCATACCTTCAGATGTGTATTAATTCGGCTGTTCTAATAATAACCATACGTTGAACTGAAATATTTTTTATTCAACGTATCCATACGTAGTCTCACTAAACACGTTCTCTACTTATGAATGGTTGGATACAAACTGGCTATTGCTTTTCCATCCTTAACTAATTTAGAATGTAGACCTAATTATCTCTATTACACTTACTGTACTCCGTATTCACCTTTCACTTTCGCACACTACTTAGAGCCACCGTATATGAATTTGTATACAAAACAATGTTTGTTATTTACATACATTTTTTAAAATGATTTCACCTACATGATAAAACTGATTTTATGGAATACAGTTTATTACTATTAAACAGTTATACAACTTGGAAATTGGAAAGTAACAATTACCCATCAACATCGTGTTAACCAATGGGTTTTACAAACATTCTTAAAACATCGTTACTGCAAAATACACATCACCAACAAGGATCTGAGATGCTTTTTCTTATAGCTTATTAACTAGTAAAACATCTAATACCCTGACACTGCTTCTAATTGTACTTTAAATACACGCAATGGTTAAGGCCTAATATTTTATTTTACCATTAGTATTACACAGATATGGGTTATTCTTAAAAATTAGCTAGGTTCCCCACGCTCCCTTGAAATACTACATTGGCTTTCAATGCTTCTTTGCCCCTGAATCTGTACCGCATACACCTTTCTCTATCTAACTCCAGATCAGTAGCATATTTTCTAATACACAAGACAGCCTCTTCAATATAGTGGTGTATATGCCAAAAAATGGCTTGTATCTGCTTCCCCTTTAAGCTAGATTTTGCCTCTATACAGCATACAAGCTCTATCTTAGCTGAATTACCTGTATCTGTCAAAAAAAAGGGTTATAATCAAATTAAGTAAGTATACCGGCCTCTTTTAATCTTTGAATTTTTACTGATAAGAGCCTACCATGCTATCACATAAGACAGCTTTACATACAGGTTCTGTCTCGGATGAACTTTCGTACAAAGGCTTTTAGATTTATAAACATGCCCCTATGGAAGATATTGGAGTGTAATTACGGAAACATTTTAAGTTACAACCGGCAGATCATTGCGATATCATATCTCATATAGGTAAAATTTCGCGACGCGAGGTTTCCGGCGAATACTACTTCGGCAACATACACACCAACCCTCTCCGAACATAACCGAGATTGTAAGACAGGTGTAGGGTGTCGCAACTTGTTCTCGGGTCCTCGCCCCTTTTCGTGGTCGCAACTTGTTCGTAGGCCTTCGTGTATTGTCGTGGTATAGTTTATTATTATTAAACAGTTATACAACTTGAAAATTGGAAAATAACAATTACCCGTCAACATCGTGTTAACCAATGTGTTTTACAACTATTTCTAAACATCGTTACTGCAAAATACACATCACCATCAAGGATCTGAGATGAATTTTCTTCATGCGCTTCATCGTGAGCGATTATAGCTTATTAACTAGTAAAACACCTAATACCTTGATACTACTTCATAATAATGTTTACCCGTTAGTAATTGTACTTTAAGTACACGCAAGGGTTAAGGTCTAATATTTTATTGTACCATCAGTATTACACAGATATGGGATTATTCTTAAAAACTAGCTAAGTTCCCCACGCTCCCTTGAAATACTACATAGGCTTTCAATTCTTCTTTTCCCCTGAAGCTGTACCGCATACATCTTTCTTTATACAACTCCAGATTAGTAGCATGTTTTCTAATACACAAGACAGCTTTTTCAATATAGTGGTGTATATGCCAAAAAATGGCTTGTATCTGCTTCTCCTTTAAACTAGATTTTGCCTCTATACAGCATACAAGCTCTATCTTAGCTGAATTACCTTTATCTGTCAAAAAAAGGGTTATAATCAAATTAAGTAAGTATACCGGCCTCTTTTAATCTTTGAATTTTTACTGATAAGAGCCTACCATGCTATCACATAAGACGGCTTTACATACAGGGCTTTTAGATTTATAAACATGCCCCTAGGGAAGATATTAGAGTATAGTTACGGAAACATTTTAAGTTATGACCGGCAGATCATTGCGATATCATATCTCATGTAGGTAAAATTTCGCGACACAAGGCTTTCGGCGAATACTATTTCGGCGACCCCCACGCCAACCCTCTCCGAACATAACCGAGATTGTAAGACAGGTGTAGGGTGTCGCAACTTGTTCTCGGGTCCTCGCCCCTTGTCGTGGCCTAATGAATATTTTCTGTAATAAAGGTGGCACTATCTAGCGTTATATTTATAGGACTAACCAGGGTTTTGTTTGTAGCACCATCTAGCGGTATATTTTTAAACTAGCGAGTGTTTTCTGTAATAGAGACGGCGCCAACTAGCGGTATATTTCTAGGACTAGTTAGGGTTGTTTGTGGTGCCATATAATGGTGTAAAGACTAATGAACGTTTTCAGTAATAGAGGTTGATCGTGTTCGCCCCTCCCTCGTCTCTTTTCCAAACATACAAATCAATTAATCAAATCAATTAAATACCAAACTGATTTAATTTAATCATACAAAATCAGCTCTCAATTCAAAAAATAGCAGTATAATAGAACGGTCAGAGTGCAAAAGAAAGCCAATCTCACACTTATTGTAGCTACCCATCTAACCGCCGTTTCGCATTAACTGCAGGTTCAAACACGGTTAGGAAAAGTAAGTTTATTAACAAAATTGAAGCAAAGCTTAGCGTTTGAAAATAGATTATTATTATAAACAACAACCCATCATATATTTAATCACATCCTTTATCGGTCTTCTTCTTCCTCTATAAACGCGATTCGTCGTTATCATCATCATGGTTTTGAGATTCGTCCTTCTCCTCTACCTCATCGCTCTTCTTCCTCTTCCGTGAATCATCACCATCACCTTGGATGTGAGATACATTCAGCTCATCCACGTCATTGTTTCCATCATCATCTTGAACGGTTATGTTGTAATAGTTTATTAACAAGTCAGTAAAATCTGTAATGTCCGCTGGTGTTAGCTCATAAACAGGAGAATACATTATAATAATGCTCACTCGATGACGCTTATACTTTAAAGAGCGAAACACACGATAAACGAGAATGCTGCTGGCCTTGGGCTTGTGCGCTGGCGCACTCGTCAATGTTCGGATAGAATCGGTTATCTTCGGGGAAGTTTGGAGTAGGGGTCGCCCAAAACAGCCTTCGCAGCCGTCTTAGGAGAAAACACTCTTGCTTCTAGGCAAAGTCATTAGTAAAATTTGATTATGTTCAGATCAACGATTTTATTTTTTACGTCTTTTTGTAAATGTAAACGTATAAAGATGGCCATGGAATTGTAGTTTCATGCTAAAGATTTTTTTAATCAAGTTGTATTCATTTACAAAAGAAGCATTGGCGTAATTAAATATCTATCACTTACAAAGTTTTGAAATAGTCTCAATTCTTCTGTAAAAATTCGGCACTTGGAAAATTTTTTAATCTATTGGCATTACCAAATTCGTTTTAATATTGTAAATTAACTATGTATTGTTTTCAGTAAATATGAATTATTTTATATGCAATACTATGTAATAAAATTAACAAATACAACTTACAACAAAACAAGAACAATAAAATGAAAAAGAAAAAAAATCAATTTCTCATTAAATGCTCGAATGTTCTTCCTTCAACTTCAATATATTTATTAACACGTCGCATAAAATTATTTTTCACTAACTCTAATGTCGGCCATGTGATATTTTGAAAAGCATTTCTGATTCTTTCCTTCATGTTTTCTGGTGTGGTTGGAATTTCTTTATACAGATAGTTTTCTACGTAACCCCACAAAAAGAAATCGAGTGGGGTCAGATCAGATGACCTTGGTGCCAATAAATGGGTCCTCCTCGACTGGTTTTCTTTCCAATGGTTTAAAAATATTTTGAAAAAGGTTAGGTATCACATCTCTTAAAACAGTTAAATACATTTCGCCGGTTAGACTCTTCAAAAAAATAAGAAGCTATATTGGACCCAATAATTCCCCCCCACACATTTAGTGACCACCGACTTTGTTGGTCAACATGCCTCCTTCAATGAAGATTTTCAGTGCTATAATAATGCATGTTATATCTGTTCACTAAACCATTACTTTTGAAAGTAGCTTCGTCACGAAATAATGTAGATTGAGAAAGTGTTGCAATTTTTTGCAAAAACCAGTTCCAAAAATTAATTCTTCGTTCAAAGTGTTGACCATGTAGTTCTATATGATATCCATGGTATTTATGGGCATTTAATATATTTTTCATGCTAGATTTTTTATATCGGTTATATGTAATACACTATGTTTCAAATGAAATGCACCACTTAGGAATAATAATGCTATGATCTTGAAAGTATGGTAAAATAATGCTTCATTAACATGTGTAAGATGATGAGATTTTGAAGGCAAAATATTAACAGTTAACAAGAAAACGTTAAGAGTGTGTAGCATCGCCACGCACATCAATGCAGGCGTTCACTCTCCGAGGTATGCTTTCTATGAGATGGTCATATCTTCCCGAGGCATTTCATCCCAGGCTACCTGGAGATGGTGCCGTAATTCAGCCAAGTTGTTTGGGGGCCTTGGTAGTTGCCTTAGTCTTCGGCCCATCATGTCCCATACATGTTCAATAGGCTAAATATCTGCCGATCGCGCAGGCCACTTGATCCAGAAACCTCCTTGTAACATTGCGGTATGTGGTCTAGCATTATCTTGTTGCAAAATGCCATTTGACAACGTCTGCATTAACGGTACTACCACTGGCTCCAAAACATTATCAATGTAACGCTGAGCACTTAATGTGCCTAGAATGAACACAAGAGGAGATCTTCCACCAACACGTATGGCGTCCCAAACCATGACTCCAGGTGTTAAGCCTGTGGCTCGTCTTTCAACAAACTCTAAATTTCAACGTTCTCCTCGAAACTGCCGCAACTTCTGACGACCTTCGTTTCGCCACAAACAAAAACGCGATTCGTCTCTGAAGACGATGTTATTCCATTGAAGGCCCCAGTCCCGCCGCTATTCACACCATGCCAATCTAGCAGACTTGTGCTCTTGAGTTAACTGGGGCCGTTGGTACGGACGATACGTACGTAAGAACCCAAAAGAATTGATTCTCCTGTAGATTGTTGACATTGATAGGCGACGACCAATAGCTCCTTTCCGACCGCAACAGACCTTGTTGATTGAAACCGATCTCTTGTGGCCATCAGCCTAAGAAGTCGTTCTTCACGATCATTGGTGCTGCGTGGTGGTCTTCCACTGGGGCGAGGTCGTTGAATGCCTTCTTTAGACCAAGAAGACCAAACGCGGGCCACCGTGGTGTGGTCTCGATTAAGTTTTCTGCCGATTTCTCGAAATGACAAACCTGCTTCTTTCATGCCAATAATTCTACCCCTGTCAAAATCTGAAACTTGGGCAAAGTTTCGTCGTTGTCTTACTGGAGGCATTTTTTCAAAATAAATGTGTCAGTTAAACAACAAAAAATTAGCACTAAGCGACTAGATTTCTTAAAATGTTATCAGTGGTGCAAAGTACATAATGACTTGTTCTTTTTCATTGTAACTTCCATCGTTTTCTACATGATATTGAAACATTATTTTGCCAAAATTTCAAAATCATAGCATTATTATTTCTAAGTGGTGAATTTCATTTAAAACGTAATGTATTTGTGAAGTAATTACATGATGATTTTCTTGAATTATAAATAGAGCTGCAACTTTTCATCATGTGTCACTGCTTTATTAGCTACTTTCCGTTTTTTTTAAAATACTACAGGACCACAAACAAAATTCTGCCATTTTAAAATAAACAAAAGTGGCCTAACAAATCAGTGGCGGCGGCCGCAAGTGGAATATTTTTGGGGATTTTTAAAAACAATTGAATGTCTCTTAAACCAAAGGTGATAGAGCCATACAATATGGTATTAAATGAAAGAGTATTTTATGGGTTTTCCAAAAATGCAATAATGTAGTGTTTCATTTAAAAATATGTAAGTTTAGTTTGTTCCAACAACATAAAACACCCTGTGCGATAAACAATATTTTTAAAATGTAGTACCTATTAGTATCATTTCTCTTAAGTTATTTCGTCTGTATACAACCTTCCACCCTCACCTCGCTTGGCAACCCTTTATATTTGGCGACAATTGATTAGTTCTGAATCTGAATCGTTGAAAATGGAAATGAATAAAACCTTAATTCACGGTTGCTTACTCTATGAGTACAAACTTGGTACTAAAGCCGCAGTGGCGGTAAGAAAGGTGTGTACTGCATTCGGAAATGCCGTAAGTGATCGAACACTACGGAAGTGTTTCAAGAAATTTTCTTCGGGAGATTTTAGCTTGACCGATGAAGCCCGATCTGGGAGACCAAAGATCATAAACAACGAGGATCTTCAACAGGTTGTGGAGACAAATTCCAGTATAACGGAAAAGGTCATTAATTGTGATGGAGGCTGTTTCGATGGATAACAGTGTATTATTGTTTGTAAAAAATATTTTTATTTTACCATAAAAAACCGTACGAACTTAATTGGTTACCCGATAAAAACAATAATCTATGTCAGATGGACGTTTAAAATTTCATGCGTGATAGGGGTTAATAGACGTATAGATGTTAAATTAAGAAAAAAAATGCAAAGCAGTTCGCTTCATCAAAATATCCATAATACTGTTTAATCATTTTCAATCTTATTTAATTAATTAATAGACTTATTTAGCTCTGTATTAATAAAAATTGGATAGAAAAGTTGTGTAAAATTAAATTTTCTTTAAAAAATGTGTTTATTTTCCTATAAAGTTTATCATTATTCAGCTATTTGAACACTGAAATTCTACTTCATAACAAAAAATTAATCAATAAGTTTAAGGTCTATTTGTTCGTGTTTTTATATCTTTGAAATATACAGATGTTTCAGGAATATTTAATAAAACCAAAAACTACTCTTAATAAACCTCTCATTTCCGCCACTGCACTCACAAAATCTAATCAACTCCAGGTGAAATGAAAACAAGTGTAAACACGAAATTTGAAGTACGTAGGTGTTGTTGCTCTGGAGTTATGGTAGATAATAACACACCCACATACACATACGTGCGCGCGCGCATACTCGTACACATGCACATCAGGTTTGGACCTTCTACTACGTATAAAAACACTCGATTCAAAGAGCAACAGCACCGGAAGTAAGGTTTTCAGTGACAACTCAATTTACACATTTGAATTGTATCTGCTGTTAAAAAGATTTTCTTTTTCAATTTGGTCATATAAAATATCTCCCTATATTTATTAAAGGATTGGCTGAATTGATTATAAATAGTTAGGATTATAACTTGTTCTTTCTGTTGTAATTAGTCTATTTTGCTGCAGTGTTGATGGTGGTGATGCTCGCGGTAAAGTCGGAGTTGTAGGAGGCAACTACTGTATTGATGATGACAATGTTGACAGATATATATATATATATATATATATATATATATATATATATATATATGTGGTCTGTGTTAACATAAATGCGAAATTTTTGTCTTCGTCAAAAGACGATTTTTCTTTTAGGACATTGATTAGCTATTTATCACAAATTGAGGTCTCCTTGGCTCAAAAAGGAAAGGGAATTTGGACTGTGGTTATACTACAGTTTTGCATCTACCTACAGAGGGTTTGCACAAAAATGTATGTATTTGTAATGCTATGATTCATTTTGTATCAGCTTGCAGGGTTTAAATTACCATCTTTGGCGACTATTAAATGATCGATTGATCGGTTACGTTTCCGTCCAGGGTTCATCTCATACTTTCTCCTCCAAATTAAGTTGAAAGCTTCAATCATGGACCACAGAGCAACAAAATGTTTACTATGTTTCGACGAAATGTCCATTATGAAGATATTAGAAACAAAACGCCCTAGCTATGAACGCTTTAAACACGGCCAAAGAAATGTTTGGTAGTTTACAAAAAATCGATCGCAAAGGAAACATTTCACGACCGCCCTCAATAGATAGTCTTATTCTAAGTATTAATGCAATCTTATTTTTATTCGAGGGGGAAGTAGAAGATGACATCACTTATTTGTTGACATCTAGACTAAATCAAGACGTGCTAGAAAATTTTTCGTCCTGTGTACGTCATAGAGGAGGATTTAACAGGAATTCTTCATCGCGTGTTTTTACAACTACTTTCAGACCTCTGACTTTGTCCAATTTAATCCAGCCCCAAAACACAACGAACTGTGATGAAGATGAAATATTTCACCAAGATATTGAGGAATTCGTTAACGAACCAACTTCCCCAAGATCAAAATTCCCCACAACACAAGAATCTCCATCTACTTTTCAGTCATCCCCTACCTCAGTTACACCATGGCGGAAGAGGACGTCGAACTTGAAGATAGTGCTAGTGTGTACTTTGCAGGATACTTAGTAAAAAAGTGCTTGGTTAGATGTAATTGAACTTAATGATAATGTTTTTGGTGCAAAAAACGTATGACAATAAATTTCAATATTCAGTAGAATTGAGGTCACCAACTCAGATGCTGTCTAACATTATCCAACGTTCCCTAAAGTTAGTGCTAAAATGTGTAACTTTAAAAACAGACAGAGTCAACTTAGGAGAGCTTATATATGTACAGTGTGTACATACAGTATGGAATAAATTCTTTTTTTGGAAAACGCTCGGACATGTCGATTCTTATTTTTTGTTGCGGTTATTTTCATGGTAAATGCATGTATACAGGGTGACACAAAACAAGTTATGACTATTAACTTCATTTTTTCAAACAGAAACACTTATTTTTAATTTTGTTTTTGAATTCCGCGTCGAATTCTAAGTATATTTTATGTAGCATGTCCTATACCTATCTGGTACATTTTTTAGTTATTTTCATAGAAATGGTATTTTCAACACAGCATTCCAATAATCTTGACATTCGCATGTTTGTCAGTTTTGATTTAACTTAAAGAGGTTTATTTCAATTAAAAGTTATATTAGGTACAATGCGTTTATCCATAACACAAAGAATTGAAATTCTTCTGATGATTGGAAATGGTAATAGTGTGCGAACACAACAGGAGGTGTGTGTTTTATTTAATAACAAATATCCGGATAGACCAATAAACCGATCGACAATGAGCAAAGTTGTTTCGAGATACTGGCTCTGTGGAAGATAAGCTGAAAACTGGACGTTCTGCAATCAATGCGGATAAAAAAGTAAATATTTTACTAGCTGTAATAGAAAATCTACATAGTAGCATTCGGAAAATTAGTCGGGATTACGATATTCCTACTTCATCTGTACATCAGGTTTTAAAACCAGAAAAATGGCATCCGTATAAAATATATCTTGTACAAGACTTAAATGAAGACGATCTAGACCAACGAATGTAATTCTGTCAAATCCTAATGGATATGTGACACAATTTCCCCCGTTACGTTGAAAATTTTATATTTTTAGATGAATCAATATTTACATTAACCGACGAACTTAATAATCTAATCTAATCCTCAGTTTAAAAGCTTTATTTCCCAGTCCTAATAATCCAATGACGTATGAAGAAAATGTATGGTTCCAGCAAGATGGTGTACCACCGCATTATGCAGCTCAGGTTAGAGAATATCTCGATGATGAAGCATTTTCCAACATATGTATTTGAAGGCGTGAACTTGTTGAACGGTCACCAAGTTCTCCGGATCTTAATCCTTTAGAGTATTTCTTGTGGGGCCATCTAAAAAAAAATGTGTACAAAGCTAGGCCTCAAACGATTGACGACTTAAAAACTAGTATCAGAAGAGAATGCGCTAATATTAGTCCAGAAACAATAAATATGGTTCAGCAAGAATTTATCCACTATTTGGAATACTGCCAGGCACAAGAAGGATTTCAATTTGAACATTTAATTTAGTAACTATTTATTGTTGTTACTTATTAAATACTATGTTTCTTGAAAATATATTGATAGTTGCCATAATCATCGTCTTAAATTTCTCGATAACTGTTGAGTTTAGGTTTAGGCTATATAAAATATACTTAGAATAAAATTAAAAATAAGTGTTTCTATCTGAAAAAATGAGTTTATGGTCGTAACTTGTTTTTGGGTCACACTGTATACATGAATTTACCACGAAAATAACTGCAAAAAAAAGATAAGAATCGGCGAGTTTTTACGGCATGTTTTATATTGTAAGATAAAGTGCATGATTTCTTATTGTAAATAGGTGATCTAATTTGTTACATCGCTGTAATTGTACATTTGTTCCCACGGATTAAATTGCATTAATTAGTGAAAGTACTGAAGTAACTTATCGTATATTTCTCGTGAACATTACGTAAGCAAAGGTTTTCATTTATTTCATGTATTTCCTTCGCCATACCAACAACGAAATGACATTCTTCCTTTTGTCTTTGTTGTATATATTCATTAATAAATTTCTAGGGATATTAAATAAATGCTATGTGCTGTTTTAATTGTTGTGTTTAAATCGTTACTTCACGACACCGAACCAGGAAATTTAGTTATTACGGAGGCTTACAATTAATGAAAATTGATAACCGATTTCTTGTTTGTCATAATTAACACGTGGGGATATGTTAAATCTCGATGCTGAGAAACCACAAACTTTGCACCACTTGGTGCTTCAGTCGAGCTACCCGCGCCGCCGACATGCCAAAAATAATATTTGAACAATAATGACATACAATTTTCTTTTTATACGTTTTAATTCATTTAAAAAAAACTCTTTAGTTTCAGCACACTTGAACAAAATCTGTTGAATTACGTGACGAATTTTTTACATTGAATCACAGATATAAGAATGAAGCTTAATTTTTGTTCTTCTAAACTTAATAATTCTATACTGGCAATCTCTGAATACTTCAAATAAAGAGCCATAAACAAATAATAACCATACGTGACCTTGTTGATATTGCATTAAGGGACAGTGTTTCAACAATAAACAGAGGCAACTAGATATTTTGACCGTACGCGTAGTCAGTGAGTAGGTCATTATAGATTTCTGTAAGTCGGTGTAATTTAAGTTTCGAGAGGACATCTGTATTTAGAATGGTGATATTGTTGGTATATTTTTGCTTTGGATTTAACTTGCCGGTCGCTTAAATCCAAATCACCTCAGCCAAATTTTAATATGTGATGAGCTATCTTTTGTTGTGTGTATACATCTGTGCAACCACTGAGCTATGTCGGTACCATGTCCTTTGGGCTCTAGTGAGTGTCATGCTCGTAACTTTTTTGACGGCAGAGACGTCGAAATTATGTTCATCTATTAGTGCCGCGTACGTGCCGTTTAGTGCTATTTTGAAAAATACATGGATGTCGAAATATGGGCATTTCTAACTTACACTTTTTTGAAGGCACGTGGAAATCGGACTCGTGATTTAGTATCGCTATTGTGTCAGTGTTTTGATGACAAAACGTTGAAGTTGGTGGATCGGTTAGTGCAACGTTTGGCTAGTTAGTGTCATAGAAAGCGTTATCAAAACAAATAATTGCCAAAATACGGTTATTTTAGGTGTTATGCTTACTGCAAACTGTTTTGACCGCACAAACGTTAAAATTGGGCTCATCGATTAGTAACGCTTTTGTGTCGGTTAGTGCCATTACAATATTTTTGGGAAAAACAAGGCTGTCGAAATATCATCATTTTGAGTTCTTTGGCAAATTTGACACCTTTTTAGTAGCACAAATGTGGAAATTTGGCTAATCTGATAGTGTCGCATTTATACCAATTCAACTAATTTGAGACGTTCTGCTAACGTTACCCTTTTTTGTTACACAGATGCGGAAACAGTCAGTGAACCAAATTTCGACGTTTTGTCCTCAAAAAAGTGTCAAGTTAGCACCTACAATGGCCATATTTCGACAGCCATGTGGTTTTTTAAAAAGTTTGTAACGGAACTAACCGGAACAAACCCCGCATTAACTGATGCATTTAATTTCGACGGTTGTACTGTAAAGAACACCTAGAAACAGACACATCTGCAAAAAAGCGGCATGTACAGTTACAAACACGGCACTAACCGCGTTTATGTTCTACTAATTTCTTTGCCATTTTAATAAGGGACAGTGCTTCAACAATAAACAGAGACAACTACATATTTTGACCGTACGCGTAGTAAGCGAGTAGGTCATTATAGATTTCTGTAAGTCGGTATAATTTAAGTTTCGAGAGGACATCTGTATTTAGAATGGTGATAATGTTGGTGTATTTTTGGTTTGGATTTAACTCGCCGGTCGCTTAAATCCAAATCACCGTAGCCAAATTTTTATATGTGATGAGCAATCTGTTGTTGTATGTATACATCTTTGTAACCACTGAGCTATGTCGGTACCATATCCTTTGGGCTCTAGTGAGCGTCATGCTCGTAACTTTTTTGACGGCACAGACGTGGAAATAGTGTTCACCCATTAGTTCCGCGTATGTGCCGTTTAGTGCCATTTTGGAAAAATACATGGATGTCGATGTATGGGCATTTCTAGGTGTTCTGCTAACTTACACTTTTTTGAAGGCACGTGCAAATCGGACTCGTCAATTAGTATCGCTATTGTGTCAGTGTTTTGATGACATAAACGTTGAAATTGGTGGATCGGTTAGTGCAATGTTTGGCTAGTTAGTGTCATAAAAAACGTTATCAAAACAAATAATTTCCGAAATACGGTTATTTTAGGTGTTATGCTTACTTCAAACTTTTTTGACGGCACAAACGTTAAAATTGGGCTCATCGATTAGTAACGCTTTTGTGTCGGTTAGTGCCATTACAATATTTTTGGGAAAACACAAGGCTGTCGAAAAATCATAATTTTGAGTTCTTTGTCAAATTTGACACTTTTTAAGAGCACAAATGTGGAAATTTGGCTAATCTGATAGTGTCGCATTTATACCAATTCAACTAATTTGAGACGTTCTGCTAACGTTACTCTTTTTTGTTACACAGATGCGGAAACAGTCAGTGAACCAAATTTCGACGTTTTGTCCTCAAAAAAGTGTCAAGTTATCACCTACAATGGCCATATTTCGACAGCCATGTGGTTTTCCAAAAAGTTTGTAACGGAACTAACCGGGACAAACCCCGCATTAACTGATGCATTTAATTTCGACGGTTGTATTGTAAAGAACACCTAGAAACAGACATATCTGCAAAAAAGCGGCATGTACAGTTACAAACACGGCACTAACCGCGTTTATGTTCTACTAATTTCTTTGCCATTTTAATAAGGGACAGTGTTTCAACAATAAACAGAGACAACTAGATATCTTGACCGTACGCGTAGTAAGTGAGTAGGTCATTATAGATTTCTGTAAGTCGGTATAATTTAAGTTTCGAGAGGACATCTGTATTTAGAATGGTGATATTGTTGGTGTATTTTTGCTTTGGATTTAACTCGCCGGTCTCTAAAATCCAAATCACCGTAGCCAGATTTTAATATGTGATGAACTATCTGTTGTTGTGTGTATACATCTGTGCAACCATTGAGCTATGTCGGTACCATGTCCTTTGGGCTCTAGTGAAAGGCATGCTCGTAATTTTTTTGACGGCACAGACGTCGAAATTATGTTCACCCATTAGTGCCGCGTATGTGCCGTTTAGTGCCATTTTAGAAAAATACATGGACGTCGAAATATGGGCATTTCTAGGTGTTCTGCTAACTTACACTTTTTTGAAGGCACGTGCAAATCGGACTCGTCAATTAGTATCGCTATTGTGTCATTGTTTTGATGACATAAACATTGAAATTGGTGGATCGGTTAGTGCAACGTTTGGCTAGTTAGTGTCATGGAAAACGTTATCAAAACAAGTAATTGTCAAAATACGGTTATTTTAGGTGTTTTGCTTACTTCAAATCTTTTTTGACCGCACAAACGTTAAAATTGGGCTCATCGATTAGTAATGCTTTTGTGTCGGTTAGTACCATTACAATATTTTTGAGAAAACATAAGGCTGTCGAAATATCATCATTTTGAGTTTTTGGCAAATTTGACACCTTTTTAATAGCTTCGCATTTATACCAATTGAACTAATTTGAGACGTTCTGCTAACGTTACTATTTTTTGTTACACAGATGCGGAAACAATCAGTGAACCAAATTTCGACGTTTTTGTCCTCAAAAGTGTCAAGTTAGCACCATGTGGTTTTCCAAAATGTTTGTAACGGAACTAACCGGGACAAACCCCTCATTAATTGATGCACTTAATTTCGACGGTTGTACTATAAAGAACACCTAGAAATGGACACATCTGCAAAAAAGCGGCTCGTACCGGTACAAACACGGCACTAACCGCGTTTATGTTCTGCTAATTTCTTTGCCATTTTAATAAATATAATTTATACTGATTTCTTAATGTCGTGAACTTGAGCTCTCAATAAGCATTGCAAATAAATCAATTGACAACGCTTAATTATAATTACCTGATCATTCTGTACCTAAATGTAATCCTGAAATTTACGTATAATGAACTTGTATTGCACACTGATTTAAAATTTTCATTAATAAACGATTAAAATGAATCTATTCATAACTATATTTTATTAATAGGTACATAAGGTTAACAAGAATATGATTATGTCTTACATTAAAACTAGAAAATACTGGTTACTGAATAAAAACCATTAAGATTAATATCAAAGCTAATGACCACTAAACGATAATGATTATGCTTTGATATGAATTGTGTTACAATATATTTTAAATTACAGGAACATTGCTTTTGTAATTTCTTGTATTTCTAACGCAACCAATTTAATTATTCAAACATTATGTTGTAATGTTATATACCGTTTGGTTGTAAGCTATACTTAAGATTTAGCTTGCTTTTTTATATGCAAAGTCATAATCAGACCTTAACGTGTTATAATTAATATAAGAAAAAATAATTTCTTGACCAACTAAAAATCGTTTCACTTATGTAAATATATTGTGCAGCTCAAATTTTTCATCACATTTATTAGAAATTCAAATTAGTTATTTATGAAATGTTAATAATTTGTTTGAATGTTATTATTTGAATATGAAGTTTATATGACTATAGGCATTCTAGCGTTGGTAATTTAAGTAAATTTGAATTTGAATTTAACATTGTAAAAGAGAATAACGTTCTTGCATTATTTATTTTCTGTGCAAAATTATTTATAGGGGATTTATGTTGTATAATTATAAAACTCCTAATAAAATTAATTACTTCTATCAAGTATTTGTTAGTGCTGACAGTTTTCAACAATTTCTGAACGTCAGTCTTATAGTAATATTGATTATGGTTAAACACTAAATTAATTTCATAATTTTTATGTTAAATGTGTTTTCACTTTTTTTATTATACCTGGCGTTAGTGTGACGAGATAAATTATTCAAACATTTCTTCATTTGTTTGTTAAAGTTGTTTATTCAGGCACACCTTGGCAATTTGTGTAATGTTTTCTGGATTTTATAATATTGGCATAACAATAGGCACAGTTATGAAAAAATATCGTACTGCCAAAAATTGCGTTTAACTAAACAGAACCATAAAATCATAGATGAATTGTGATTTAACCTCGATAGATTTATAGTACCTATTTAATAGTTTAAATCCCAATTTGAAAATGTCAAAATATTTGCAACAAAACTAGATTTCATTCTTTCGTCCTATAGTCTGTCAAACTTCCTCCCTTGTCTATCTATGTCTCATCGTTCGTTTAATCCCTGTAGTATGTCTTAGTCTTAAACCCACAAGAACCCCCGGTAACCCTAACCATTCTTTACATCTTCTAGACCTCTTTGTTACATCAAACGCACTTGTTTATAAAACTTCCACACTAGGTCTCTAATAACTTTGCTGTACACAACATTGATAAAACCCCGTGGCGTTTTCCACCAGCTAAATGAAGTGCTCAACAAGATTCTTTGCAACCTTCCCATTGCGCGAACGTTTCTTTAAGTAATTCTTGTCTTCGTTTTTTTTTAACAAATTTATTAGAATTTTTAGATACATTAACAAGTTATATACAGTGAGCGGCTAAATTATGGATTAAATTCAATAATTCTTAAATCGACAACTTCAGAGAACAATCCCGATACCCGTCGATTTTTATTTCTAGACGCGCGGTTGTTCAGGTTATTAATTTATTTTTGAGGTTACCTATGTAAGCGTGATGACGTCATTGATGATTTTCTTTAATGGAAAGGAGAGGTGTCGCAATGGAACTTTTGAGAGATCTTTTAATTATCTAATCAGTCGTAGTAATAATTTTGAGTATTTGCGTTACGTATACAGGGTGATTCAAGATTATTGTTGTTCTATAAAAATACAAGCGAACTAAAAAACACAACTATTCCAAATTTGGTATGTAGACATAATAAGTCATGATCTACCTTTTAAAACTATTTTCAAAAGTGCAACGTTGCCACTTCTACCAGAAACCCAAGGCAACTTTGAAAATTCATATTGAATACCCTGTATGTTATTGCATTTTCGGATTCTGCATAAAATTCTAAGCAACTTTTGTTAATATTTCCCTATACCCGTCTCTAAGCGTTACATAAATGACCTCTAAAATAAAATAATAATCTGACCAACCGCACACTTAAAAATAGAAATCGACTGGTTTCGGAATTTTTTTCTGATTTTATTTGGTTTGAAAGTTCTGTCATAATAATCTTTGGAAAAAACTGATTCACTTCATATGTCGAGCAGTTAGTATCAAGAATACAGTAAGCACATTAAAAATGATAGCGAAAAGAAATATCAATTATGATTGGATGTGGAGATAGAACCGGAACGCAACTACAAGTATGTAACTTATTTAATACAAAATATCCTAACAAACCTATCAGACAGTCGACAGTTAGTAAAATTGAAAAAAAAATAGGGAAAATGGTTACGTTAAACACGTTGCAAACACTGGTCATTTACAAATAAACGAAAATGTTAAATTAAATTAATTCACACAGGTAAGTAAGTATCTACTATTAACACAAAACAGAGAAAAAATTGTTTAACATTGTAGAATTGTTTGTAACTCAATTTAAATGTTCAAATTGCCACCCTCCTACTTCTTGGCAGTAATTGAACCGATGACCATAAGCTTCTTGAACATTGTGGATCATTTGTGGACTAATCTTACGCATTTCTAATCTAATTCTATTTTTCAAATCTTCCAGATTTCGTGGTTTCTCGACGTATACTTTAGATTTTAAATAGCCCCATAGAAAAAAATCAAGAGGTGTAAGATCTGGAGATCTTGGGGGCTACTCAATAGATCCTCATCTACCAATCCATCTACCAGGAAAAGTTATGTTTAAAAAATCGCGAACAGGACGTGTATAGTGAGGAGGTGCACGATCTTGCTGAAACCATATATTATCATTTGGTAAATCAGGATCATTTTCATTTGGGAAAATTACTGCAATGGCAGGTATAAGTTCATATTGTAAGAAGTCTAGATATCGTTGCCCTGTAAGAGTTTCATCGAAGAAAAGAGGACCAATGATTCTGTTCTCTACTATCCCCGCCCAGACATTCACTTTTTGAGGATACTGAGTGTGTAACTCATTCATCCAGTGAGGATTCTCTTTACTCCAATATCTACAGTTTTGTCGATTGACTGTACCAATTTAAGGAAAATGTAGCTTCATCCGAAAAAAGAATTTGATGAAGGAATCCTGGACTGCGGTTACATAAGTCTTGCATGACTTCACAAAACTGCATTCGGCGATCCGGATCATCTTCATTGAGTTCTTGCACATTCTAGATTTTATACGGATGGTATTTCTTCTTTTTAAGTACACGTAACACCGACCTTTGTGAAATGCCTTCATCAGCTGCAATTGCTCTGGAACTACTATGAGGATTTTCTACCAAACTTAACAACACATCAAGTTTTACATTTTCGTTCATTTTTGGACGACCAGCATTTGCAATGTGTTTAACGTGACCAGCTTCCCTAAATTTTCTCTCAATTTTAGTAACTGTTGATTGTCCGATAGGTGTATCAGGATATTTTGTGTTAAACAAGTTACATACTTATAGTTGCGTTCTGGTTTTATCTCCACATCCAATCATAATTAATACTTCAATTCGTTGTGTTTCACTTAATGGTGCCATTATTATTAATTAATTATCAGTTATTCACTTAGTACAAATGCCTACAATTTAATACCATTAAGTACTGAAGTAAGTAGTAAGTGTCTTAAATTTGACTCGTGCCAACTCGATATCTAAAAAATGTATTCTTTTTGCTACTTTCTTTTTGTTGTCAGTTTTAAACTGAATTATTTCTGTATTCTTGATACTAAACTGCTCGACATATGAAGTGAATCAGTTTTTTTTTAAAGATTATTATGACAGAACTTTCAAACCAAATAAAATCAGAAAAAAATTCCGAAACCAGTCGATTTTATTTTTAAGTGTCGGTTGGTCAGATTATTATTTTATTTTAGAGGTCATTTATGTAACGATCAGAGACGGGTATAGGGAAATATTAACAAAAGTTGCTTAGAATTTTATGCAGAATCCGAAAATGCAATAACATACAGGGTATTCAATTTGAATTTTTAAAGTTGCCTTGGGTTTCTGGTAGAAGTGGCAACGTTGCACTTTTGAAAGATAGATCATGACCTATTATGTCTACATACCAAATTTGGAATAGTTGTGTTTTTAGTTCGCTTGTATTTTTATAGAACAACAATAATCTTGAATCAGCCTGTATACGTAACGCAAATACTCAAAACTATTGCTACGACTGATTAGATAGTTAAAAGATCTCTCAAAAGTTCCATTGCAACACCTCCCCTTTCCGTTAAAGAAAATCATCAATGACGTCATCACGCTTACATAGGTAACCTCAAAAATTTATTCAGGCACACCTTGGCAATTTGTGTAATGTTTTCTGGATTTTATAATATTGGCATAACAATAGTTATGAAAAAATATCTTACTGCGAAACATGGCGTTTAACTAAACAGAACCACAAAATCATAGATGAACTGTGACTTAACCTCGATAGATTTATAGTATTTAATAGTTAAAATCCCAATTTGAAGATGTCAAAATATTTGCAACAAAACTAGATTTCATTCTTTCGTCGTATAGTCTGTCAAACTTCCTCCCTTGTCTCATCATTCGTTTCATCCCTGTAGTATGTCTTAGTCTCATCCTGGCTGTATACTTTTTAATAAACAAAATTTGCTGTATATGTTGTCTTGCGACTTACAAAGTTACTTATTGATGGTTTCTAAACTCACAAGAACCCTCGGTACCCTAACCATTCTTTACATCTTTTAGACCTCTTTCTTACATCAAACGCACTTGTTTATAAAACTTCCACACTAGGTCTGACTCTAATAACTTTGCTGTACACAACATTGATAAAACCCCGTGGCGTTTTCCACCAGCTAAATGAAGTGCTCAACAAGATTCTTTGTAACCTTTCCATTGCCCGAACGTTTCTTTAAGTAATTCTTGTCTTCGTTTTTTTTAACAAATTTATTAGAATTTTTAGATACATTAACAAGTTATATATAGTTACAATACATATTACAATATAATATACAATAAAATAAGCAATAACGTATTTGGTAGTGTTGGTGGTGGGCTGCTCAGGATTCTGCATCCTCTCTCAGCGCATGGATTGCGTGTTTATTGGGTTGCGTGGTTGTGTAATTCCTGTTGACATATTTGAGTTGAGATTTATGGTATGTTAAAAAAAAGCGGCAATGCTGTTGGTGGAGTAGCTGTTGTGTGGGCTGTCCTGTTGCCGCTCGGTTGTTGCTGATGCCCTGCGTATTTGATATAAATAGAAACATGTGTTAGTTGTGTAACTATATGGTCGGTGTTAATAGAACAGAATTAAGTAAATTATCGATACTGTATACTTAGCTGGGGCACCACCAATCTCCACAGGTCAGTCGCAGTTTCCGCCTTAGCGAGCGCCGCTGCCACCTTGCGGATAACAGGTAGGGCCTTCTCCATATTGAGACCTCCGAGGAGGCCCAATATGGCGTCGAACCCTAAGGCGCTCTCGGTACTTCGGCCTTCTCAACCGTGCCTGTCGCGCTCGAACGTAACTGACGCCGGTCCGGGTTCAATAAGGTGCCGCACTTGGCGATGTCCTCTTCGGTCGCTGGTGTCCTTCCGTATTCTTCCTCTGTGAAGGTCGAGGGAACTTCGGGGAGCACCTATAGCTAACGGGGTGGTCCCCACCGCAGTTAATACACTTAGCCCGGTCTGTACGGGGTTTCATGTATTCACTGGAGTGATCTCGGACGCACTTTACACAAGGTTTTTGCACCCTGCAGCAACGCTGTGAGTGACGGAAACCCTTACACCGGTGACACAGCCCGATGCTGGATTTCTGCCGCAAATCCTCTACAGCCACGCGGAGGCAGGCGACGAGCTTCACCTTCCAGATCTTTTTGTTTCCTTCCTCGATCAGCAGCTCTACCATCACGAGGGGGAGCGGGCGTCCTCGCTGTTTCATCCTGTAAACAGAAAGTACTTTAATATCTTGGCTCTGAGCTAACGTCGACCTCGGATAGTTCTACGGGTACGCCGCATATCACTACTTTAGTAAACCGCTCTCTCTTTGCCTGATAGGTGTGATACCACACCTATCCATATACCTCATCAGCCTGTCTATCCGAAAGTGAGGCAGACTGGATCCGAATTCCCCCGCTGAAGGCTTTGGCTCTTGTGAACGAGATCCGTTGTCGGTTCATTTTTCGGGAGAACTCCAAAGATTACCGGCGGCACTTTCTCCCTGGTATCCTCTTGTGCCATTGTCTGTTCCACTCTTGTCCGTGGGCGGCAGCGTAAACGATCAAACCTTCGGTATTTTCTTCGGCTTCTTTTGTGGCATGAAGTCGTCGGGACTGCGGGATCCGGGGCGGGCCTCTTCTTCAGTGACGTTGGTGGCGGCTGTGGCGCTTGTCGGTGGATCTTCTAGTATATTCTCGTCTTCTTTTGCCGTCCCTCTTCTGTGCGGTGGCGACAGGTGGTGTGTTGCTGTTCAATCTGCCGAACGGCAGATTTAACAAGGACGGTATCGCGAATGCTCGGGACCTCCTCGTTGACAGCTTTTCACGCGCTACTCGTTCCTCTAGGTACTGCTGGAAGCAGCGTTTGCTGTAACCCGGCTCTAACATCGTAAAACGATGTTATCTCTTTTGAAATATTTATTTATCGGAGTGCTCTTAAGCTTTGTAAGACCTATGCTCAATCGAAGTCTGAACTGCTCTGTCTTGTTTTCGAACATTTTTCTATTTATATCTGATGGAATTATCATGAACATAGAGTTATAGCGAGTGCCCAACTAAGGTCAGCCAACGGCCGTATCTCGCTAATATAGTATGTTTTCTATTTAACAGATATGGATTTGCAATTATGACCTAAGCACTCGTTGAAACTGATGCTTTGTCATCACTGCTGCACAAAACGGGCTGGTCAATACTGACTAATCACAATGGGCAATATATGTTATCACAGTATAAAAAAACATATCAAAACTTCCGGAGGTAACGGTGTCGGGTTCGTCGGGTCAAAATTGTAAACGCCAGTTGTGCTTCTGATTAGCATGTCAGATCTTAAAGCAGTATTTTTTTGATTCTACAAAATCAAAAATTCACATTAAACTCAATCCATGTAAGTTGATTTGCATTATAAAAAATAACATAAGAGCTATTTCGGCGATATCCTCATAAATTCGTACATACGCCGCGCGTTATTCGCAGTTTGTAACCCGTACCATATATCACTACCATGCCGATATGTGATCAATTATTATCATTTAGTAATGCAATTAAGTTAGTTGATATTGCGTTTAACGCGAATCTTTGGTTTTGTAAAAAAAAACACAACTGCTTTAAGACCTAACCTGATCTCAGTAGCTCTTGCTATCAATGTACTGATAAAATCGAGAAAGCAAGGCGGCATCCTCCCTTTCTTTCGTTTGTTAATTCCATAGATCACTATAAACATACGCCATAAATCACTAAATAAGAAATAGCAACACTGCGAAAGTAGGCAACCCAACCAACCTATTTTTATGCAAATTTGTTGAGATCTCATAAATACCCATAATTGGCAACTCTGGTTTAATGCCTTGCTTAAATATTACAAAATTGTAGCATTTAATGGGACATGTTCTAAAAATGTAGGTTCGCTTCATCTAGATAACTAAAAAATAGACAAAATTCGAGGTACCTGCTTGTAGTACTAAGGTGACAATATGTGCGCTACTTTTTCTAATACTTTTCCAAAATATGAAATAGATATGTATTTATTTTTTCAGTTCTGAGTTAACTGGGTAAACGTTTTTGATAGATAATTTTATTGTTGATCTTTATCTAAAGCGTAAATTTTATTTTAGGATGTAAATTATTAATATCTATTAATTAATAACTAATTAATAAAACCTGATGAACTATCAAAACATCGTCAGCATAACAAAACGCATACATTCTTGAGGTGTTTTGGAAAACATACTAGTAAAATTAAAACTTACAAGTTTATTATGTAGTGGCAATTTTATGTTTAGTAGTTTATTAATTAGTTCTAATGAATTCTTAATAGAACTCTTTGATTTATGCTTTAAACTGTTAATCATATTATGTGGTTCACTATATTTGCTAAGATACGATTACGTGCTTGGTTGTAAGAAACGGGCATATTTGGTTTGTGGATTTTTATCAGACTATCTAGTTTTAATGTTTGTGGGTCTTATTTAAAATTTGTTGTTTCTCTGAATCTGTAAACTTTGTTTCACATCTTTTTGAAATTTCGTTGTAGATCTTTATTTAAAATTTCTAAATCTTCTAATTACTGTTTGTTCACTTAAAGGTACTTTATGATATATTTAACAATAACGTTAGACAAACTGTCAATTACATTAAACACAAAAAATACATTACACAAAGAAATAACATTTTAAAGCTTATCCAAAAACAATACGATCAACATAGAACAAACATCAATCAGAAAAATTGTCACACACGATTCGTATACTTGTGAAACGTTATATTTAATAATAAAGGATTAGAATTCCTTAACGAAGGTTTTAGATGTTGCTCTTTTCCTATATTCACTAAAAAAATTAATCAGTAGAATGCGAAACACACCTTAGAAATAATCATAACAATTATTGCAAATTTCAAATTGCTCATTTACTTGAAGAGTTTTCCTTAAAAAAGGACACAACTTGCACATTATTTACTAAAAGCAGGTAAGAATAAAATTAACAAAAATAATCTTCAACGAAAATTTAGAGATTTTTAAATAGAGATCCTACAATGTAATTTCAAAATTATGTCAAACAAAGTTTACAAAACCGTAATATCTGCTTTACGGATTGAGAGAAACAACAAATTTTGAACAAGAACCCACACGTACCAAAATTATACGGTCTCATAAAAATCCACAAATCAAATATATCCATTAGACCAGTACTTTTTTATAATCAAGTACCTTATCATATAACCAATAAACTAAACCACGTAATAACTAACAATTTAAATTACAAATCAAAACAATCTGTTAAGAATTCTTTATAACTAATTAATAAAGTACAAAACATAAAATTACCACTACATAATAAATATGTATGTTTTGATGTTGCTAGTAGGTATTCTACGTGTTTTTTAAAATACCTCCTCCAGAATGTATGAGTTCATTAAATAATGTTTTATTTAACAATATTGTTAAATTAGTCACAATAATGAAGTTAATTCAATTATTTGATATCTGTGTTAATCAAAATTATTTCACATTCAATAATAAAATTTATTTAGAATACATACACATACAGACCTTACAAATATAAATGATTCATTTCACTATAAAATACATCAGTTAAGTGCATATAGATCATTAGTACATAGAGCAATGATATTACCATTAAACCAAAGAAATATCATTTGTAAAACAAATAACACAATCAAATGGTTACATTTCAGATACATCTCAGTTAAAAATCAAAGGGTACAATTCATCTATCAAAACAAGTACCCAGTTAACGTAGAACCGACAGAAAATAAATTCATATCAATTTAATATTTTGGAAAAATATCAGAAAAAGTACTACATATTACAAAAGTGCAGGAAGTATAAAGTAGCTTTCAAAACCAATACTAATATTCTTAAATGTTTATTTAATACCAAAGATTTAACTAATGACATTTTGAAGTCGGCTATTTATAAATTGAGCTGCACATCTCGTAATTCTGTTTATATTGGACAAACACTTAGGGTCTTTAATATTAGATACAAAGAGCACATTAGATGTTACAAATATAAACACATAGACAAATGAAATTCTGCCGGGGGGCTCTAAAACGAACCAAAATCAGCTTTTTCAAAAACCACCCCTGGAAGATAAGCCCCGTCGACTTATTCCAGTATCTATCACTATTGGAAAAGCTACCCTTTACCCCTTAAAGTATGTGATTTAAGGGGATTATCCAGCTCTTTCCATAATATAGAAATTACCCCCTATCGGTATACCTTGACATATAAGAAATACCTCCTAAAGTAGGCGGTTTAAGTGGATTATCCAGCTTTATCTGTAATATAAAAACTACCCCCTACCAGTATCTTGACCCATAAAAAACATCCTCTAAAGTAGGTCATTTAAGCGGATTATCCAGCTTTCTCTGTAATATAAAAACTACCCCTATCAGTACCTTGACCTATAAAAACTACCCCCTAAAGTAGGTGATTTAAGCGGATTATCCAGCTTTTTCTATAATATAAAAACTAGTCTTATCAGTACCTTGGCCTACTTTCAGATTTCTAAGACTTGTACTAGGATACCAACAAAAGTTGACCTTGACCCAATTTAGTCAATACAAGAACCACTTAACTTCAACCTACTGTTTAGCATAAACAACAACAACATTCATATTGCCACGAACTGATTGTATGTTCAGATTTATAAGAATATAACGTCCTTCTAAGCAATAACCTTGAACATGTATTTCATAGGAATGTAATATGATACCCCTCACGAGCTGATTCTGTGTGGATTTTTAAGAAGTGATTGTGACCTTATACAGCCTAGTTCAATTTAGCCTCATCTACGATGAATGAGCTACTTGACTTGTTTTCTGGGGGGAAACGGTTACCTGTGTTGGGTAACAGATGCTTGTTTTGGGAAACGGCCCCCCTGTTTTGGTAAACGGCTATCGCTCTTTGGGAACCGGATCCGGTTCTCGGGGAAACTACCTCATCTTGGCGGTTAGGATAGTAGTATGAACCCACATAAGCATAATCTTTTCATTATTACAAACAACAATTTAGTCAATAGGAGAACCTTGACATTAGCAACAACCCCATCATCCTTCTTATTTCCACGAACTGATTCCATTGTTAGAATTGAGCAATAGGAACGCTTATTTGCTATTTCCAAGAATTTAATCTTCAAGGAATGCTAAAATTTGACTTGATTCCTTAACATTGTTTACCTAGATGGACACGGTGGGGTATATCCATAGGAATAGTTTGCATCAGAGAATGTAGCTTTACATGAAATAAAACACTTAAAAGAATATATAATTGCATTTTATTGTAAATATTACAAACTTTTTCCCTTTACTACTATTGTTTTACATAGTTATTGTACAAAAAGTGTACATTCGTCAAAGCACAATTACAAAATCTGCCCTTGACTAAACTTCAAAGTGCTTCAGACTTCTTTGACCTTGATTCTGCTGTGCTTTCACCATAACTAACTTCAGAGTGGTCCAGAATCAGTCTAATGACCTTGAAAATCGCTTTCTAGGCATATGTCATGACTCAACCAACCCTACGCTTGATCAATATGCAGCGTTCAATCAGCTGGAAAACGGTTACCTGTGTTGCGAAACAGCTATCTGTTTTGGGAAACGTCTATCTGTATTTAGGAAACGGCGATCTGTACTTGGGAAACGGATCTAGTTCTTGGAGAAACTCTCTCATCCTGAGACAGGCCAGAAACCATTGACCTACTTTTAAACACATGAATCTGGCTCGAGCAAATTGCTCGGTCACTTTGAAAATTTTCAATCGGATAAGGTTGGGTAAGATCGGGATACCCCTGCAGGTTAACACACGACCTTGACGAATCGCTTGCTTGAAAGCCACGTGACGTCATTGATTAGGAATTCTGCTAAATTTGACTTGAACATTTCCCGACATATGGCCTCAACCAGTTTGGTGACCCTGAAAAGTAGAATCCCCGCACCTTGAAAAGTCTATTTGATTACCCCATGCAGGTGATTTCTAGGATTTATGTTCCTGACCCGTCCAGAATTGCTTAAAGAATGGATTACCGTTGTCCTTTAAAATTGATTTCTCAGAGGTGTAACCTTGAAGAATATGCATGGAAAGTGTACGTGACCTTGACCTAATGCGCTTGCGGGTTTCCATAATACATTAATAAGTAGATCACTATACGTGGCCTTGAAGAATATATGCAGGCAGACTCAATGGTCTTGAAAACGAGAAAATGGATCCTATAGTATACGTGACCTTGATGAGCATCCTCCTATATACCTTTACCGACCATGTATTGGGATACCCCTGCAGGTTGATTTCCAGGACTTATGACCTTGAAAATTGATACCAATACATTTTAGCCATTGACAATTTATTTGATAGCCCTACAGGTGATTTTTAGGATTGTGACCTTGACTCATCCAAGAATTACTTGTACAATAGATCGCCTTTGTTCCTGAAAATTGATTTCTTAGAGGTGTGACCTTGAAATGGTGGGGAAACGGTTACCTGTGTTGCGAAACCGCTATCTGTATTTGGGAAACGGTTATCTGTATTTGGGGAACGGATCCGGTTCTTAGGAAAACTACCTCATCCTGGTGGTTTAGAATAGTGGTATTATTAATCCACATACTGTAAGCATAATCTTTTTATTACAATTTGGCCAATACAAGAACTTTGAATCGCCTTTGACCTTGAAAATAGAGGTTGTGAAGTGTCCTAGGCAAAGCCATCAGATTATTTTTGACCTGAACCACTTGACTGCACAAAGGTCACTGAATTTTGCTGGGGGCGTGACCTTAGGGTTAATGAACTTTGATCTACTAGCATAGACAACAACCTGTAATACGATACCCCTCCAGGTTACCTTGAGAAGAATTGTACTAACTAAATTAACAGTTTGGCACAGCTAAGAATTGCCCGAAACAGATAGCTGTTTACATTAAACAGGTAGTTGTTTCCTCAAACAGATAGCTGTTTCCCTGAACAGATAGCTTCGATCTTATCTGATACTGTCGTGACCTTGAAGAGTATCCTCTTATATACCAATTGTTAACTGCGAACGCTCGTGACCTTGAAGAACATGAAAAAATCCCACGCACCTACAATGAGCTTAAAAAGTCTATTTAATACCACCGACCTTGAGAATTGTAATAAATGAATTAACACCTTGACTCGGTCAAGAATTGCTCGGTGGCCTTGAGCACTGTGACCTACGTAAAATCCAGACACATGAGTCATGCAATTTGAGAGACCTACTTCAGAGGTAAATGAACTAATTGCGTGACCTTGAGCATTTCCTGCCACGTGCCCTTGAAATTTCCGGCCAAATGAACGCATGACTCGTCCAAGAATTGCTTGTGACGTTGAAAACGCCGTTACCTTGACGGCAATGTAAGTGACCTTAACCTTGAAAGCCATGCAGCGAATGTGTATTAGAGCTTGACCTTGAAGAATATACTTTGATGCCGGCAACGTGTACGGTGGGCCCTTTGAAAGCTTCAATTACCTTGAAGAATACACGTCGGTAACGTGTACGATGGTCCATTTGACCTTGACATAGGTAATATGTACGTGACCTTGAAGAATATGTGAACATCGTACCTTAAAAGGTCAATGAACTGCCTACGCCGCATGACCTTGAGACAGAGGCCAATGAACTCAAACGGTGACCTTGAGACATGGCCACGTCCTATGACCAGTATAACGCTCGTGACAGACCTACTTCCACGAACGGAGGTCAGAAGATTTATTTATATATATATATATATATATATATATATATATATATATATATATATATATATATATATATATAGTAGTGTGTGCAAGGCCGGTAACATCAATATCTCTAGACGTTTTTGTCAGTTTTTGGATTAAGGCCCTTAGGCCTTGCACACACTACTCAACATAAAATTTGGGTAACAAAATATTTAAATTGCTATAACTTGACGTTGCATTGACGGTTCTTGACGATTTTTACGGATTTGGAATCCTTGTTTCATGTAGATTTTCTATGGTCTAAGCATTTTATTTGAGCGTTGAAATTTACACATTATACCGGGTCGACAATAAACAAAAACGTAGGGTACGACGCCCTCTAGGTTTGACATTATTTAAGTTTTTGTAAAAATAAATTCTCACCTCAAGTTGCTTTTATTTAATGTTCTTTTCACTGTTCTATCCGAAACTCACATACCACTTTGTTGTCTCAAAGAGTCATTCAGTTTTACAGAGTTCTTTGTCGACCCCCATGCCCATAATTATGATTGGGTGTAATTTCTGTTAACATTATTTTAGAAATAATCTGACGCATTTCAATGTTACAATTTTGTAAATTTTAATTAATTTGAGGCGTTTAAGCACGGCAGAAATGGAAAATTGCATTCGACTTCTCAACGAAGGAATGTCAAAGGAGCAAATTGCGCGCATTTAAAATGTTAGCCGAAAGACAATTTATAATTTGAACCGTCGCGTCGAAACTACTGGTGATCATAATTATGGGCAGAACGGACAGAACAGTGAAAAGAACATTAAATAAAAACAACTTGAGGTGAGAATTTATTTTTACAAAAACTTAAATAATGCCAAACCTTAGAGGGCGCCGTACCCTACGTTTTTGTTTATTATCGACCCGGTATAATGAGTAAAGTTCAACCCTCAAATAAAATGCTTAGACCATAGAAAATCTACGTGAAACAAGGATTCCAAATCCGCAAAAATCATCAAGAACCGTCAATGCAATGTCAAGTTATAGCATTTTAGAAATTCTACTACCCAAATTTTACGTTGAGTAGTGTGTGCAAGGCCTAAGCGCCTTAATCCAAAAACTGACAAAAAAGTCTAGAGATATTGATGTTACCTTAGTAACGAACCATATTGCAACGACCAAAAAAATTTTTTGCGGAAATTTCACTCATTGATCACCCCGTATATAATAAACCTATGCTCCTACGATAAATATACGTCATGCTGCTTAATCCGAAAAAAACTAGCTCTTAAAATTTGCAAGCCGCGTTCAAAAATTTGCATTCCTATTGAAAACATTAAACTTTAATTTTGCCTAAAAATCAGTATGTGTAAGTTCGAGTGGCCTTGAAGTAGGATAATTTAACCTCACTTTTTGAAACGTTGCAACACTGTAAAGTGGTCTAGAAGTGGGGTAGCTATATTACTCACAAAACAATATTAAATTTTTTTATTTTTGTAATAAAACAGACAAATTAAATGTTTTGGAAGCATTCAAAATTTATAAACATAGACAGAAGGTACCTTTAATGAACGAACAGGTTGGTCTTATAGACTCACCTTTAACATATATTTTAAATACTGAATTATAGCTTACCACCAGTTTGCTGTTTTACCTTAATGATTTGTTACTATAACTACTGGTTACTACTTTACATATATGTTTTCTCTTGATAATAATACATCTTGTATTAAAATGCGTAGAGAAATATTTATTGTTAAATGTCAAACTCTTCTTTTTAAATTTCGTGCCTCTATAATTATGATAGCTAATAAGTGTTAGCTGTACTGAAGTAATAAATGTGTCATCACGTAGATATTGTGCATTCCTAAATTATTATTAATAAAACGTGCTATCTATAACTATCTATTTACTAAAATAACATGGTAACAGAGCGTGGTTTATAAATGTGGACATAGTGATACAATAGTTGTAAAAGTGCATATAATACGAACCGGCAAATAATTAACCTCAAAGTGTGTTGCACTTTTTATTATGAAAAATAAGACGCAGTTTGGCAAAATAACAGCTGAAAATGTCTTCAAACAACTCACTAGCTCTAAATGAGAAGTCAACCGGCCGGGAGAACTATATCACTTCGAGATTTGCCATAAAAACTTACCTTGAGTACGAAGAATTATGGGACTGTATAAAACCGGAAACCGGCAAACCTGTCGATCCCAAGAGTGACCTTAAAGCGAAGTTAAAAATAATGTTACTGGTGGACACTACATGAGCAAGATAATGACGACAGCTCAAAAACTTCAGAATATTGGATTTAAAGTGGACGACGAGTGGCTCGGGACGTTGCTCCTCTCTGGTCTACCTGATACATACAAACCAATTATTATTGGTATAGTGAGTGCAGACTCTGTTAAAGCTAAAATTCTACAAGATGTAAAAATGACTGAAAGTGACTCAAATGCTTTTCAGCAAATCATAAAAGCAAAGGCTACAATAACTTTAGAAAGGGGCCTCGGTGTTACAGCGCTTCGATGCACATGACCAAAAAAACAATAATATGGTGGAAGATCTAAGATCACCTAACATCAAGGCAATAAAGGTAGCAAATGACAAGTCATTATCCGTTCACAATTCGGCACAGTTGGTTTTAGATGTATGCAATGATAAAGGTAAGTACACTATGTTTTGTTCCAAGATGCTACTGTATGTGCCAGAGCTGGCAACAAATCTAATTTCTGTCAGTCAGATCATCAAGAATGGAGGTCAAGTAAAGTTCAAAAGTAAAGCCTGTGTTATTATGGATAAAAACAATGTGATTATTGCAACCGCCAGGTTAATCAACAATGTATACAGGCTGGATATGAAATGTGAACATGCATACATATCAAATGCTGATGAGGGGATGTATATGTATCTATATATATATATATATATATATATATATATATATATATATATATATATATATATACACACAAAAAACTGGGAAATTTTCAAAAACATATAAAACTATACAGAATGATTAAGTTACGCGAAATGTAATTTTTATCAATTTTTTCAGATGCAACACCCTGTATATTTTTTCATATTTTCCGTGAAAAGTAGATACTAACTGATAATAGGTTTCATAGCCATAAAATGGACCCTTCTTGAGATAATGACGCTTTTACGTAAAAATATTCTAAGATGCAAATTTACTATGACAATAGAATTCAACAAAACAAATCAGATAGGTTAGCCGCTCGTAATAAAGAGGTACAATTACATTTAGTGTTTCTAACGCGCACCGTTGTTGAGCACGTGTGCAAAAAAAAAGGAAATAGGAATAGGAAGGAGAGCGAGAAGGGCACCTCGACTAGCAGCTAGGGGACACCACGATACACCTACAGACGGTATGCCGATGCGCAATGGTTGCGTCTTGTATCTCGGTCTGCTGACGTCATCTGCGATGCAAACTCAAGCGCTTGTGTATGTATAAAGCATGCAAATTTTGGACGTAAAGTGTGAATTGTGAAGATTTAGCTTGAGCAATTACATTTATTATTAAAGTAATTACTTTTTGGCTAGGTATTTACGCAAAATATCAATCAGAAATTTAAAAGAAATCAAATTTTATGAAAATGGTAATATAAAATCGCCGTTTTTGATTGTATTTAATAAACGAATATAAAAATGAAATGTAATAGAAAAATAAAAAACATAAATGTTTAGCAGGTATTTTAAGCAAAAAGGTGTAGATTCGAGAGCTGACTTTTTCAAATCTTACTTCTTGTAGTCCACTTGCTGAAAATTTTGGAAAAACTAATATCCTAATTTGTTTTATTTGTTATAACTTTTTTGTTACTTAAGATATTGAGATGCGGTTTGAACTAATTTGCATGGTAATTTAAATACTTTTATACTTTTGAAAAGCTGAGCTTATTCGTTTTACCGGCAGAAATCACGTGTGCCATGATCACAAAAACTTTGTTTTTTGTTTTGTAAGTACACTTTTATACTTTAGTGTTTGTAAATTTTTGCATTTTCTTGTCTAATTTTCGTTGACAATTTTGAAAACTAATTTGTCGGTTTAATTCCCTTAATCTAATATATGTCCTCGTCCTACTTAGGCAGAGAATCACTTGAAATGGAATTTGTGTCTCCCCCAATTTACACATCGTTTTCTGCGCCAGTTGTAGAAAAATATTTTTTTCATCACATAACGAGCTATAATTGTGTTTTGAGACACTTATAACAACATTTGCCAGCAATATATTTTTGTCAGAATCGACCTACGACGTGATACCCCTGTAGGTTGATTTTTAAGAACTAGCACCTTGACTCAGCCAAATTACTTGAACAGCCTAACCTAACTTCAACACAGAAATTCGTATAATGTAGTACAGAATCGACCTATGACTTCTTTGGCGTTGATGCTACTGCCCTTCTAATTTATATTTTTAGATTTGACCATGACTAACTTCAAAGTGCTCCAGACTTCTTTGACCTTGATTCTGCTGTGCTTTGACCTTAACTAACTTCAGAGTGGTCCAGAATCAGTCTAATGACCTTGAAAATCGCTTTCTAAGCATATGTCCCTGACTCAGCCAACCCTACGCTTGATCAATATGCAGCGTCCAATCAGCTGGAAAACGGCTACCTTTGTTGCGAAACAGCTATCTGTTTTGGGAAACGGCTAACTGTATTTGGGGAACGGCTATATGTATTTGGGGAACGGATCCAGTTCTTGGGGAAATTATCTCATCCTGAGACAGGCCAGAAACCACTGACCTACTTTTAAACACACGACCTTGACTCGAGCAAACTACTCGGTGACCTTTAAAATTTTCAATCGGATAAGGTTGGGTAAGATACCCCTGCAGGTTAACACAAGACCTTGACGAATCAATTGCTTGAAAGCCACGTGACGTCATTGATTAGGAATGCTGCTAAATTTGACTTGAACATTTCCCGACATATGGCCTCAACCAGTATGGTGACCTGACCCTGAAAAGTAGAATCCCCTGCACCTTGAAAAGTCTATTTGAATACCCCATGCAGGTGATATCTAGGAATTATGTTCCTGACCCGACCAGAATTGCTTAAAGAATGGATTACCTTTGTCCTTGAAAATTGATTTCTGAGGTGTGACCTTGAAGAATATGCATGGAAAGTGTACGTGACCTTGACCTTGACCTAATGAAAGTGGATTCTATAGTATACGTGACCTTGATGAGCATCCTCCTATATACCTTGACCGGCCATGTATTGGGATAGCCCTGCAGGTTTATTTCTAGGAATTATGGCCTTGAAAATTGATACCAATACATTTTAGCCATTGACAATCTATTTTATTGCCCTACAGGTGATTTTTAGGATTGTGACCCTGACTCAGCTAAGAATTACTTGAACAATGGATCGCCTTTGTTCCTGAAAATTGATTTCTTAGAGGTGTGACCTTGAAATGGTGGGGAATCGGCTACCTGTGTTGCGAAACCGCTATCTGTATTTCGGAACCGGTTATCTGTATTTGGGAAACGAATCCGGTTCTTAGGAAAACTACCTCATCCTGATGGTTTAGAACAGTAGTATTATTAATCCACATACTCTAAGCATAATCTTTTTATTACAATTTGGCCAATGCAAGAATTTTGAATCACCTTGGCTCAGCCAAGAATTGCCCGAAACAGATAGCTGTTTATATTAAACAGGTAGTTGTTTTCTCAAACAGATAGCTGTTTCCCTGAACAGATAGCTCCGATCTTATCTGATACTCTCGTGACCTAGAAGAGTATCCTCTTATATACCAATTGTTAACTGCGAACGCTCGTGACCTAGAAGAACATCCAAGAATCCCACGCACCTACAATGAACTTAAAAAGTCTATTTAATACCACCGACCATGAGAATTGTAATAAATGAATTAACACCTTGACTCGGTCAAGAACTGCTTGGTGACCTTGAGCATTGTGGCCTACGTAAAATCCAGACACACGAGTCATGCAATTTGAGAAACCTACTTCAGAGGTAAATGAACTAATTTCGTGACCTTGAGTGTTTCCTGCCACGTGCCCTTGAAATTTCTCGCTAAATGAACGCATGACTCGTCCAAAAATTGCTTGTGACCTTGAAAAACGGCGTTACCTCGACGGCAATGTGAGCTACCTTAACCATCCAACGAATGTGTATTAGAGCTTGACCTTGAAGAATATACTTTGATGCCGGCAACGTGTACGGTGGGCCCTTTGAAAGCTTCAATGACCTTAAAGAATATACGCCGGTAACGTGTACGATGGTCCATTTAACATTGACATAGGTAATGTGCACGTAACCTTGAAGAGCACCCTCCTGTTATCTATGTGAACACAAACACCGCTCGTGACCTTGAGGCTGAGGTCAATGAACTTTGAGCTACCTTGAAACCGCGTGACCTTGAAAAGGTCAATGAACTTAAACGGTGCCCTTGAGACATGGCCACGTTGCATGACCAGTATAACGCTCGTGACATAGACCTACTTCCACGAACGGAGGTCAGAAGGTCTATATATATAATATATATATATATATATATATATATATATATATATATATTTATATATATATAT
This sequence comes from Vesta saturnalis, assembly GCA_036346205.1. Taxonomy (NCBI): domain Eukaryota; kingdom Metazoa; phylum Arthropoda; class Insecta; order Coleoptera; family Lampyridae; genus Vesta; species Vesta saturnalis. The sequence goes on from JARFJB010000821.1 coordinate 8,842,859, forward strand.
ATATATATATATATATATATATATATATATATATATATATATATATATATGTATATATTCAGAATATTGGATTTAAAGTGGACGACGGGTGGCTCGGGACGTTGCTGCTCTCTGGTCTACCTGATACATACAAACCGATTATTATTAGTACAGTGAGTGCAGGCATGAAAATACGTGCAGACTCTGTTAAACCTAAAATTCTACAAGATGTAAAAATGACTGAAAGTGACTCAAATGCTTTTTCAGAAAATCCTAAAGGCAAGGGTGCAATAAGTTTAGAAAGGGACCCCGGTGTTCCAGCTGTAACAAGTAAGCTTCCGTAAACTCTGCTGATTCTGGCGCTTCGACGCACATGACAAAAAAACAATAATATGCTGTAAGACGTAAGATCACCTTACATCAAGGCAATAAAGGTAGCAAAAGACAAGTCATTATCCGTTCACCATTCGGCACAGTTGGTTTTAGATGTATGCAATGATAAAGGTAGGTACAGTAAAGTTTTGTTTCAAGATGTACTGTATGTGCCAGAGCTGGCAACAAATCTAATTTCTGTCGGTCAGATCATCAAGAAAGGAGGTCAAGTAAAGTTCAAAAGTAAAGCCTGTGTTATTATGAATAAAAACAATGTATATATATATATATATATATATATATATATATATATATATATATAATACAAACAAACTGGGAAATTTTTCAAAAATATGTAAAACTATACAGAATGATTAACTTACGCGAAATGTAATTTTTATCAATTTTTTCAAATGTATATTTTTTCACATTTCGATTCCCCGTGAAAAGTAGATACTAATTGATAATTGGTTTCATAGCCATAAGACGGACCCTTCTTGAGATATTGACGCTTTTACATAAAAATATTCTAGAATGCAAATTTACTATGACAATAGAATTCAACAAAACAAATCAGGTAGGCTAGCCGCTCATAATAAAGAGGTACAGTTGCATCTATTGTTTGTAACGTGCACCGCTGTTGAGCACGTGTGCAAAAAAAAAAGGAAATAGGAATAGGAAGGAGAGCGAGAAGGGCACCTCGACTAGCAGCTAGAGGACACTTGGATGCGTGGGGAACATTGAGGTCCGAGAGAGAAAGGATAGAAAGGTATATCTGTAGAACAAACGACAGAAAATTGGACGCCACGAGTTTTTAAGTCAAATACAAAAAAAAGAGACCTTTCCTCAAAACTCGAAACAGGAAAGGTAACCCACAACACGGAGAAGTAATTATACAATGAGATAGGTAATTCGATAGGTTCCCTGTAAAAGAAAGGTTATATACACAAAAATTTTATATAAATTGTAATAATCGGCAAACTAGTACCAAAAAGTTTTATTCCAATAATGTAATCCCCAAAAATAACTGAATGTTGTAATTATCCTTTGTTTAAATTAAAAAGGTAGTACCTACAGTAATTCACTGTAATTATTAAAAAAACAATGAAATGAAGGATGAAACATACAGGTCAAGTTAAATTAAATTAGGATGATCCCAAACTAATGAAGTTTGAGTTTATAATATCTTTTTAGTAAAACAAGCAAAATTATATTTATAGCATCAAAATTGCTATTGATAATTAAAATGCACAGGCCACCCGACAAAACATTTAAATATATTGTACAATGTACAGTAATACAAACCAAATAATAAATGAGTTAAACAATAGCAGTCAATTATACATTAGTCTCCCAATGAGACGAATATTGAAACATTATATAGTTAATAACACAACAATAATACATACAGCTCGACAACAAATGCATTTAGCTGTGGATAAGCTATGTTTACAAAAAGAAATAATATCTATGAATAAATTGAAATGGTGTAATATTGACTTTGTTTTAAAACTAATGTAGATAAATATATTAAATTTTAAAGTGAAATTACAGGGTAAGGTAAGCTGTACATTTACAGAATTTAAAAGTGTATTTGCATTCACACACAAAGAAATATAATTATAGTTTAACTTAGCTGTGGAATTATTCCTGTTTTTGGAGTTAGTTACAAATCTTTGTGATATTCAGTACCATTAATTAAGGCACTTTCCAGTCAATGTGACATTTCACCAAAAGTGAGAAGCAGTTAGCAATCTATCCAATTGTGTATGTAGTTATTGAACGAGTAAAAATATATTTATGGTTATCTGCGTTATCCCCAGGGTAAAGTAATAGAAATAAACGTAGAGTGAAAGTCGAAGTCGAAGTGGAGATCGAACCTCTTCACGAGGTTCACAAAGTAGAAATTCCGAGATAAACTTATTTTTTTAACCAACGTTTAAATATCGAGATATTTAAAGTATTTTCTTTAAAGTAGATAGTTTTAAATTACAAGATAGCTGTGGTGATGGCTGAACGCTTTTAATAAATATCCGCAAAATGCGTAGAAACAAATAACACCAATTAATCATTTCTTATACTAAAGAACAAATATAAATCCGATTGTCGTCGATGGATGAAATAAATCCAGAAAGTATTTGATTATTCTAGGTATTAAAGCATGGCTTGCACCAATTTGAAACAGGAAGAAGAAACGTTCTTTTAACAACTCACTAAATAACATTCAATGTTACTAACAGTAACCAGTGGTTCCAAATTCTGAAAATGTGTGTTAAGTAAGAGTGACCATCTACAATTTTGAATATTAAATGATTTACTTTAGGAAAATAACATAATGAGAACAACGTTAAATAAGAAGATAATAGGAACAGCAGTGAACAAATGCTTAAATAATGTAACATCCGAAATAATTGATGTTTGTATAATTATTGAAATATTGTTCCATTAGTTTGTGTGTTTTTGGATTATCGTTTTGTTAATTTTCGTATAAAATGAATTTTTCCAAATAATAAATGGTCGATATGATCTTTTATTTAAAGCGAAGCTCAAAGAAATGCTTTGCTGGTTACCGGTTTGTACTATGAACGATACACGGCCTCGGACGGAATCGTTTATGAATGTAGCTGAGAGATATATAAATTCTGGAATTGTGTGTTATGCTAAGCGCGCAAAAACAAGCCCAAATGAAGAAATTGAGTTTCAACTTGTGGCATCTCTTATAGAAAATCCGTAAATTAGTACCAGAGAGCTAAGTACACACTTAGATCTAAATAGAAATACAGTTCGCAACTTTATTAAAAAAAAAAAACAAATTGCATCCTTACCATATGGAGCAACATCAAGCTTTAAGTCAAATAGATTTTCAAAATCGTGAATCTTTCTGCTAATGGGTAACTACTAAAGTAAATGAAGAACCAATTTTGTTAATAACATTCTATTTACGGATGAGGCAATTTTTCACAATAATGGCAATATTAATACACATAACTATCATCACTATTCAGATACTAATCCGCACATCTTAAGAGTTGTTGGTCACCAGCATCGATGGTCAGTTAATGTGTTGGGTGGTACAATCAATTTTAATGTGGTTGGTCCTATTGTATTTGATGGGAGTCTTACTGCAGAAATATATTTACAGTTTTTGGAAAATGATTTACCCGAGCATTTGGAAAACATCGAGGTAGATAATATTCGTACGACGTGGTTTCAACTGGATGGTGCCCCACCACACTATGCAATCAACGTTAGGAAGTATCTCGATAGAAATTATCCGATGAGGCGGATAGGACGAGGTGGTGTGTAAAACTGGCCAGCCAGATCACCAGATCTTACGCCCCTTCATTTCTTTCTTCCTTATTTACCAACATACTTCCACCACAAGCGAAGATATGAAAAATAGAATTAGAGCTGCGTTTCAATCCATTTCGCCCCTAATGTTGTTGCGAGTGAATCTTTCGATTACCAAGCGAAATGCAAAGTGTTTAGCTAGGCGTGGTCAGCATTTTGTACATTTAATTTGAATGAATGGTTTTATTCGTTTATGTTTACTTATTCAACTTATTTTTAGGTGTAGAGAATTATTTTATTGTTTAGTTAGTAATTAAGTTTTCCTATCAGTTAAAGAATTTGTTTGCCATTCGTATTTTCTTATTTGCTGTGGATTTTGTTTTATTTGTTCTTCTGTATGTCACTATTTTCAAATAAAGCGTCAATATCTCAAGAAGGGCCAGTCTTATGGCTATGAAACCTGTTATCAATTAGTATCTACTTTTCACGGGGAATCGAAATGTGAAAAAATATATAGGATGTTGCACTTGAAAAAATTGAGAAGAACTACATTTCGCGTAAGTTAATCATTCTGTATAGTTTTACATGTTTTCGAAAAATTTCCCAGTTTGTTTGTTAGTAGACTATTATTAATAGTCGGTGGTATAAACAGATTTACAAAATCGTGGTGAAAACGCTGGCATCGTGGTTTCAAAGTTAACTCTATTTTGGTATTAAAGTGACGATATCTGCAGAACGGTTGGTGATACAGATACAAATTTCTATACTTTTATTCTAAATATCCACGAAAAATGAAAAATTAACCTGTATAACATGTCTAGAAGGGAAGCAGACACGTTTATCTTTCAAACATGGTAAATCCAAAGCTTCAAAATACTTGATTTGGTGCACTCGGATATCTGTAGTCCGATGGAAAGAAGATCATTTAGTGGAGCAAATTATTTCATGACGTTAATCGATGACTAAGTTCTAAAAAGGCATTTGTTTACATTTTACATAAGAAGTCAGAGGCTCTTGAGAAATTTAACGAGTTTAAAAATCAAGTGGAAAACAGTTAGAATGTAATACTAAAAATCTTCGCTCTGAAAATGGGCTTGAGTGTGTTAACTCTACCTCCTCCAAGTACCTGAAAAGTGAAGGAATATTTCATCAAACCACAACTTCATATACTCCTGAACAAGATGAAGTATCTGAACGTTTGAACCGGACATTAGTGAAAATGAAAAGTGATTATTACTTAATGCCAACTTACCTAAGGTGTATTGGGCTGAATCTGTACACACTGCTGCTTATTTGATCAATAGAACTCCAAGATCTTTACAATACAAAATACCAGAAGAAAAGTGGCCTGGACATAAACCCACTATACATCACTTAATAATATTTGGGCGTGAAGCAATGATTAATCTTCCTAAAGAAAAGAGAAGAAAATGGGATTTTAAGGCACAGAAAGTTATATTTATTGGATACTGTGATCACACAAAAGCATACAGATTTTTATTACCAAGTTCCAGAACAGTAATGAAAAGTAAAGACGCCGTGTTCCTAGAATCTACAGTTAAGAGAAACACTGGATTTGACAATAGACAGTTCTATGTGTGGCTCATCATGTGAATCAAATGACAAGCACACATCTGATATCCATGATGCTAGTGAGACACTAAAATCCACAAGCAGCACTGATTGTCTGTCTGAGTCAAGCAGCTCATCCAGTAGTGAATACTCACAAACCAAGTGTGCAAGACACCTCCTCCATCGAACATGACCGTGAGACCCAGTAACAAAGACATGTTTGAAAAAGAAAATCAAGAACACCTGTGCTGTAGTGAAGATGTTACTGTTCCAGTTAATTACAGTGAAGCTAATACATCTCCTCAATCTGAAAAAAGGAAAGCATCAATAAAGAAAGAACTAGAATCTATCCATCAGAATGGAACTTGGACATTGGTGGAAAAGCCTCAGAATGCTAAACCAATCGGAAGCAAATGGCTTTTCCGAATTCAAGATGAACCAACAGGTCCTCGTTACAAAGCTCGATTGTGTGCCAAAGGACATGCACAACAAGAAGGTATTGACTATGATGAAACCTTTTCACGACAGCAAGGCACGACTCTATTCGATTGTTATTATCCATCGCAGCCCAAGGAAAATTACATGTAATTCAATTTGATCATCTCTAAAGAAATATGAATTTGTGGAAAGTAATGCAGATCAATGTGTCTATATTAGACAAATTAGAGACTTTAAATGTTATTTGTGTCTATATGTGGATGATGGACTTTTGCTTTGTAAAGACAAATCTGTTATAATGGAAGTTATCAAAGATCTTCAAGAAAACTTTGATCTGAGAGTATGTCCTCAGTTAACAAATTTTGTTGTTATGCAAATCGAAAGATATGAAAATGGTATTTTAATTCATCAGATCAAATATATGTCAATTATTAAAATTCCTGCCGATTCTCATATGAAGATGCTGAAGGCTGAAGACAAGCCAATGAATGATTATCCATATTGAGAGGCAGTCGGATCATTGATACATGAAGAAAATGTTTAAATATTTGAACGAAACTTACATTATATGATTGAATCTGACAGTACTCATTTAATAGGATATAGTGATGCTGATTTTGTAAATGACATAGAGACCAGACGATCCATAACTGGATATGTATTTTTTAAAAATGGAGCTGCTGTCACTTGGGCCACTTAACGTTAGCAAACTGTAGCCTTATCAAACACCGAGTCGGAGTTTATGGCTGTCTGTGCAGCCACTAAAGAAGCAATGTGGTAAAGACAGCTACTACGTGCCATTGGTGAATACAATCAGAACTATGTGTGCATAAAATTGACAATCAAAGTGCAATAAGTGTCATAAAAAAAGGCGAATTTCATAAGACATGCCAATACATCGACATAAATATAATTTTGTAAAAGAAAAATATTATGACAATCTTATAAGTTAGAATTTTATACCGGGTGGCCAACTAAGAACGGCCGTAGGCCATATCTCAGGAATGGATTATAACACAGGTTCGGGAAAAAAATTTTATAACAAAAGTGGCCTCGAGAAACGCCTGGAAATTATTTTCAGAATTGTAGGTCCGCCCCTAGAGGGCGTATTTGACAGTTAAAATTTTTCAAAATTTACTCAATTAAGGGGCATATTAAATATTATAATCAGATTCCTCGACAAATTCTGCATATTTTTGATTTGACAAGGTTTAGTCTATGTCTTCAAATAAGGGGAGGGGGAGAGTGGGAACCTTGTTACGAAAAAACGCCTTTAATTCAGGTCCTGCTTGACCGATTTGAATATACTTGATGTTGTTTGAAACATCTTTTGTTAAACAATAGAAAATTTGTAAATTTGAAGCAATCTGATTAATAACATAAATGCTAGAGGGCGCTGTTTAATATTTTTTCAATATTGTGTTCTCTCTTTACAATTTTAAATGGAAGCATAAAATTTTAAGTAGGTCTTTAAAAAGTAGACTAAATTAGTAATAAAACAGTAAAAACTGCAAGTCGATATCTTTTTCCTATCCTGAGATATCGTAAGAAACTGTTATCATACTAATGTTATGGTGGCCGCTAGATTACCTAAATGTAATGCTGTCGCTACTAACAGTGAGAACAAATTATAAACTAATAATGTGATAAATCTAACAATTAAAACCTTAAATAAATAACTACGTAATTAGTATCGCCCTAGATGTTCGAAATGTCGTCTATCATTTTCAATGCATGAAATCAATCGCTGACGGGTGGAGAGAACAGCAGTTTCAATTTCTGCCCTTGAAATACTTCGTATTGCCTGTCGTATTCTTTCAATCATGTCAGCTCTTGTTGTGGGTCTATCGGCATAAACGAGATCTTTTATTCACCCCCACAAATAAAAATCTAAACAAGTTAGGTCTGGAGACCATGGTGGCCAAATAAATAAACTTCCACGTCCTATCCACCTTTCAGGGTATGATTGATCTAAGAAATTCCGAACATCTATAGAATAATGTGCCGGGCACTCATCATGTTGCAAGAACATGTCACGACGAATGGCCAAGGGTATGTCTTCTAAAAGAAGTGGCAATTCGTTGCTTAAAAATTTCTAAATATCTTTCTCCATTAACAGTCTCATGAAAAAAAAGGCCCAATTATTTCTCCACCTAGAATCCCGCACCACACATTTACAGACCAACGACCCTGATGTTGGACCAGTAGTGTATATTATGTCGATTTACACTAGCATCACTATGAAAAGTAGCCTCATCTGTCCAAATAATTCGTCAAAGTATTTCAGGATCGTCGTGTATCATATTTGAGAGCCAGTTACAAAAATCCAACCTGGTATCGAAATCTTGAGCATTCAAACTATGTTGTAGGACCATGTGATATGGGTGCAATCTAAAATAATATATATTATAAAGTAATCAGATCAATAAGACACATTGAAGTCCTTCGTTGTTAGTAAACGAAAAAGGACTTCAAATGCATCAACTCTCGTAATGTTATTACGAATTTTTTTCGCCCGGCCTCTCATTATTTTTTTGGTACCTTTTTACTTTACTTTGCCTCACTTAATTATCATGTTGTTAGTTAAAATCTATTCACATAGCATAAGATAATTTCATTAAATAATTTGGTGTTTTATTGAAACTGGACATAAAATGTCATTAGTCATGTTGTCACAAGTTAACTTTGAGGAATGAGGGTTAACATTTACATAAGCTAAAACATCAATAACGTTTTCCTCTGTTCTATCTCTGCGTTGTCTTCGGTACACAGGAAGATTCACATTTCCAGTAGTACGCACACGGTGTGTGAGCCGGATAAAAACTCTTCTGCTATGATGCCGTCTGTTTGGGTACTGCAGTGCATACACTCTAGCAGCAACGGTTGCATTTCTCATACATTCAAAATAAACTGCTAACATATCAAATGCTTCTTCATTTGTAAGAATCATTTTGGTACGAAAAGATAAAGAAAGTCTATTACATGCAACCCGATGTATAATTTTTGACATATGCGTGAAAATCATAGTTTGCTTGTTTTCAACAGGGAATTTAGTTTATATCTTACATGGCCCTCTTTACTAATTTTGTTGTCATCAGTAAATCGTAATTCATATTTTAAACTGTATTTGTTGTTTCTGGGCAAATATCGGTTTTTATTAGTATTTTATGCTTTTGATTTACTAACACATCGCTTGAAAACAAATATAACATTCTTATATAATTAAAAAAATGTTATATTTATCACATTATTATTTTATAATTTGTTCTCATTGTTAGTAGAGACAGCATTACATTTAGGTAATCTAGCGGCAACCATACATTAGTATGATAACATTGATAACAGTTTAAATTACTACATACCAATGTAAGATCTTTTCATCCAAGCTAAATTTAATAATTTCCGTTAACGTGAACTAGCCTACTAGACGTTGGAAGAACAATTCCCGCCATTTACCTGTTTCTTACGATATCTCAGGATAGGAAAAAGATATCGACTTGTAGTTTTCACTGTTTTATTACTAATTTAGTCTACTTTTTAGAGACCTACTTAAATTTTTATGCTTCCATCTAAAATTGTAAAGAGAAAACACAATATTAAAAAAATATTAAACAGCGCCCTCTAGCATTTATGTTATTAATTGTTTAACAAAAGCTCTTTGAAACAACATCAAGTTTATTAAAATCGGTCAAGCAGAACCTGAATTAAAGGTTTTTCGTAACAAGGTTCACTCTCCCCACCCTTATTTGGAAGAGATAGACTAAAACTTGTCAAATAAAAAATATGCAGAATTTGTCGAGGAATCTGATTATGATATTTAATATGCCCCTTAATTGAGCAAATTTTGCTTTTTAAAATTTTAACTGTCAAATACGCTCTCTAGCGGTGGACCTACTATTCTGAAAAGAATTTCCAGGCGTTTCTAGAGGCCACTTTTTTCCCGAACCTGTGCTATAATCCATTCCTGAGATATGGCCGACGGCCGTTCTTTTCTTTGGCCACCCGGTACACACCACTAACCAATATGCTGATATTTTTACTAAAGATAAATTTTATTTCATAAGACATAATATTGGAATATCAAAATTTGTTACTTAATTGTTACTGTCAAATATTGCTTTCATTGTTGGTTACTACGGTTCTGTTTGTTATCTTATAATTTGTAATTTACAGAAGGCTCGAATTTGAAAGGACCGTTAATGTCAAACTCTATTTTTAAATTTCGCGCCTTTATGATTATGATAGTTAAGTGTCACTTGTACTTAAATTGTAAATATGTCATCACGTAGATATTGTGCAGTCCTGAATTATTATTAATAAAACGTTCTATCTATAACTATCTATTTACTAAAACAACATTTATATAAAACATTATGGAATTATATCAATTATATTTGAAACATTTGTACCTGTAATTATGGAATTCCACGAAGAACGTTAAGGAATAAAAATTTAAAACATGTACACTTAAGGATTCCTTTTCAATTAAAATACATTAAGTTCACTATCCTAATTAAATACATATTGTTATATATTAAAATTATTATGTTGAAGCTGACTTTTACACAAAAATTGAGTAATTGAAACTTTAGTTGACTATTGTAATATGCATTTTATTATGAAATTAATTATTTTTAATATGAATTTTTGAAATGAAATTTACTAGTTAATCTAATCAATCTATTTTCAATCATCATCAAATTTTAGTCCAGGAATCTCAAGAAATTATTCTTTCCTTTTACCAATGATTTTTTTACCAGAATCCTAATAATTAAATCCCAACTTAAGTTTTTGTTAGAACTTAATTATAGTTATTGTGTGTATCTGCTAGTTCTTGGAATTTTACAAAATTGATTAACAATGATGATATAGACTTATTTTCTTATTCTGTTTAAGCCACTAGTTCTTCATACTAAAATAATTATATTTCTCACTGCTGTATTTCTACAATTACACTGAGAATGATATGGTTTATTATTAACTCTATTTATTAGCAATATAAATCTTTGTTTAAAATTGATTATTTCTAAATAAAACGTCTTTTTTTTATTCTGTTTACAGTTCGTTTAATTATTCTCAATTTATGTTTGTTTGTACATTTGTTTACTTTCAATTTAATTACACTCGACTTTTATCTCAAAGTTAAAATCTCTTACTACGTAATTAAATTTTTCGTTTTTTCCTTTTTATAACAGATTGATTGTAAATCAATTATACCATTCCGTTTTTTAGTAATCACCATTTTCTTTATTCTTAATTTCTTATATTCTCACCTGATTCTAGTCTAATAAAAATTACTTCTATATTTAGTTAAATTATAATTAGCTTTATCTTACTTTAGAGTGTGTACTAATGCTCATTAAATCTAGCAAGTAAAGCTATTGAATAACGGGTAGAAAATACAACACCTCCATTACACCGTACAGTATTTCCTATAATATATACCTTGGAAAGATAATAAATTAATTCTCAGCTTTTCTTTGAATTATCCGATGCCTGTCTAACTTATTTCAAATATAGAACGCACAAGTATATATCATATATATATATATATATATATATATATATATATATAGTGTACTATGTTGTAGAGGTAGTACCTTTTATGTCAGGCGGTCGCACTAATATCACAGATAGAAGGTGGCTTGGCATAACTGGTCCTCACAAGATACCCAACTCTCAGCTTATGGCTCCAAGTGCCACACTGGTAAACTGCATCGACCTGCAGGCTAAACTAAGCTGAGTAACCAGATATGGTGACAACCGAAATAACTGCCGTTACAAGCAGTTATCAGCAAGAGAAACGTCTGACTCAGAGGAGCGGTTTCTCGACAGCGTCTGTTCTCCAGGTGAGGGCTGATTAATGAACTCAACGTCCAGCCAACGTGGCGTTTACTAATAACTAATCAAAATGGCGAATTTTAAAACAAAAGGAACTGGTCAGTGGGTAAACCCAAATATCAAGGAGGGCAGCCTCAAGGAATCTGAGGCAAAGATTCGCTACAAAAGCTAAACCAACAAAGCCAAAAGACCGACCAAAACAACAAAGGAAAGATGTGACAATGAATATCGCAACATACAATGTACAATCTATGACAAAAGACGAAAAGTTATATGAGTTAGAAGAAGAAATAAAAAACATGAAATGGGACGTAATAGGATTAGCAGAAATCAAAAGAAGAGGAGAAGGATGTTTGCAGCTCGAATCTGGAAATATCCTATACTATAAAGGAAGAAAACGAAAGCCTCGACTAGGATTTCTAATCAGTAAAAACACAGAAACAAAATTAGACAATATATAGGACTAACAGAAAGAGTGGCACTTATAATTCTAGATTTAGACAAAGCCAGCAGTCTCAAAATTATCAAGTCTATGCACCAACATCCAGCCACGAGGACGAAGAAGTTGAACAATTCTATGACAGCATGACACAAGCACTGAATGACTATAAAAGTACCTATACACTCGTTATAGGTGATTTCAATGCCAAACTAGGAAGAAGTTAGAAGACACAGAAAATAGAATAGGCAATTCGGATATGGAACACGAAATGAAAGAAGATGCTCATGAACTTTTGAAGCCAATAGACTCTTTCTATGAACAGCTTTTACCAGAAAAAACCACAAAGAAAATGGACATGGCATCACCAAATGGAATAACAAAGAATGAGATAGACTATGTCCTAACAAAGCAAAAGATATCATCAAGACGTTACGGTTATCAATTCTATCTCAGTGGGAAGCGATCACAGAATAGTGCGAGCAAAAATACAAATAAAGAAAAAATAGATAGGAAAATTCAGGCAGTCTTGCAAAGAATAGACACAACACTCCTGCAAGAAAACAAACAACAATATGAACACCTGTTAAAAGAACCAACACTCTAAAACTAAACGAACTAAGCCTAGATGAGATGAACTCAGTAATAACAAAAATAATATTAGAAATAAGCTCAAAATTAGCAACAAGACAAATATATAAACAACAAAAATAAGTAATAAATCTCAAGAAATGCTCCGAGAACGTCGAAAGATGCTAAATGAAAATAAAAGAAATACGCCAGAGTTCAGAGAAATAAATAAAACATAAGGAAACAAATAAAAGAAGATCTCAAACAACATCAAGAAGAACGAATATCGAAAATAATAGAAGAAAATCGAAATTTAAGAAACATGAAGCCCAAAGCAGGAAAGCAAAAATAATAAAGTTCAAGAACCAAGAAGACAACGAAGAACGAGACCTGAACAAAATATTACAAATAACAGAGGACTACTACACAAAACTATACGATTCAAATAATGCTCCTCCACCAAAATCTAAAGAAAACCTAGCAAGGAAAATAACAAATGTTAACTCAGAGGAAATGCCGAAATTAACGAAGATGAAATAATTAAAGCCTAAAGGAAATAAAAAGAAACAAAGCAGCAGGGAGGATGAGATATTGGCTGAAATGCTTAAAGAAGGAGGCAATAAAATAGTGTCCTACCTAAAAATATTATACAACAAATGCTTATTCGAGGTAAGATACCAAAAAATGGAAAAACGTGAAGACAATTCTAATATATAAAAAGGCGACCCAGCAAAACTAGATAATTACAGACCTATATCGCTTATCGCAAATCTACAAAACGCTCACAAGAATAATTAATAACAGACTGAAACAAATTGATAACTATCAACCCGTTGAACAGGCATTCAGAAGGATACAGCACATACGACCACTTACATACTCTAAAACTACTAATAGAAAACCAACAGTATAATCTATACTTGGCACTAATAGACTATGAGAAGGCCTTCGATAGCGTGAAACATGGGCAGTGGAAGAAGCACTAGTAAACTGCAGAATAGACTCGATATCGAGATCTGATACATAACATATATAAAGATGCAACAATGACAGTACAACTAGATGAGGAACTAAAAACGGAACGAATACCAATCAAAAAGTGAGACAAGGAGATGATCTCCTAAAATTATTTACTTGGCAATGGAGGATATATTTAAAACTATCAACTGGAAGGAAAAGGAATCTGTATAAATGGAAAATACCTAAACAACCTTAGATACGCCGACGATGTGATTTTGTTCGCTAGTAGAAAAGAAGATTTACAAGAAATGATCAATGATATACACCAAAATCCGCAAGAAAAGGTCTAAAAATGAATCTGAAAAAAACTAAAATAATGTCAAACAGCCACGATCAATATAGAATAACAGTAGAGGACATCGAAATAGAACAAGTCACTGACTACATATATTTAGGCCAAATCATAAAACTAAACAAGGAAAACCAAACCGCCGAAATAACCAGAAGAGTGCGAATGGGATGGGCAGCTTTTGGCAAACTGGGGCTCGTACTAAAGAACCAAAAGATTCCTCTACACCTAAGAACCAGAATATTCAACACATGCATTCTACCAAACATCACATATGGAGCTCAAACATGGACGTTCACAACATCAAACTTGGACAAAATTAGAAAGACACAGAGAGCTATGGAGAGACAGATGTTGGGATCACACTTAAAGATAGAAAAAGAATTGACTGGATACGAAGGAAAACAAAGTCATAGATGCCATCGAACAAGCAGCCAAACTAAAATGGCGCTGGGCGCATAATTAACGTCTAAAACCAAAGATGGAACCATCAGATAGAAATGGCGCCCATACATTGAAAAAGATCGGTAGGCAGGCCACAAATGAGATGGAAAGATGATATAGTAAAACACGCAGGCTTAATGTGGCAACGAGTAGCTCAAGACAGAGAACATTGAAACAGTTAGAGGCCTACATCCGAAATGGAAAGGATAGAAAATAGGCTTAAAGAAGAAGAAGAAGATATATATATATATATATATATATATATATATATATATATATATTTGCCTTTATATTAATTTTTATTATTATTATTATTATGCTATTTGGCAATAATGAATTACTTCAGTTTCTTGTGGATATTTTGTTTACTATTTATAAACTTCTTCAAGATAAAAAAAATTATGTTATAAAATGTAAAATTAAGAACAAATATAAAAAAGGTGGCAAAATTTTGAATTTAAAATGACAATGACATCTATATGTGAACTATTAAAATATTTACTTGGATTACAAGATTACAAAAATTTTGATTTATACAATTTTAAAAAATTAGCATAACTTCTATTTAAATGATTAGTATCAGACTTGAAATTTATAGACCTAAGTTTGAAATTAATTACTAATAAGTGGTCAATAATTTCACCATTCTTTAATGATTTCCACTGCACAAGTTTTGTGAAATTATAAAGTTTATTTTTAGTAGTAGTTATTTTTCATTTAATGGTAAATTTTATTCCTAAATCTTTGGAACGCCAATGTGCTCTCCTCTTAGTCCTATTATAGCACAAATAATATTGGATGACTTGTTAGATAGATGTTTACAAAAACTTCACTTTAAATTTTCATTTCTTAGAAAATATGTTGATGACTTAATTTGTGGGGGCCCTGAAAATGGAATTGATAATGCTCTTAATGATTATCATCCTAATATTAAATTCACGGTTGAAAAAGAGGCACATAGAAGTGTTTCCTTTCTAGATATTAAAGTTATAAGGAATCATGATAATAAAATTATTTTAGATTGGTACCTTAAATTCACAAATTCTGGTCGTTTTATTAATTACTATTCTAACCATCTTTTGTATTTAATAAAAATTATTATAGCTTAAAAAATAGTATTCATAAAATTGTTCATCCTTATTACAAAAAAACCTTCAAAAATTAACCAACATTTTCACAAAAATGATTATCCAAAATTTTTCCTAAATAAATTAATTTTGTATCATAGTTCTAATGAAGAAATCCAAAATAAAACTGACGATATGAAAATAACATAAAAAATTTCCATATTTTCCCGAAATTTATAATAAAAAAATATTTAGTAATGAAAATATTAAAATTGTTCCGTATAATATCACCATTATTAACAATCTTGTTACTAAATTAAAAGGTAGTGCCTCAAATGGTATTAAATCCAATCTTATTCACAATATTAAATGTGAATCGTGCTATTCTAGTTATTTTGAACAAACTTCATATTGGTTTAAAACCAGGATATCACTCCATAAAAGTGATTGAAAATTAAATCGTTGTGCTTTGGCAGTTTACTCAAATTCTTTAGACCACAAAATTGATTTTAGTAATTTACAAATTGTGGATTTCTCCAATGAGTATAAAGAGAGATTATTATTACAAATGATTTATATTAATTCATTTCCAGACTCTATAAATTTCAAGTGTGATACTAATAATTTAAACAGAAGTTATGCTAATCTTTTAGAATTGTAGAAATCCAAATTGTTGTAATCTAGTACACATACAGATGTCATTGTCATTTTAAATTCAAAATTTTGCCGCCCTTTTCATATTTGTTCTTAATTTTATATTTTATAACATAATTGTTTTTTGTCCTGAAGAAGTTTATAAATAGTAAACGGAATATCGACAAAAAACTGAAGTAATTCATTATTGCCAAATAGCCCAATAATTATCAAGAAAAAAAATATTTATATACATACACAAACACACACAGACACACATAACACACACACACAGCACGCACGCACAAAAAAACAACACACACACAAAAAAAACACAACAACACACACAAACAAACACACACACACACAACAACACACACACACACACACAACACACACACACACACACACACACACACACACACACACACACACACACACACACGGACACACACACAAGACACGACACGACACGACACGGACAAACGACAACACGACAAACGACGAACACGCGACAGCGAACGACATACCGGAAGAACAGCGACGCGACGCGAAACAAAACAACACGGACACTGCAACACGACAGCACAAAGCACAGAAAGCAACACTAATTACACACAACGTACACCAACGCACACAGAACGCACGAAACGCACACGCACACGCACACGGACACCTTTACATTATACACTACGCGTTAGAAACTGGTTAGAGCACAATTATGCAGCTAAGTGGAATGGTAGGAGAGGATCAGTGGACTGGCCACCCTATTCTCCAGATTTGACTCCGTTAGATATCTTCTAATGCGGTCACTTAAAATATGTGGTGTATAAAACTCAGCCCTAGTCCATGGCAGATCTCCCGAGCTATTTCGCGACAAACCTATGAAAATGTACGGCACAAATTTAAGAATCGACTATATTATTGCCTTGAAAATAATGGAAGTCGTTTTGAGCATCTAATCTAGATTAGATTCTATTAATTTTTCACATGTATGAGTTATTGTTGATTTTTTCTGTTCATTTTGATTACCTATTTATAAAGACAAGCCATTTTTGGAAAATAGTACCTATTTTGACATTTGTAACAATAAATTTGAATAAATTGATTTAAATACTACTTTTCGTATTATTTAAAAGATAATTAATTAATTACCATTTTGTTTGGTACTGATTTCCAACGATGTATTACATATGTACAGTTTAAAAAAACTGAGAGTGTGGTAGTTAGAGCCTAAGGGGAGAGTTGCTGAAGATTTCTATATGAGTCATATTGATTCCCCCTCAATGTTTTAGAAACGTTTTCGAGAAATTTTACTTACCATGTATATACATGGTGTCAATTTTATGCTTACGCGGGTTTTGTATGATATTCCGTTCTTCCGGGTATTATCCCACGTTTTTATTCTTCCTTCTCCTCGAGGACGTTTCGACCAAATCTCACTGGACATTCTTAAGTCTTCTTTTCATTGCTCGTGTTACTCGAACAAAACTGTTGTTCTTCGTCCGGTGTGATTTCCCTCGGTTTCGTGTAACTGGTCCTTATTGGATTTCTATTTCTGGTTTTCTATTTTCTTTTTCTTTTCTTGTTGTAATTGTGCATGACGAATTTTGCTTTTTTGTGTTTTTCTTTTTATGTTTATTTAATGCTGTTTTCCGTGTTGGGGGAAGTCTTTGTATGTCGTCTCGGGTGTTGAGGTTGTCTCGATTTTAACTGTATTATGTTAAATCTTTGTGTGTCGTCTCGTTATGAGGTTATCTGGACGTTCAGACAACCTCAACAACGACAATTAACATAAAACATAAATCAGCATACAAAGAATTGCGCTTCTACCAGGGCGGAACCCTTGTTGATAGTCGCCTAAGATCTCTTCCGTGTATTGCTGTAACCTTTCTTTGATGCTAAAAGCAAATACTTTGTAGGGCGTGATCAATAACATTATGCCTCTATAGTTCTCGCACTCCTTTTTTCAATTCTTGGGGCATATACTCTTCAACCCATATTTTGCAGATTAGCTGGTGTAAGTTGTGCGTGTACAGTCTGACCTCCATATTTGAATAATTCTGCCTGTATTGTATCGCTACCCGCTGCCTTATTGTTCCTTAGCTTTTTTAATATTATTGTTGTTATTCCTTCTCGCGTACGCGGTGGCAGATCTTCTTCGTCCTCTTCTGGGTCTATTTCTTGAGATCCCTCTGTGCTGCCTTGATTGTTTCCTACTTTCTCATTGACTAGTTTTTCAAAGTGTTCTTCCCATATTTTCTTTACTTCTTCATTTTCATGCATTAGTTTTCCATTTATATTTCTGTAACTTTTTGCTATCATTAGTGGTTTTGCATGCATTTTCTTTATATTCTGATAAAATCGTCTTGCTTTGTTATTCCTGTTCTCTTGCTCTATTTCATCCAATTTATTATTTAGCCATTCATTCTTCTTTCTTTTGAAGAAGTGTTTTGCGTTATTTTTTTGTTCTTTGTATGTTTCCCTGTCTTGTTCTGCCATTGTTTGTAACCACTTCAATCTTGCCTTGTTTTTTTCTTCAGTCGTTCTTTGATATTCCGTATCATACCATTCACCTCTTTTCCTGTTTTTCTCATACCTTATCGTTTCTGTGACCGCTTTCAGGATATTCTGTTTTATCTTTTCCCAGTAACTGTAAATGTCTTCCTCTTGTTGTATCTTAACCCCACTCTGTGTCACAGTGTTACTGTAATGGTTTTTGACTTCTTCGTTGTTTGGCTTCTCTATTGCCATTTTTTCTTGATCTTAGGTTTGATGTTCCATTTATTCATTTTTTCTTCTACTATTGTCACGCATACTAAATAATGATCTGAAGCGGCATTCACTCTTCGATAAGATCTTGCATTTTTCTATTTTCATGTGTTTTTTTGTTATTAATATATGGTCTATTTGACTTTCAGTTCTGCCGTTGGGGTGTTTCCAAGTAACTTTGAGGTGTTTAGGATGTGCAAACTTTGTTGTAACTACAAATAAATTCAGTGAAGATGCAAAAGTGCATAATCTGTGACCATTGTCATTTGTATCATCGTGCGCAGTGTGCATTAAGATCTGTCATTATAACTATAATGTCTTTACTTGGGATACTTTCTACTGTTCTTTGTAGCTATTAGTAGAATATGTACTTTTCTTCTTCATTCCCTGTCTCCGTTGGTGCATAGGCTGTTATCATTATAATTTTTAATGTTGCTAATCTCCCATTGATGAGATTAAACCATAATATACTGTCTCTCAAGCTATTTGTTACATAGAAACATACTACTCTCTGTCCCTGTTTCCCTTCTCCAATATAGTAAATACTATATTTTCCTTTCCTAATTTCCCCTGACCCTGCCCATCCAATTTCTTGAAGTGACGCTATACTGATTTTATATCTTTCTAATTCTTGTGCTGTCACATTCGTTCTTCCAATTGCCAGTAATGTTTTTATGTTCCAAATGTACATCTTAGTTTCTGATTTGTATGTTCAATATTATCTTTATTTTGTCTCACTCATTGTTCTCACTTCTTTCCTTTCGTCTTCCTAAATATTTGCAGGTCATCATCGGTATTTCTGTCCGGCTTTGTATTTTTGTTAGTTTTTTTGCCCTTGTGATTGATGTCTTCTGGTCTTTGTGATCATCCTGAGATCGTTTTTAATGCTTCCTCGTCATCTAACAACCTATTTCTCTGTGGGATTAACATAGTTTGCATCCATTGTTTTTTTTTTGGTATTGCACCTTTGCTAGCTGTTTCTTCTGGGATTTTTCCTGTCTCAGCATCTGTTGACCGTTGTCTTTACTTTTGGGCTTCCTTGTTCTCCCTGTCGTTTTCACTATTATTTCCCATACTGCTCGTTTATATTTCTTCTTCTTCCACTGATTGCTCAGCAGTCCAGAGTTCCCCATTAACGATGAGCTTATCATATACCAAGTACGCTGTATCACCTGAGCTCCTAGCATTTTTTATCCATATCTTTGTCCCTTTCAGCCTGTTTGTGTTTTTTATCACCTCTATTTTCTTTTTTAATGATCCAAACTCTATCAGTGCTGATCTGTTTTACCTTGACTAGTTTCCTTTCTACCTAATCTTCTTATATCTTCCAATTCTTTTTCAATATCGATATCAATACCCATATCCCTTATTACTGTCCTGACCTTTTCTTTTAATTTTAATTCAGGTTCATTCTCCTCATCTTGTATTCCTTGTATTATAATCTTCCTTTTTCTTAATTCCCTTTCCATTTCTGTCATGTCTCATCAATTGCAAACTCAGCCCCTTATTTTCTTCCTTTAGGTTAATGTATTCACCTTCTAGTTTATTTACTTATAATTGAAAAGTATCTATTTTTTCTATGATTTCCGTTCCGTTCTGGCATCGATCGGAGCTTTCAAGACACTTTAGTAACAATCAAACTAAAAAAAAATCCCATTGTCTACATGTAATTTATTGTAATTGTACGTATGTAAATTCCTTGCCTATTCTCTTTTGCCCTTGCATTGCAGTTACCTTATTTTACCTGTGCAATTTTACTGTTGTTATATTGTATATGTACCGAAATTTGCCTTATTGTTTTATCTGTACATGTTTGTTATTACAATTTTTATTCTGATTTATTTATGGCACAACTGTGGGTGTGATTACATTGGTTTTTTTATTCTGTTCGTGTGCAGCTAAATTTCTTTTTACTTATTTTTTTCTTAATGTTATAATTTTGTAAGTACTTTAACCTGATTTAACGGTGTTTTGTTATATATCGAACCCTTTCATTGTTTTTTGTGTTATTGGATTTATTAATGTACAGGGTAGCCAACTAAGAATGCGAGGTACTGTATCTGGGAAACTATACATCGTAGAGGCTTGCGGAAAAAAAAGTTATTACTAAAACGGCCAATACAAAACCTGGAAAATATTTTCATGTTTCTGAAATGGCCGTAACTGCAATCTTGAATCTAAAAAAGTGATGTTTCTGTGAATTCTGCTATATTAACCTAATAAAAAAATAACTGATCTTTAAAGTCGAGGATAATCTGAACTTTTTTTGTTTGGCACTTTTTGACGTATCTATAAAAATAAAGTGGTGGGGGTATTCAAAGGTTTCCTTAAATCACCCCCCGTATCTTCGAAACGGCTAATCCGATTTTAACAAACTTGGGCGCGTTGAAAAGAGCTTTTCTTGGGCTACAAATGTTAAAATAATTGAAGTTTTGTTAGTTTCACATGTCGTCGCTAGAGGGCTTTGTTCGACATTCCGACAGAAACGGTTAATTTTCGCAAAAAATTAAATGCATTGGTATGACTTTTTTCATGAACAATGTTCCTAACCTAAAAAAGCGGCCAAAGAAAATTTTATACGAAAATCCCTTAAATTTTTATTTTTTAACTATATTTTTCTGGAATTGTTTCTATTATGTAAGTTGTGGCCCTAAAAAGGACCGATTTAAAGGAGGAAGGTTTTTAATGCCCCCGTAAATGCTCGAAATTTGACCATCACCATCTGAATATGTTACCTAGAAATTGCGATTTTAAATGTTTGTAAATTTATACACCAGAATAAAATCACCCTTTTGAAATTACTACGGGCAAGTAAGCAATGCTAAAAGTTATACGAAAGGCCTATTTTTGTTTGTTTAAATGCATATTCACTATGGATATATACGAAAAATACAATTAATAGAAGCAGGCAATGGAAACAGATACCTAAACAAAACATACATAATCCTCAAATTGTCAATAGTTGTCAATACTTTCGCGTTACTTTGAGCAATTTTGTGCTTTCAAAATGCGTTTTACGAATAATGAAGCTGTTGATATGCTTGCGGTTTATTTTGAATGTCTTCAGAATGCCGCAGTAGCTAAAAGAGTTTACGCGGCTCGATATCCAAATCGGCGTCCTTGCGATGTAAGAGTTTTTCCCCGATTAGTGGCGAGCTTACGAGCCAATGGTAGTTTTCGGCCTACGTTTCAACGGCAAAGAATTGGAAGTACACAAGAAAATATTAACCGTATACTGGACTATATTGAAGGAAATCCTCATGTTAGCACAAGAGCATTATCCACTGAGTTGGGCATATCACGGACAACGGTTCAAAATATTTTGAAGGACCATAGGTAAGTTCTAATGGCCATCAAAATATATAGGTATTCGTTTAAACTTTTTTAATTACTTTAAGAATGCACCCATATCATGTCGTTTTGTATCAGGCCTTGAAAGAAGAAGATTTTTATCGAAGGTTAGACTATTGCCATTGGATGTTAGGCATTCGCGAAAATAGAGAATTTTTGGACCGATGAAGCCACCTTCAGTAGTGACGGGAGTCAATCTGCACAATTGCATTATTGGTCTAGAAAATCCCCATTGGTTGCGTGAAGTTCAGCGCCAAGGACGTTGGAGTTTAAATGTATGGTGTGGCATACTGGGAGGCAGAATTATTGGGCCATATTTTTCGAGCAACCCCTAAATGGCAATGTACTTTTTTGGCCAATCAATTACCGTTGTTGTTGGAAGATGTGCCTCTGGAAACAAGGCAAAAATTGTTTTGCAGTTGGATGGTTGCCCACAATTTTGCTATTAATTAAGAGCATATTAATGCAGTATTTCAACAGCGGTGGATTGGAAGAGGAAGTCTGTTTCCATGGCCTCCGATCGCCAGACTTAACTTGCCTCGATTTTTATTTATGGGGCGCTTAAAGGACATCGTGTTTCAACCTACTACTAGAAGATATGAAAAACCGATTCGTAACGCAATGTAACATACCGGAGCCGAAATTGAAGCTGCAGTTTTGTCTAGTCATGAGAAGCTTCAGCAATGCATAGAGCGTGATGGTCAGCATTTCGAGCATTTACGGGGCATTAAAACCTTCCTCCTTTAAATCGGTCCTTTTAGGGCCACAAACATAATAGAAACAATTCCAGAAAAATAAGTTAAAAAAAAAAAGGGGATTTTCGTATAAAGTTTTCTTTGGCCGATATTTTAGGTTAGGAACAAGATATCGGATGCGGTTTTGCGAGCTTGTTTAGGCATCATTTAGCTACTTGTTCATGAAAAAAGTAACCAATGCATTTAATTTTTTCGAAAATTAACCGTTTCTGTCGGAATGTCGAACAAAGCCCTCTAGCGACGACATGGAAACTAACAAAACTTCAATTATTTTAACATTTGTAGCCCAAGAAAAGCTCTTTTCAACGCGCCCAAGTTTGTTAAAATCGGATTAGCCGTTTCGAAGATACGGGGATTTAAGGAAACCTTTGAATACCCCACCACTTATTTTAAGATACGTCAAAAAATGCCAAACAAAAAAGTTCAGATTATCCTCGACTTCAAAGATCAGTTATTTTTTATTAGGTTAATATAGCAGAATTCACAGAAACATCACTTTTTAGATTCAAGATTGCAGTTACGCCCCTAGGGCCATTTAAAACAAAAATTTTCAGGTTTTTGTATTGGCCGTTTAGTAATAACTTTTTGCGCAAGCCTCTACGATGGATAGTTTCCCAGATACAGTACCTCGCATTTAGTTGGCCAACCCCTTTGGATTACTTATTTATTAAATTGGGTTTTCTTGGTTCTTTAAAATTAATTAAATTGAAACATCAAAAATTTTTAATTTTAATTTAAATTTTATTGTTTTAATATCTAATTAAATAACACTTTATAATACAATGCTTTTAGATTTATTTTAGATTAAATATCAGACTTGTAAATAAATTCTAAATTTTAAGTATTGTTAGAAACATGTAAGGCAAACAATTAATTAAGAAATATAGATTATTGTCTGTTCAAATTTACTTTTAAGATAAGTACAACTACATTGAGCAATTGATGTGTTATATGTTTACTACTTTACATATCCTGACGTTAACAGTATCAAATAACGGCCATATTCAGTCAGGAATCAATACGCCGTTTCATCAGTTAAAAATGACTAATGCGACTTAGTAAGAATTAGTAGCTTATTTGGTCGACTGTTACCGATGAATCAACGTAGATTATTGATTGTTACTCAGCGCGTAAGGTTGACACAGTTTTGTGTAGTTGTAAATATTGGTTTATTTAATGATCTGCGGTTAAAATATATTATCTAAAATAATACGTGTGTTCTTTTATAACTAAATGTTGTTTATACATATAGGATTTTAACATTGAGATTAGCTATGCACTGTTTTACAAAGTAGAAAAAGTACAATAGTAGGAGCACCCGATCAAGAGAAAGTTATGAAAAAAATATACCTCTATATAGAACTCGCATTAAAGTGCTAAAATTAATAGTGCGTTTTAGCAAAAGCCAAATTAAATATTAAAAACGTAAAATATCAAAAATGATAATGAATTACTTGAAAATTCGTCATGGTTAACGCTTCTATTGAATAGAGCTCTAAAGTTTATGTTATTATGTCTCATGGTAATCTTACAAAAAATCTACAGCAGAGCACCCAACAACTCTAGAAACCACATAGCACCGTTACGGTGTACATTAGTAAATTTAAACGGGTCTTAAATTTATTTATTTTGACACTAGTCACATGTCGTAATCAGCAGGAGGGGAATCAAATCTTTATAAATTAATGTTGGGTGCAGCAATTTGAACACGTTAAATTGTCAGTTCCTTTAGATTAGTTGCAATTTGTTAGAAGTAAATCGCTTAGAAAATTTCAAAAGAATCTAATTATATATAATTAAAGGAAAGGTGTGTGTGTGCGTTAGACTTAGGATCTAAATTATAATTTCATGTTCTATATGCTATAGATTAATAGCGTTACGTTAGTTTTTCTGTTAATCACGTTAAATATAATCGACAAATCTACTATTAAAAATATCATTACCTTCTAACTACCTGTACATGCTCAATTGAGCAGATTACATAAGCTTTAATGTTACTGCATCGGGTTAACGACCTGACACACTATCCTCTCATGATTCACGCAACTTTATTTTTAAATTCATTATTAAAAACTTACAAAACCAATTTGTATACAAAGAGTTAGTTTTTTTCCTAATATTTCCGATGTCCTTAATTTCCTTCAAGATTACAATTGTTCAATTTTTTTGGTACCTAATTTAGTTTTCACATTTTAAAGATTGCATACTTAAAAAAAAGCAAATTGTTTAGTGCCTTTCTCTTTGGGGAATAGTGTAACTCGGACGTCATCTAAACTAAAAGACGTCAGACGGATAAAAACTTTTTGCGAGATCACGTTTTGACTTGTATGCGGGCATAATTGAAGGGGGATGAGCATCTCAAACTTCAAATTATTTAATTATGTCTGGGACAATGGTATATCGTAAAGAATTCTCAGGTATATATTTTTTTAGTACATACAGTTTACATTTGGAGATGAGCTCTAAAAGAAAATGGCTAAATCCTAATAAATTAAATTAGTAAAGATAAGTTAAATGTTTTTTGTCTAGGCCTGCTGTTATGATTAAATCTCGCAAATATAAGTTACGAATTAATATAAGCCATTAGTTATCTCAATTTTTTATTCTCATTACGTTATCTAGCTGTTGCTTATCTAAAATTATTTTTGTGTGTATTCCAAATACTTAGCTTTTTGGGTTTTAAATGGTGTATTTTGTATTAATGTTTATACAAATCTAAACGGTTCGATAACTTAACAGTTACCTTCCTCAGTAATAAAATAATCTTCTAGAAATGTTTAATAGTATATTAAAAAACAAGTTTCATAAGACCAGTCTTGACGCACGAATCCTGGTTTAAAAAAATTATTGACGTAGTCACGAGTTTTTTAAAGATTGAGATCTTCAAGTTCCCATAAACCACGTTTGGGTAATTTGCCCTTTTTATGCCGATTTTGAACAAACATTTTTACTTCAGTTGATTTAGGGATTTTTGTGGCGGTATGAAATTTCTTAATTTTAAAAGTGAATATTTGATCTAGTCGCCTTTTGTTTTATCCAAATTCTGTCACAAAACAGGAAAAACGGAAGATAATCTTGCATGTGGGGTTGTTGTATTATATTTTGACAGCAACCTACAGGGTTTATTATTTGAAATAGAAAAAAACTGTAAGTACCAAAGTTGTAGGTTTCTAAATATACAGAGTCCGCAGAACAATGTATACACACTGTAACGGACTATATCTGTGTAGTTCTGTCGAGCTTAGATCGGATTACGGCAACAATGTGTAGTATGAGATGCAACAATGTAAATAGTGCGATTGTAAAACAAAACGAAAGAAAATAGCTGGTGGACGATTGACATTCGAGCAGCGAAAACGCATTCTGAAGTGATTTATCAGGTTTGATAACGCCGTTGAAGTGCAGCGTCAGTTTCAAACAGATCCCCAACCCGCTTACCAATTAAACGCATAATTGACAAGTTTGAGGAGCATGGAACGATTTCTGATATTTACAAAGGAATATCGGCAAGGCGGCGTACAATTACAAGTCATGAATCGTCGGCTCTCGTGTTGCAAAAGTTTATTGTTTCTCCACAAGTCTCACGCAATGTCACTGTGGGATTAGCAGTGCAAGTGTAAAACGAATTCTGAAAGTTGCTAAGTAGAAAGTTTACATTCCACGATTAATGATGACGATCCTAATCATCGAATACAATTTTGCGAATGGTATCAACAAATGGTAACTGAATATCAACAATTTGTGACGAAGGTAGTGTGGACTGATGAGCCGTTTTTAAACTTAATGTGAATGGCATAATCTGATGGAAATCCATATGTTCATGTCGATAAGGCGGTCAACCTACCTTTCATGGTGGTGGGACTATCATCTAGCGGCTGAGTAGGATCCTTTTTCTTTAATGGACCGTCACTGGAAAATTTACCGAAATGTTAGATCATCAATTTTGCTAGTGAGTATGCTTTATGGAGCTGATGAAGAATCTTCACCAACAGCACGGGCGAACACTACCATCTAGCCGTACAGCTTTCCTGGATGACAATTTTCAACATAGATTGGACGAAACCCATAAGTTCCTACGATCACCAGATATAACACCTATGAATTTTTACTTGTAACTGTGAAATATCAAGTTACGGCGCACTCTATAATTCAGAGATTACAGGCATTGCAATTCCATTGAAACATTCACTGAAGTAGTTTCCAGTTATTGTCTAGCTTAACGGCCAACATTTTGAACACGTAAAGTAACCATGTGCTGAATTGAAGGCAGTATACATGTGTGATCAATATTAAATGTAAAATAAAACATAAATAATACTTTTCGTTCCTTAAAGTGTGTATACATTTTTCTTATGGACTCTGTATTATCTTTTAGTACTATAAACTTCAAATATCTCATGAACTGAGAAAAATAACCCAACCAATTTTTTTTAAAACAAACCGTTTTTATTCAATAATTAAATAGATGTTTTAACATTTTCAAAATATATAATACGTTAACATTGTCCAGAATTTTAAATAATCGAGTTTAAAATTTAAACATTAGAAACGGAAACACCTATAATAGATAGAAACCAAATGAATGGATATTTTAATTGCTAAAATTAAGAGAAAGTTGGATTAAAACAAAACTAATATTTTAAAAATTTTTAACTAAAATAAAACATCAAAAATAAATTTAAAATTTTTGTTTCTAACCCAAATTTCAAATTTTCGGGTCTATTTTTATTTTCTTTTAAGGTATCACCAAAAAACGCAAATCAGAAACAGCGTGACTACTGGTCAGAAGCGACTGATACACACAATAACACGAGACTAGATGTTGTTTCAGAAGACCTAACAAAGTTATATTGCGTGTATTCACAACCTGACAGAAGAGACGAGGAGAGAGACGAGAGAGAGAGAGACGAGAGGACGGAGAGACGAGGAGACAGGAGACGAGAGGAGAGGAGACGAGAGACAGAGGACGGAGACAGAGGAGGGGGAGAGACGAGACAGGAGGAGAGGAGGAGAGGAGAGGACGAGGGAGAGAGAGGACAGAGACGGGGGAGACAGGAGGACAGGAGGACGAGGACGGAGGAGAGAGGACAGAGAGAGGAGAGAGGACGAGGAGACAGGAGGACAGAGGACAGAGACAGGAGGACGAGAGACGAGGAGGACGAGAGAGGAGAGGACAGAGGACAGAGGAAGGAGGACGAGGGAGGACAGGAGGACAGGAGACGAGGACAGGAGGACAGAGGACAGAGGACAGGAGGACAGGAGGACAGGAGACGAGGGAGAGAGGAGACAGAGGACAGGAGAGAGACGAGAAGGAGGACAGGAGGACGAGACAGAAGAGAAGGAGACAGGAGAGAGGACAGAGGACAGGGACAGGAGAGAGACAGAGAGACGAGGACGGAGGACGAGGGAGCAGGAGGACGAGAGAGAGGACAGAGAGGAGGAGACGAGGGGACGGAGGAGAGAGAGACGAGAGAGAAGAGGGGACAGGAGGACGGAGGACGAGGAGAGAGAAGGAGACGAGAGAGACAGGAGGACAGAGGACAGAGAGAGGGAGACAGAGAGAGAAGACGGAGGACGGGGACGGGAGGGGAGACAGAGAGGACGAGGAGGGACGGAGAGGAGAGAGGAGAGAGAGAGGAAGGAGGACGAGAGGACAGAGGAAGGAGGAGAGGAGAGAGGAGAGAGAGAGGAGACGAGAGAAGGAGACAGGAGGAGGAGAAGAGACAGGAGAGAGGACGGGGAGAGAGACAGGAGGAGGAGAGAGAGAGAGGGAGAGGAGGACGGAGGACGAGGAGAGACGGAGGACGGAGGAGAGGACGAGAGAGAGAGAGACGAGAGGACGGAGGACAGGAGACAGGAGGACAGGAGACGGAGAGACAGGAGGACAGGAGACAGAGAGAGACGAGAGAGACGAGGACGGAGGAGAGACAGAGGACGGAGGACGAGAGAGAGGAGGACGAGGAGGACAGGAGACGAGGAGGACGGAGAGGAGGACAGGAGGACGAGGAGAGACGAGGAGGACGAGAGACGAGAGACGAGGACGAGGAGGACAGGAGACAGGAGGACGAGGAGGACAGGAGAGACAGGAGAGGAGGAGGACGAGGAGAGACGGAGAGACAGGGACAGGAGGACGAGGACGGAGGAGGAGAGGGACAGGAGGACAGGAGGACAGGAGGACGAGGAGGACAGGAGACGAGGAGGACGAAGGAGGACAGGAGGACGAGGAGGGGACAGGAGACGAGGAGACAGGAGGACGAGGAGGACGAGGAGAGACAGAGAGACGAGGAGGAGGACAGGAGGACGAGGAGAGACGAGGAGGAGAGACGAGAGACAGAGAGACGAGGAGACGAGGGAGAGACGAGGAGACGGAGAGACGAGGAGGACGAGGAGGACGGGAGGGGAGGAGACGAGGAGGACGAGAGGACGGAGAGACGAGGAGGACGAGGAGGACGAGGAGGACAGGAGGACAGGAGGACGAGAGGACGAGAGGACAGGAGGACAGAGGACGGGACGAGGAGAGACGGAGGGACGAGGAGAGACGAGGAGACGAGGAGGACAGGAGGGAGGACGAGAGGAGAGAGAGAGACGAGGAGGAGAGGAGACAGGGACGAGAGGACAGAGAGAGAGGACAGGAGAGACGAGGAGACGGAGGACGAGGAGACAGGAGGACAGGAGGACGAGGGACGAGGAGGACGAGAGACGAGAGAGACCAGAGGACGAGGAGGACGAGAGGACAGGAGGACAGGAGGACAGGAGGACAGAGAGAGGACAGGAGACAGGAGGACGAGAGGACAGGAGGACGAGAGACGGAGGACGAGGAGGACAGGAGAAGAGGACGAGAGAGACGAGGAGGACGAGACGAGGAGGACAGGAGGACAGGAGACGAGACGAGGAGGACAGGAGACGGGAGACGGAGACGGAGACAGGAGGACAGGAGACGAGGAGACAGGAGGAAGGAGGACGAGGGACGAGGACAGGAGGAGACAGAGAGAGAGGAGAGAGACGAGAGGACAGGAGACGAGGGGAGAGACGAGGAGACAGGAGGACGACAGGGACAGGAGAGAGACAGGAGACAGGAGACGAGAGAGACGGAGGACAGGAGGACAGGAGGACGGAGAGACGAGAGAGGAGGAGGAGGACGAGGAGGAGAGACGAGAGAGGAGGACGAGGAGGACAGAGAGACAGGAGGACAAGGGAGAGGGAGGAGACGAGGACGGAGAAACGAGACGGAGAGGAGACAGGAGACGAGGAGAGAGAGGACGGAGACGAGGAGACGGAGACAGGAGACGAGAGACGGAGGACAGAGACGACAGGACGAGAGAGACAGAGGACAGGAGGACAGGAGACAGAGAGACAGGAGAGACGAGAGACAGGAGGACGTGAGGAGACGGAGAGACGGAGGAGAGGAGGACGAGGAGACGAGGAGAGAGAGGAGAGAGGAGGACAGGAGACGAGAGAGACGAGGAGAGACAGGAGACGGAAGACGAGAGACGAGAAGACGAGACGAGAGAGGACGAGAGGACAGGAGGACGAGGAGGACGAGAGCGAGAGAGAGAGAGACGAGGAAGAGAGACGGAGAGACAGGAGAGAGACAGAGGACGAGGAGACAGAGGACGACAGGACGAGAGACGAGAGACAGGAGACGAGGAGGACAGGAGACGAGAGGACGAGGAGACGAGAGACGAGACAGGAGGACAGGAGACGGAGGACAGGAGGACAGGAGGACGAGGACGGAGACAGGAGGACGAGGAGGACAGAGAGGACGAGGAGACAGGAGACAGGAGAGACAGGAGACGAGAGACAGGAGGACGAGGAAGAGACAGAGACAGGAGGACGAGAGAGAGAGACAGGAGACGAGAGGGACGACAGGGACAGGAGAGACGGAGAGACAGGAGAGACAGGAGGACGAGGAGACGAGGAGACGACGAGAGGACGAGGAGACAGGACGGAGAGACGGAGGACGGAGGACGAGGAGGACAGAGACAGGAGGACAGGAGACGACGAGAGACGAGGAGACGAGAGACGAGGAGACAGGAGAGACGAGAGGACGAGGAGACGAGGACAGGAGGACAGGAGAGACAGAGGACAGAGAGACAGGGGGACGAGGAGGACGAGAGGACAGGAGACGAGACAGGAGGACGAGGAGGACGAGAGACGAGAGGGACGAGGAGGACAGGAGGACGGACGAGGAAGAGAGAGACGAGAGACAGAGGACGAGGAGACGAGAGACGGAGAGACGAGGAGAGACAGGGACAGAGAGAACGAGGAGGACAGAGACGAGAGAGACGAGGAGGGAGGACGAAGAGACAGAGAGACGTGAGAGACAGAGACAGAGACGAGACGAGAGAGACGAGAGAGACGAGAGGACGAGAGACGAGGAGGAGGACAAGGGAGGGGAGGAGACGATAGAGGAGACGAGACGGAGAGAGAGAGAGACGAGGACAGAGACAGAGGACGAGAGACGAGAGAGACGAGAGAGACGAGAGGACAGAGAGACAGGAGACGAGGAGAGACGAGAGACGAGAGACGAGAGACGAGAGAGACAGGAGAGACGAGAGACGAGAGAGAGACGTAGAGGACGAGGAGACGGAGGAGAGCAGAGACGAGGAGAGGGAGACGAGGAGACGAGGAGACAGGAGAGAGAGACGAGGAGACGGAGGACAGAGGACAGGAGGACGAGGGACAGAGGACGAGGAGACGAGAGACGAGAGAGGAGGACGAGAGAGACAGGAGACGAGAGACGAAAGAGACGAGGACGAGGGAGAGACTGAAGAAGGAGAGAGACGACGAGAGAACGAGAAGGAGAGACGAGGAGGACGGAGAGAGGACGATGACAAGACGAGACGAGAAGGAGACGAGAACAAGGCGAGACGAGGACGGATGAAGAGAGACAGATATGAGAGAGAGGAAAGAGCAAGGGACGAAGAACGGGAGACAAAGACAGAGAAGAGAAGGAAGAAGAGGACGGAGCGCGAAGAGAAGAGAGAGAGGAGCAACGTGAGAAGAGGCGTGCGGAGGAGAGAGAGCGATGAAGAGACGAGAGACGAGAGGAGGGAGGAGAAGGAACGATCAGGAGAGACAGACGAGAAGACAGTAAAAGACGAGAGAACAGAAGGAAGGACATGAGTTGAACAGGGGAGCAAGCGAGATAGAGAGAGAGAGAAGATAGAGAAGGGACGAGAGCAGCGGGAGACGAGGAGAACGAGACGAGAGGACGAGGACAGAGAGCGGACAGAGACAGGAGAACGGGGAGACGACGAAGGGAGAAGAGACGGGAGAGAGAGAGAGAGACGAGGAGACGACGAGAGGAGAGGACAGAGGAGAAGACGAGACGAGAGAGACGAGGAGAGACGAGAGAGACAGAGAGACGTGAGAGAGAGAGACGAGAGAGAGACGAGGAGACGGAGAGACGAGAGGACGAGAGACGAGAGAGACGGAAAGGAGGGAGGAGACGAGAGACGGAGACGAGACGTGAGAGAGAGAAGAGAGACGAGAGGCGAGGAGACGGAGAGACGAGAGAGACAGGAGAGACGAGACGAGAGACGAGAGAGAGAAGACGAAGAGACAGAGAGACAGAGAGACGAGAGAGACGAGAGCGAGGACGAGGAGACGAGAGGGACGAGAGCGAGAAGAGAGACGAGAGAGAGAGACAGGAGACGAGGAGACGAGAGAGAGAGACGGAGACGGGAGGCGAAGAGGACGAGAGACAGGAGACAGAGAGAGACGAGAGACGAGAGAGAGAGAGACGGAGAGAGGAGGACAGAGCGACGAGGAGACGGAGACAGAGGAGAGACGATGAGACAGAGACGAGACGAGAGAGACGAGACGAGAGGGAGACAGGACGAGAGAAGACGAGAGAGACGAGACGAGGAGAGGAGAGACGAGAGAGAGACGAGGAGACGAGAGGACAAGACGAGGGACGAGACGAGAGAGAAGAGAGACGAGAGAGAGACGAAGAGAAGGAGACAGGAAGACGAGGAGACAGGAGACGAGACGAGACAGGAGACGAGAGACGAGAGACGAGAGGGACGAGAGGACGAGAGAGACAGAGAGACAGAGAACAAGGGAATGAGAAGACGATAGAAACGTGAGAAACGCAAGAGACGTGAGATATGAGAGAAGCGAGAGAGACGAGAGGTACGAGATAGACGCGAGAGACTAGAGAGGAGCATGGTCAACTTCTACTACAAAAGAAATTCGCAATACTCCACTAGATGGTATCACAAACAAACAAATCTCCTTAAACAATTAGAGGGATATTTTGTCACGCGCAATGTGAATATCATATTTCCATTTCCAATTAGCTAATTAGGGTTGTTTCAAGCACGTTAGATGTACTTGAATAGTGAAAGTTGTTATTGTGGTTACATAACTGGGGAAGTTCAGAAAATAATTACTTTACATTAATGATTACTGGTAGCCGTTAAGTACCTTATATTATTCATTTATCGATTATCAGCAACAACTCTGGTATGTGATCGGTTTTTATTTTAACCCTTACCCCTTATTTTATTTACTTTCTTTAATTGCTAAAGGCCTGATTTCAAGTTTGATTATATTTGCTGTTGTATAGGTATTTTTACTAATTTAACTGTAAAACCTATTTTTATCACTATATCCAAAACTCAACAATAGTGTTACACGCTAATTTGAGTGATATTGGTTTTATGGTTGTCTAATGATAATGATAAGCGTTGGTTAAAATAGAATCCTATAGTTGGTTATCTTACGTATTTTTGAATTCTGGTTGGTTTTAGCAAGCTGTAATTTATGATTTGATTGATTGAGATTGAATTGATTTGGATTGATTTGCGGGTGATCGACTATTTTCCCACGCCGGTGCACTGACGTTTAGGGAGAGTATCAGCTCTGAGTCTCGGTTAGTTTTATCTACAAAGTAAGCGGTAATCCATAGGAGCTACGTATATACAGTGGGAGAATCGTTACCTGAAGGTTATGAAGAATTGTCAGCTCCTTGTTTGATTTGATTGAGATTGATTGATTTGACTGATTTGGTTAATTTCTTTGATTGATTGTGATTGATCTGATTGTTGATTTAATCGAGATTGACTTGTTTGAGCCTGCATTTGCTTAATTGATTTGTTTGATTTGACCGAGATTGAATGATTTGGTTTGATTCGGCTGATTTTATTGGTATTGATTGATTTGATCAATTTCTGTATTTTGACAAGGGGCTAAAGAATTTATGGAGTGTCGCCCATAATCTAAAACTGGTCCAGAAGGACCATTAAACTTGTTTGCGATAAATACTGAGTGGTTTTCGGAATATTGTAATTAGATCCCTGTGATCAGTATTTACTCTCATTTTGGAGGTTATGTTATGGATACACTGTTATGCGTCCTTATTTCATATGTCTTTCTCGTTTTGGTCTATTACGAATTAGACTTTACGATAACACTACGCTGGTAGAATTGAAACAAAACGATACCTGAGGTGTGTGTCCTAGAGGAAGAATGCGAAAGGTACCGTACCGTAGTTAGTAACAGAAACGAAACGTTAACGGAATCCCGCTGGTGTCGTTATTAATTTACTAAAAATGTTTTTAAAATTATTGGGTGATGCCATCACATTTACAGTTATATTTTCAACACTGAACATAAACATGTAAAACGGTTGTAATATGAACGACAGCTA
Organism: Vesta saturnalis; assembly: GCA_036346205.1. Classification (NCBI taxonomy): domain Eukaryota; kingdom Metazoa; phylum Arthropoda; class Insecta; order Coleoptera; family Lampyridae; genus Vesta; species Vesta saturnalis. Next base: position 8,877,348 of record JARFJB010000821.1, read on the forward strand.
TCAGCAAATGTTCAAGTATGAAAATTCAAGACGCCAAACTAAAAATTTTAACGGTTTATCAGTCTAGGTCTGAAAACATGACTGTATTGAGGATTTGAAAGTCACTGTTGGCACCGAAGCGCAAAAACAATTTTATCAGTATTACATAGTTATGTGAAACTGCTTCAATATGTATGACAGCTATAAGCAAACGTTTAAGTATGAAAAATCACTGATGCCAAACGTTTGTATGAACAGACACATCCTGAACGCCGGCAGCCTCACCATACAACCTTTTCTTCCATACGTTGTCGCCTTAGAAAAGTGGCAACCTTAAGCGTCCCGGTGGTGTTGCCCTTATGATAGAGTTTGAAGAAGGAGTTCTACAACGTTTGGAGGACAATCTATCTATAAGTATCATGCATGAACAGCTCCTGTATCCCGACCATTTACAACGAGTACAAGCGTTAAAACCTGAAGACTATCCATATCGATTAGCATTTGCCAATGGTTTTTGGATTGCACCTTAGTAGAACCTCACTTTGGGAGAATAATTTTGTTTCCTGATGAGGCATGTTTCATGCGCGATAGTTACTTTAATAGTAGAAACTGCCACGTTTGGGATGACGAAAATTCTCATATATTAATCTCTAAAAGACACACGCAACAATTTTTTGTAAACATCTGGTTTGGTATTGAAATTGTCCCCATGGACATTAGGGTCAACAAGTTGTTTCAGCATGATGAAGTACACCCACACTTTGGTTTGAACGTGCGCCAGTATCTGGACCAGCGATTTGGAAACAAGTGAATGGGAAGAGGATGCCCCGTGACCTGGACGGCGCTTTCTCCTGATTTAAACCCCCTCGATTTCTTCCTTTGGAGTTATCTGAAATCTTTAATCTACGAGACATCCGTTCGTAATGTCGCAAAATTAATGGCCGCTTGTACACAAATAGAAGATATCCTGCAATCTTCCAAAGGGTGCGTAAGTCAATGATCCGGCGGTGGAATCTTTATATCAAAGCAGATGGTCAACATTTTGAACAGTTTTGTAAACTACAAATTTCATTAAAATGCAATAACAATAAAGATCAACAAAAAAACGTTTTTTCACAAATTTCAACACCATTTACCTCGAAAACGAAGCGTTTTCAGACTAACATATGTCTCAAAAGTTTTGTCACAAAATATTATATTCAGTTTTAATAAAAAAATACGTATTATTTAAACTTATAGCTATAAAACATAATTAATAGACTTATAACCAACAAAATCGAGAACTTAAATTAAATGAGCTTTTTCAACGCAATTTTCTACGAACATTTCGCATAAGGTCTTGGACGGCTGTAATATCTATCTCTCCAATTTTTCTGTGCATCTCCAGTATAACTGTTCTTCATTTTCGACTTGCCACTCCGCATTATACAGTTATCTACTAAAAAGTGCCCTAAATTCTTCTATTTCACGGGCCTGAGGTAGATTAGGGGGATTGTCGTTTCGTGGTATGAATTTGCGTGAGGCAGTTCCGAGTTTCCCTGGCGCTAAGTCTGGCCAAAACATTATATCGTCTTCAGGATGATGGTCATTAATGAAATCAGTCATTTTCACCAGACATCGTTACCCTTAATTTCTTAGTTACTTAGAGTGACAGATTTTTCATCACCAAGAACAATGACTTTGTTGTTGGCAAAATGTATCCGCCTTAATGCCTCATAACATCGTGGTATCCGTGCCAACTGGTTTGGCGTATATTCTGGATATTTTCTTCTTTTTAGATATTCTTGACCATTCCTAACCAATTCCCTACTAACTGTTTCCTTAGAAGTTCTATACTCTCTTGCCAAGTTCCTGACCGATATTCCAACTCAATTTTTTTGCTCTTCTTACTAAACTGTCTGCTCTGGCTTGCGAAAAAGATCTGGGTGTTCACTTTTTGGGAAATTTATATATGGTATACCTTGTTAACAATCCGCTATTGTGCGATAAATAGTTCTGTGGAAATATTTAGATTTTCGAATATGCGAATTATTTCGCGCTTGGGCATTGCCCAACTAGACTGTAAATACTTTTACGAAGATCTAATTTGTAAGCCATTTTAGTACAACTGATTTCTAAAACTGAACTGTCAAAGTGAAGCCAAACTTTCAGAGAAGTTTTGTTTCCAAAGCCAACCTAATAATTTATCATTCTCGCGTATTTGGATTTTGTGCCAAAACTTTTGAGACATACGTTATGTTTATAAAGCAAAAAATGTTGTTTTGATAGCCCCACCACTAAAAGAAAGACTGCTTCACTACCACGACAAATTGCTGCACCACAAGCAAGGTGCATATCGGCAAGTTCTTCAAATGAGTGATCCATTTTGAATAAAAGTTTTGAATTAACAATCAACACAAGTTTTATCACAACAAACTACTCAACAGGATTAAGTTTTAAAATCAAGTAATTACTGTCAGAATAACAAATTAATTTATCACAATGACATGTCCATCGATCATTGTTATTGATGGTAACTAGATTGTAAAGATAAATTTACCTACTATTAAGAACATAATTACTTATTCTATGCAAAACCTCTTTAAAAAAAGTTGCGTTTTTATTTGCTTTCAAAATTGCAAAGAAAACCACTGGGTGTTCCTCGTGATCACGCCCCTGGAATTGCTGTATCTACTATAATGGACCCAAAGGATGCCTTGTTAGAAACAAACTGGGAAAATTTCATTAAAATCGATTGAAGCATTTTTTTATAGTAAAGAAACTATTCTTTTAACAAACTTCAACGCCCTGTATCTCGAAAACGAAGCGCTTTCGGGCTATGTTTATAAAGCAAAAAATGTTTTGATGTCCCCTACCACCCCTAAAAGTTTGTCGGTATATTTATGGAACACCCTGTATACTAAACATTAGGGCGAAATGAAAGAAACGGAAAATCAAACAATTTTGGTTTTTGCAAAATTAGTCAACGCGCAGAGCCTTCAAACATGTGAGGCGTTGTGCAACCGCACTCCCACCGTCGGCCGTGTGTGAAAAAGTTCATTTCTATATATTTCATTTGAAACCCGTACGTCATGTTTATATTATGTTCCACTGTTTTTATTACCAGCTTTTAAAAGTCTCACGTAGTAAGACCGCTAGTTTCGAAAAATTTGTTGTAAATGTCATGTTTAAATCCCAAATGAATTTTTTCACATTAACCTAAGTAGCCGTAAAATTATACATCAGTCGGTGAGAGTTATAGCAGCGCTATCTATAAATGGATTAAGAAATTAAATTATAATACGTTTTAGCAATTAATTGAAATATAAATCATTTTAATACGCCACTTCAAACATAAGGTCACATTGCGGTCTGGGGGTTCAGGGGCTTACATCCCAGGACGGTAATACAAAAATGTAGGCTACCTAATTTATATTTTTGTGAAAACATACAAATTGACTGTATTGTCACACTGTTGTTCCGCATTGCTTACTATTTTATTCTTGGATTGCATGCACCTCATCGCTACCCATTCTGAACCAAATAATGAAATAACTAGTAATCATTATGCGTTTTCTAGTAAAGATGATTGCTTTACCAGAGATGATTTGATTTTTTATAATGTAGCAGAGATTGGCAATAGATTACTTACGTGCGGTTAACTAGTGCGTTTTAATTGCAAGGAATACTTGCTGTACGGTAGTATATATAGAATTAGAGTTGCGTTTCAATCCATTTCGCCTCTATTTTGTTGCGAGTGAATCTTTCGTTTACCAAGCGAATTGCAAAGGATTTAGCTAGGCGTGGTTTGAACATTTAATTTGAATTTGTGGATTTATTCGTTTATATGAAAATGTAAAAAAAACTTTCACCATTAACACTCATAATAAAATACTTATCTTTTTTGGGTTTTTAATGGTGTATTTTAAATCATACAATCTAAACGTTTCGATAATACTTACAGTTATCTTCGTCAGTAGTAATATTTGTTAAAAATTGTTAAAGATGTTGTAAACAATTTTGTCAAAGTTGAAAAATTAAAACATAAACATCAGCCTGCTATTAATACAACAGTTTGAGAAACGTATAAAGGCAACTATAAAATTAAATTTTAGTAAAGAATAACTAGGTCATTAAAAATTAAATATTGTTAAACTGCCTTAAAGATGACAAACCAGAACATTCTCTACGGCGAAAGCTAACAATGAAATTCGTCAGCCAAAAAACACATTTAACAAAATTTGATCGAGTTATGATGTAAGTGTAAAGTTGCGAAAAACTTCAATTTGAAAATGATAGAAGCATTCACAAATCCAAACATCACATCAAATAAAATAACCCAGTTAAATCTAACAATAATTGGAAGTGTTATTAACAATGAAAAGTATAATGCAAAACGTTTTTTGTAATTTTTAATTTTAATTTAATTTCAACTACTTATGTTAAATTTTTCAACTTTGACAAAATTGTTTACAACATCTTTAACAATTTTTAACAAATATTACTACTGACGAAGATAACTATAAGTGTTATCGAATCGTTTAGATCGTATGATTTAAAATACACCATTAAAAACCTAAAAAAGATAAGTAGGTATTTTTTTATTCGTTTATGTTTACTTGTTCGACTTATTTTTAAGTGTAGGGAATTATACTATTGTTTACTTATTAACTAAGTTTTCTTATCAGTTAAGAATTTAATTGCCATTTGTATTTTCTTATTTGCTCTGGATTTTGTTTTATTTGTTCTTCTATATGTCAATATTCTGAAATAAAGCGCCAATATCTCAAGAAGGGTCCGTCTTATGGCTGTGATACCTATTAATAATTAGTATCTACTTTTCACGGGGATCGAAATGTTAAACAATATACAGGGTGTTGCGTTTGAAAAAATTCAGAAAAATTACACTTCGCTTAAGATAATCATTCTGTATAGTTTTACATGTTTCAGAAAAATTTCCCAGTTTGCTTGTTAGTAGACTATTATTAGTAGTCGGTGGTATAAACAGATTTACAAAATCGTGGTGACAACGTTCGCGTCGTGGTTCAAAATTTAACTCTATTTTGGAACGGTTAGTGATACAGATACAAATTTCTGTACTTTTATTCTAAATGTAACAGTGAATCCAAAAATGCAAAAATACACAGGGCGTTCCATTAAAAAACACAGGCATATTTTTGTCAATCACCCTGTATATACCTAAATATTTTTAGAATGTAGGTCCAATGATCGTGTATTACCACACCAAAATTGGTTTTGATATCTGCGTCCACGCAGTATACACCCACCCTGTATATTAATATCTATCCGACATGAGGTTTTAAATGGCATTCTGACAGATTATTTTTTTGTTTTTACAATGTTGGCTGTTTTCGTTTAAACTTAAACTTAATTTGTATGTATTTTTTTATTAGTATTGATGTACACTAATCTTATGTATTAATGATCACAGTCAACTTTTTGTACTTATGTCATGATAGCCCGCAATTCGCTAGGTTTCACACATGACATGTACATGACTGATTTTAAATTGTGAAAGCAACGTTCATAGAAATCTATAGAAAGAAATATTTTATTTGAACAATGTTTATTGATTATACAAACTGTATGTAAATTAAAATTTAAAAATACATACAGAAAAAAATTTAAAATCAGTTGTACATGTTAGTGAAACTAAATTGTTCATGACATAGTCAAAATTGACTGTGGTCACTAATACATAGATTTGTACATCAATACTAATAAAAAATACTACAAATTAAGTTTAAATCGAGTGAGGTTCCCTCGGTAGCGTAGTTATAACGCAGTTCTACAAGAACAGATCGTGGGTTCAAATACTCGAGAAATTCTTTTTCCGTATATATTTTTAAATTTCAATTTACATGCTATATATATATATATATATATATATATATATATATATATATATATATATATATATATACAGCAGCTAAATTATGGAATAAATTCAATAATTCTTAAATCGGCAACTTCAGAGAAAATCCGATACCCGTCGATTTTTATTTTAGACGCGTTGTTCAGGTTATTATTTATTTTTGAGGTTACCTATGTAAGCGTGATGACGTCATTGATGATTTTCTTTAATGGAAAGGGGATATGTTGCAATGGAACTTTTGAGAGATCTTTCAATTATCTAATCAGTCGTAGCAATAGTTTTGAGTGTTTGCGTGACGTATACAGGGTGATTCAAGATTATTGTTGCTCTATAAAAATACAAGCGAACTAAAAAAGACAACTATTCCAAATTTGGTATATAGACATAATAGGTCATGATCGATCTTCTAAAACTATTTTTAAAAGTGCAACGTTGCCACTTCTACCAGAAACCCAAGGCAACTTTGAAAACTCAAATTGAATACCCTGTATGTTATTGCATTTTCAGATTCTGCATAAAATTCTAAGCAACTTTTGTTAATATTTCCCTATACCCGTCTCTAAGCGTTACATAAATGACCTATAAATTAAATAATAACCTGACTAACCGCACACCTAAAAATAAAAATCGACTGGTTTCGGAATGTAAAATTAAATTAATTCGCACAGGTAAGTAAGTATGTACTATTAACACAAAATAGAGAAAAAATTGTTTAACATTGTAGAATTGTTTGTAACTCAATTTAAATGTTCAAATTGCCACCCTCCTACTTCTTGGCAATAATTGAACCGATGACCACAAACTTCTTGAACATTGTGGATCATTTGTGAACTAATCTTACGCATTTCTAATCTAATTCTATTTTTCAAATCTTCCAGATTTCGTGGTTTCTCGACGTATACTTCAGATTTTAAATAGCCCCATAGAAAAAAATCAAGAGGTGTAAGATCTGGAGATCTTGCGGGCTACTCAATAGATCCTCGTCTACCAATCCATCTACCAGGAAAAGTTATGTTTAAAAAATCGCGAACAGGACGTGTATAGTGAGGAGGTGCACCATCTTGCTGAAACCATATATTATCATTTGGTAAATCAGGATTATTTTCATTTGGGAAAATTACTGCAATGGTAGGTATAAGTTCATATTGTAAGAAGTCCAGATATCGTTGCCCTGTAAGAGTTTCATAGAAGAAAAGAGGACCAATGATTCTGTTCTCTACTATCCCCGCCCAGACATTCACTTTTTGAGGATACTGTCGACTTTTATTTTTAAGTGTGCGGTTGGTCAGATTATTATTTTATTTTAGAGGTCATTTATATAACACTTAGAGACGGGTATAGGGAAATATTAACAAAACTTGCTTAGAATTTTATGCAGAATCCGAAAATGCAATAACATACAGGGTATTCAATTTTAATTTTCAAAGTTGCCTTGGGTTTCTGGTAGAAGTCGTAACGTTGCACTTTTGAAAATAGTTTTAAAAGCTAGATCATGACCTATTATGTCTACATACCAAATTTGGAATAGTTGTCTTTTTTAGTTCGCTTGTATTTTTATAGAACAACAATAATCTTGAATCACCCTGTATACGTAACGCAAATACTCAAAACTATTGCTACGACTGATTAGATAATTGAAAGATCTCTCAAAAGTTCCATTGCAACACATCCCCTTTCCATTAAAGAATATCATCAATGACGTCATCACGCTTACATAGGTAACCTCAAAAATAAATTAATAACCTGAACAACCGCGCGTCTAAAAATAAAAATCGACAGGTGTCGGGATTTTTCTCTGAAGTTGCCGATTTAAGAATTATTGAATTTATTCCATAATTTAGCGCTCACTGTATATATATATATATATATATATATATATATATATATATATATATATATATATATATATTTTCAGTGAAAAGCCAAATTAGCGAATGGTTTGTTATATTGAGAAGAACTCACACCCAATCTTCAATTTCTGAGCTAAAGTTGCCGTAGAAGTTAGTAACCTAGTAAAAGTAAACGTAGTCCATCGAGTAGTTTACAGTATGTAAGTTTAGGTTCTAGGCCATGATAGTTATGGGTTGAACCAAAAAAATATCTGACATTAAGGCGCAAATAACTATAAAAAGATAACTTAAATAATATTTAGAACTAAAGAACGCAGCTGCGTAGCGGAGTGACTAATAAATTATCACCTATCAATAACAGCGTAGGTAAACCTTGGTGATTGGTACCAACGCCGCATGTCTACCGTGGGCCTAAGCTAGTCGTAATGACAGTAAATTACGGTTTCACAAAACTCTTTGGCTCTATCACCAGTAAATTCGTTATATACGACGTGCAATCGGTTGTCATGTAAACAAATTGACAGCTTGATAAAGTCGCACATATGGTTGATATTTACAGTTACTAATCTTAAGTTAAATACAAATACTAGGTAAGTAAATTCGTATTTTAAATAGAAAAGCTCAAATGATAGAACATTCAATACAGTTTAGACATAAATGTAGTATAAAATCTACAAGATCTTAACGGTGTTTGAAACAGTAACGGTATGCCACATTTTATCAGGTAATACTGCCTTGAATGATTGAGCTAACGGCAGATGGACTAAATGTAACATTCATTAACTCCGTATTGCGGTAGAAGTGCTAACACGGACCTGTTGAGGAAACGATTACCAAGTGCACAGCAGTAAAATCTGCCGGTGGTAATAGTAGCTGCAGGATGTACTCATGATTGTAGGCACACTTAAAGAAACTGGAACAGATGAGTCTAAGTGCACCTTATAGAGTCTAGCTGTAGAAGATCCCATATATAAAGTGGTATGGAAGATTGCATCAAATGGTGGTAAGAGAGTCCTAATGCTATTAATATATAATCGATGGTTCTACTAAGTCCACACCGCCCTTTTTCTTTTAGCTCTTTGAGTTTTTGCCTACAATTCATCTGAAAGTGTGCTTAGATAAGACTAAAATTTACAACAAATTTTAAATACATACACATATTAGTAAATATACTTTTTAAAAAGATAATATTGACACTCTGTATTTTAGCCCAAAGAACATATGGTTAGCGGACATCGACTTTTTTGTAGCACCCTATATAAAAATGAATACCTGTATTCTGTCATTAAACCATTAATCCGATTGCGATGAAACCTTAGTGAGCTGTTCATACGCTTGTTACGTTTCTACGTTATCAATTCTTTTTATCCTAAAATGTGGGGGTGAGAAAAAGGTTCACAAATTTGGTACAGATTAGCAGTGTTTGGCGTTGTCTGAAAAAATGGGAGGGGGGGTGATCGAAATACCGAGAAAAAAGTGCCAAATTTTAGTGTAGCTTAGTATATAGGGGCGTTTGGATACTGGAAGTGTTTTTGTATTATTTATTATAAAAAAAGAGGGAGGGGGCGTTATCGATACACCAGGAAAGAGTAAATGAAAATTAATGAAGTTATATAGGTATATAGGGCTTTTGCGTACGCGTAGTGTTTTTGGGTATCAATTTTTTCTTTCGGAAAAAGATAGGGAGAGGGGTTATTGATATGGCGGGAAAAAATGTAGTGAAGCGCTCCGGGTCTGCTAGCAGACAGTAATAATTTTGCTCTAATAAAGGGAAATCAGAGTTCTATTTTGGGCGAATCGTACGTTTTAAAATACATCTACATTCTTAAACAAGAAGTTTTTTTTATAAGTAAACGTTGATGTCAAACAACTTTAGCTGATAAGAAAAAATCTCCGATTAAGAAAGTTTTAGCTCTTTTATAAATAATGACAGGCATCGTATTATAAAGTCGGGACCACGAGACGTGTTTTATGATACATAAAACAAAGAAATTATAATATATACTTATTTCTGTTCCTCATAAATAATACGTATGAAAAAGAGAACGGAGATTTTAACGAACGTCTGTCGTTTAAATACTGAAACTGCTGAAAACGTACGTCTCACATAAATCAGCAACTTAACCTCACAATTTGTGTGTTTTGATCTGTCAAGTGCATTTATCCCCTGAATTATTAAAACAGCTTTAATTAAAACTACAGGAATTCTTTATAGGCGATAATAAGTTCTATCAAAGTAAAAAGTTGGGTCACCTGACTTTAATGGTTTATATTTCGAAAACTATTAGGCGGATTTTAATCAAACGACTTGCATCATAATCGATATTTATTTCTGTGTATGTGAACGTAATTTGATATTTTTTTTACTAGAGTGAAATATATTCGAAAAAACACCATTTTTCACCACTATTCGCACAAGACCAATCTTTACTAATTAATAATTAAAATATTAATTAATGGATTGCCTTCACTTTTAGGTATATGCCAAAGTACATTTTTGATTAGTGGTTGATGCCGATTTCATCACATTCTATCATTTAAAAACCGTGTAATACAGGAAAAATGCCACGCGTGTTAACTTCCTTGTTCTAAGCGTTATACGCAATATTTTTACAGGATGCTGTACATTAAAACCAATAAATACGGAAAGATCGACTTCTTCTTAATTTATATAATTGCTAATCAAGGAATATAATTAAATATTTCGTTGAAGAAGGATAACGTATGACTGCAAGTAGGGGTAACAGGAAGAGAATTTAACGCGCGACCTTGTGTCGCCTCTACTAAGAAATCGCAATTTATGTAGTACGGCAAAATGGTTCCATGTATTAATGCCATTAACGCCCTTTACAAAATCATCGATATCTACTTTCGGTCTACCACTTCTTGGCCTCGCCCCTGACACTGTATCAGAACTACTTGACCCTTCTTCATTTGATACCCTTACAACACTTCTTTCACTAATCCCCAAGCATTCCGCAGTACGCTATATAACTTGATTAAGAATAATTGCGTTTACGCCATTTTTTCTCCGGTTCGAAGAAAGCTTTTACCTTTAGAACAATCTGTTTAAACTCGGCGGACATATGCTTAGACATTTTCTTTTTTGGTAAGAAGCTGCTACGATATAGGTATATACTCGTATATATACGCTACAGTAATACCACTGCGGGTTCGAACTTTTATACGTCCTCACTCAACACAATATTTTGGCTCATTAACAATTAATATATTAACTTAAATTGAAGGTCCAATCATGTGTACACAATTTTCATTCACGCTATAGTACATATATGCCGCCTCTCCTAGATTAAAAACGGTTGCGGTTTGCCATCCTTATTCAATAACTGTAACTGCACATTTTTCAAAACTGCATAATCGTATAGTCACGAGTATATTTTAAGAAAATATTTTAACGTTTATGTTAATTAGGCAATTTACTTACTTCATGTAGTGAGAATTGGTCATGCTTGCCTGTTTGGGCTATTTACAAGCAAATGAAAACAATTTGTGACAATTTCTTTTTGGTAATAGGTTCCGAAATAATCGAACTACCTAATTCTCGAATTTTATTGATTTGCATTTTAAAATAAAATCTTTATGGAGGTTTAAATTCGAGTGTATTGAAAAATGATACGATTTATAGTTCCTTTTTGTAAATGAAATTCGACAGTTTTAAAATATGCCAAATAAACACTTAGAATTTACATATTTTAACAACAATATATCTATTGTTAAATATGAAAAATTTTAGGCAAATCGGCCCCACCAATTTTGTAAAATAAGCCTTCAGAGTGTAGTGACAAAACTTTTTACTTTGATAGTACGAGTAGTATAATGTCTTTAAATGGTTCAAGTCGGTCATGTTAATGAATGTTCTTCGGTATTTTGAAAAGGAGCGTGATCAAAATGGACCGAATTTGCTCTAACGTCGATTATACAGGTCAGTATTGTAATTAAAAATCTGTCATATGTAAATCGTTGTTTATAGAGAACTGCCGAAGCACGTGCAGTTACAGAAAAAACTGTGACACGTACCAAAGCACGGATTGCTGCAAGTCAAGAAGCTGGTCCAAGTATACCTAGTATACCTAAGAAGAAAAGACAACGTCAAAAGAAACGCAGCATTGATGTAGATGACTACAAAAAAAAACGTGGTTAAGACAAAAATTTATGATATGCATTTGAAATGTAAGTAAAATACTTATTACACACACTGACTTAGGGAACATGCGGCGGATCGAACATCTTAAGATTTAAACTAATTTTTATACTTACAATATCGCCTTATCAAACCAATTTGTTGCTGTATGAAACCTGAAACAGTTTATTACCATTGCTCTAAGTTTAAAATCTACACTATTGTGGGAAATCTGTTTTTTTTCGGTTCTTCAAAAAAATGTTCAAAGAGACTGTTCTCCCCAGTCACGGGGCAGAACGGGCACGTCCCAACTTTCGTATTGTAAGGTAGCATAAATTTAAGAATTTTTTTGTAAAAAAAAAAATTGGACTAACGAGTTAATGCAAAAAACATTTATTAATGGTTTAAAATGAAAGAAAAACATGAGAAAATATAAAAATACTAGTTTTTACACAAATCACAAATTAAAACTGTCTCATCATCCTCACTATCGATGCCAGCACATGAATTATGGGCCCATTTGTGACAGGTTGAACAGGCAACCCGTCCTTCAACAGATTTTGAATAAAAATCTAAGCAGTACAGGAACTGAGCATCACCATCTTCATTGTCACTGGAGTCAGAGGTACTTGAATTCTTTGATATACATTTTTTAGCAGTGTTGGGATTTTAGACATTTCACCCTTTTTGTTTATTTTTTTGATTTTCTTCATTGGGACGGCTTGTTCTTCTGGTGGGCCATGTCCTATTTGCCTCTTTACAACTTTTTTTCTTTTTGTTTGTGTATGACTTAGAGATGCTTCCAATTCCTCCTTATATGGTGTTAATGACAGAATTGCCGTTTTTTCTCTCTTTCTTGACGGTCGGTTGGCTTCCTTAGAAACAGAAGGTAAGGAGAGAAGAGAATCAGGAGACTTAAGAAAGAAAGTATTTTTCTTGACTAGTGTTCTGGGGTTTATAGGATTTTGAGGTGGAGAAGTCGATGGTAAATTGTTTGGTACAGGATCCGGTCTTGATGAGCAGCCTGGTTCTGAATCAATAATAGTGTTGTCACTGGATATACAGTTGTTTTCAGTAGTACTGATATTTTTCTTTGGTGTTTGAAGCATCTCCTCTGATTTGATATTAAACAGACTTATATCAGTAGTAACTGAGGGCATGTAATCTATATCTGTGAAGATATTTTCTTTTGTGGGCCAAATACCGGTTTTTGAAAAACCACTAATTGCAGTTTTCATTTTTGCTGACTCAATGAATGCAGCTCCACATAATGTCGATATTTGAGCCAAAGTTACTACTTTTCCTGGATTCCAGCGTAGCCATTGTCGCACTTCATATTCATAATAAGTGCTTAAAGGTTTCATTAAACTTACGTCGAGTGGTTGTAGCTTATGAGAGCAGTGTTGTGGAAAACATAACAGCACCACACCTTTGTCCCGCGCATAGTTAACAACTCAATACTCTTTGTATGGGTCGAGTGACCATCCAAGAGAAGAAGGACATTGCGTTCCTTAGATGCCCTTGAAAATGTTACAAATTCCTTAAACCAAGTTAGAAACACTTCCTTAGTTATCCAACCATTATCTGTAACTTCTAACAGCGATCCAGCTGGCAACCCAAGGTCAAAGGAGGATTGTTTTCTCTTGCGACAAAAAATTAGCATCGGGGGCATATAAGTACCAGATGCAGAAAAGCACATTTCAGCAGTAACTGTTTGTCCACGCTCTGCTGAAGTTAAGGTCCCTACTTGTCGTTTCCCTTTCATTGCAATAAGTTTTGTGTGGCCTTTTGGATTAACTTGAACCCCAGTTTCGTCACAGTTGTTTATGCAATCTGCAGTGAGTTTGTATTTGTCTATACATTCTGTTAATAATTTAAAAAATTGCGTTACTGCAACGCGATTGAAATTCATTGCACGCGCACCAGATGTTGCTTCTGGTTTTCTTCTGCTCAATGTCGGATACCTTTTCATAAACCCATATATCCAATCCAGCCCTGCCATTTCAGTTTCCTGATTAAACTTATTTGAACAGTTATTTTGAACAGCCAGTTGGAATGCTAAACGTCGAAAATCTGTTACTGTTAGACCAAATAATCTTGATTCCATATTCTTTAAATACTGTTCTAATTCCGTTTCTTGTTCTTTGGTAAACGCACAGAAATTTCAATTTACTTTATCGATTTTAAAATTTTCCTAATTCTTTTTTTCTGAATATATCTTTGAAGTGTTGTCCGTGGAACAGAAAATTATATTGAGGTTTTTGGTAGACATTTACAAAAACAGATTGAACGGCATTGTTCATTGAATCTTCCCAGGCTGGTCCGTTTTTCGCTTATAGTTACGCACCATCTGAAAACAAAAGTTACATTGAAAATTTAAGATGGCATGGGTATTTCAATCAGAGGGATCCTGTCCACTTTACCCGCCCACCTGGAGAGCAACAAATATCTAAGAATTCCTGTACTTTTCTTGAACTTGAAAAGAAATTGTCCGAAGAAATAAAACAGCATTAACCAAATAAAGTGGGTTTAATTTGGTAAAAGGAATTAATTTAAGTTGGATAACACAAAAGCAAATCTTTACAAAATCGTGACACAAATTAACACGAACAAAATATTTTTCAAAACGACAGGTATCGGAGACCGAACTATTTATTTCAAACCGTCGATATAAAACAAGTGCTCTGAACGTACTTTCGTAAAGTGTAACTTCTTGACGAATTTAAATTAGGTTATGAACTTACTTTTAACACAAATTTCACAACACTGTTTTAACCTTTTACACTTTTGAACAAATTCTAGAGAGAGTTGATTTCCTGAGCGCTTGCTTTTATATGTTTCTGGTTGTTACCAAAAATTCATTTTTTACAGCCATATTGCAAAAGTAACTAGGGCTATGATTGGTGGATCTAAATTACAAATTGGACACAAATGGAAATTTGGCCATAACTTTCTTATACATGATCGGAATTGAAAATTAATAACAAAATGAAAACTACGTAAAATTTTGAACAAAAGACACCTAACAAGCTATAATTCCTAACATTAATATACGAAGTAACCTAATCTAACTTAAATAAGCTTATAACTATTTACACTTACAAGCTATACTAAATCTAATTGCAAAAATGGAATTCTGAGAACATTTTACACAAGAATACATATCTTTTGTGTTGGAAATATTTAATTTAAAAAAATTTTAAGCTTTTGTAATTTTATCTAAAATTCACCTCAGAATTAACATAAATTTGCGGTGAAAAGCGCTGTATCCTTATAAAAACTGTGTCATATTAAGAAAGAATATCTATTATTTGCTTGAAGAGCAAAATCTAAGTCTAATAACTTGAAAAAAGTTAAAAATTATGTAAAAAACCTAAAAATTACAACCTAACCAAACTTAAATCTACAATTGAAAATAATTTATATTTAAAAATGTTTTTAACACTTAAAATGTTATGTTTAAGGTTTGTACTTCTTGTCTTTATTATTCTCACTAACTATTTGCAATGCATAATGTTATATAATGTTGCATTGAAAAAGTCTCATCGTCTAACACTCTTTTGAAATATTTCACTATAAAATGTACGGCACTATAAATGTTTGTATGCCATAATGTTCTAAATGTTGTTCTTATTGTTAAACTTGTAACATAATTTTTGTCACTAATTCGCTTCCAAAAATATGTGCGAAAAATGTCTAAACTGTCCATATTATAACCCTTTTATTAATTTTTTGTATTTCCTGCATTCAAAAACTAATCATACATTATCCCTAACATAATCCTAACTATATAGTTCATGTTTAAACACCTGTAAAGTGTTCACTTGCCAAATTACCCTTGAAAAATTGAGTTTTATTGCAATAATTGCAATACTAAAATGACTTTACGAAAATGGTTATATTTAACATTCTTGACAATTTTGTTAGCAGCAAATTGCTTTTTATGATAAAACCAAACTAAGTAAATGATATTCAGACTAATTTATACCAAACAACTTTATTTTAATCACATCGTGAACCAGATTTATATAAAATAGTGTCTTGCACATGTATCGAGCTAGAAATCACCCTTTTATTACCCAAATGTCATGTAAGCTGTCCGATACTTCTATTACCTCTTTCTGAACATCTCAATATATATATATATATATATATATATATATATATATATATATCGTGAGCGGCTAAATTATGGAATAAATTCAATAATTCTTAAATCGGCAACTTTAGAGAAAATCCGATACCCGTCGATTTTATTTTTAGACAGTTTTTTTTCCAAAGATTATTATGACAGAACTTTCAAACCAAATAAAATCAGAAAAAAATTCCGAAACCAGTCGATCTTTATTTTTAAGTGTGCGGTTGGTCAGATTATTATTTTATTTTAGAGGTCATTTATGTAACACTTAGAGACGGGTATAGGGAAATATTAACCAAACTTGCTTAGAATTTTATGCAGAATCCGAAAATGCAATAACATACAGGGTATTCAATTTGAATTTTCAAAGTTGCCTTGGGTTTCTCGTAGAAGTGGCAACGTTGCACTTTTGAGAATAGTTTTAAAAGATAGATCATGACCTATTATGTCTACATACCAAATTTGGAATAGTTGTCTTTTTTAGTTCGCTTGTATTTTTATAGAACAACAATAATCTTGAATCACCCTGTATACGTAACGCAAATACTCAAAACTATTGCTACGGCTGATTAGATAATTAAAAGATCTCTCAAAAGTTCCATTGCAACACCTCCCCTTTCCATTAAAGAAAATCATCAATGACGTCATCATGCTTACATAGGTGACCTCAAAAATAAATTAATAACCTGAACAACTGCGCGTCTAAAAATAAAATATCCAATCCAGCCCTGCCATTTCAGTTTCTGATTAAACTTATTTGAACAGTTATTTTGAACAGCCAGTTGGAATGCTAAATCGAAAATCTGTTACTGTTAGACCTAATCTTGATTCCATATTCTTTAAATACTGTTCTAATTGTTTCTTGTTCTTTGGTAAAACCACAGAAATTTCAATTTACTTTTATCGATTTTAAAATTTTCCTAATTCTCTTTTTCTGAATATATCTTTGAAGTGTTGTCCGTGGAACAGAAAATTATATTGAGGCTTTTTGGTAGACATTTCCACTAAAAACAGATTGAACGGCATTGTTCATTGAATCTTCAGACCATTTGCTGGTCCGTTTTTCGCTTATAGTTACGCACCATCTGAAAACAAAAGTTACATTGAAAATTTAAGATGGCATGGGTATTTCAATCGTAGAGCGGCATCCTGTCCACTTTACCCCACTCTGCCCGAGCAACAAATATCTAAGAAT
Source organism: Vesta saturnalis (assembly GCA_036346205.1). Taxonomy (NCBI): domain Eukaryota; kingdom Metazoa; phylum Arthropoda; class Insecta; order Coleoptera; family Lampyridae; genus Vesta; species Vesta saturnalis. The sequence continues at coordinate 8,894,526 of JARFJB010000821.1, forward strand.
TCCTGTACTTTTCTTGAACTTGAAAAATAAGGTATAAATTATCCTTATAATCAAAATTAGAACCTTCCTTCACTTGTATATTCAATAACAATGTTAGCAATCAAAAGAAAAATTATTTACCATGGAGACAAAAACTCACGATTTTTATAACAAGATGTGTAAAATACCAGGATACGTACTACCGTCATGAACACTCGATACTAACTATTGATTGATTGATTTATCAAAAGCATCATACGTTCGTATAATGGCAACTTTACAGTTCTCGGTAATGTACGCACACACTGCGAGATTTTGCGGGGGGGGGGGGTTGCCCATTCTACCCCAAGTGCCCGCTCCTCCCCAAGTTCCCCTAATTATTTTAGTGTTGCCAAATCTAGTAAAATGCTTAATGTACAAGTAAAAGGAGGATAACATTTATTCATTTAATGCAATGGGACTGTTACATTCTATTGGTCTCGATTTTAAAATGGATGGTCCTAGAGGAGGTTTATTCGAACAAGATCATATAGCTGCTGCCAGAGCATTTTTAAGAAACTACTTCAAAAACAAACAAGGGGAAACATATAATGAATGTAACTTCATACATAAATGGAGCGTTGTTCAAAAGCAGCATGGATTTGTACAAAATCCTATTGTGATTACCTTAGTTGTCATCTTGTGGAACTAAAAGCAGTGACAATGAATATAGTGATTAAATATGTACCGGGGGGTTTTTCGCTTAATGAACGGTTTTAGCAATAGTTGGCTACGTTTTGATGAAGCAAAGGGTGCCATAATTACATTTGTCATAGCCCTCTTACTTTCTAAGCTACAGGGTGATTTTGAAAAATTGTTGTTTTCAAGCATCCCCTGTATCTCGGTTAGTTGAAAAGTTATTGTAAACGTGAAAACGGACTTTTATATTTTTCTAAAATCGAATCCGCTTCTTCATATGCTTTCCAAGAACACCATATTGTCTGTATTTAGAAATAACCTGACAATTCCGAAGTTTCTCAAGAATCCATTCTCCTTATGGTAGGCTATAACGGGGTGCTTGACAAATCATCATTTTTTAATAATAGGTAACCATGACGACAATTTGAGATTTAAGTGGTTAATTCACTTTTCGATTTCAATAGTGGTTGAGCATTTTGTGTTTTATATACTTTCTTCTTCTTAAAGTATCATATCCTTAATATATGTTGACAACAAGTACAGCAAAGTCTTCTCGGTTTTGTCCGACTCTAAATAGCGTGTGAGCTTGTAGTTTTGTCTAGTCCTTAATGTTTTGGAGCCATGAGCGTTTCTTCCTACCTACACCCCGTTTCCCTTCAATTTTCCCTTTTATGATTAACTCCAGGAATGTTTTGTTACGAAATGTGTGGATTAGATATCGCATATCTTCCCTCGTTTCACTGTAATCATCAGCTTCCTCTCTCCATCCATTCGTCTCAAAATAGTCTTCTGAACAACCACATTTCAAACACTTCAGGTTTATTAATCGTATTAACTTTAAGGGTTCACATTTCGGCTCCATATAATAGCACGGAATAAATATAACCTTTAACAAAGCGAAATCTTACCCTTAGATTAAGACTTGTGCTGGTTAGGATTTTTTCATGTTGAGAAATGTTTATGTCGCCCGCTCTATTCGACAGTTTATTTTGTAACAACCCATTTTGAGTTGTATTCAAATATATCGTAATTTAGGTTCTTCGTTCGTTTAGTTGTAAATATAAGAAAAAAGTTTTTAGTTATTGCAATTTTTGGATTCAAAAATTCAATAAAATGCAATAAACGGATTACTCAATTTCAAGAAGATAAATTTAAAAGAAGGAAAATTCCATTTATGGGCGTGGTTTACCACGTAAAGTGTTATTTCGAGATATTGTGCAACATTGATGCCAAGATGACATCACCTCGGTTTGCATTTCCGCATTTATTTCTGTAATACTGGGGGTTCTGAAGAAGTATTATATTTAGTGACAGGTATTTATATCAATAACTAATTAGTAATTTAAGGTTATTACAATTAGTTTTTAAGATATATTTTATATAATTCTAACTTTAAATATTTAATAAACATAGTTGTACATTTTTTATTATTTTACATTTTGATAAAATTTTTAGTGTAGACCTCGGTTTAGTTATTCCGAGCATATTTAAAAAATAACTTGGCGTCCGAGATCATTTTTATTAGTGTTACATTGCATTTTTATTATTTATGTTCAGTGGAAGTAATCTAGCAGAAATTGTGGTAATTAAGCAAATCAAAAGAATGAACCACCCTACGTTAATCTACCGACTGAATTAAAGGCATTATTTTTGGTGAATGGTTTGTATCTCGAGTTAGTTTAATGATTTGTTTAGGAGAACATTTTTACACTTATTTCTTTATTATATATTTAAAACATTTTATATACGATTACCATTCAACCACTTATTTATAATTTCCGTGTCTGGATTTAAATCTTCAGTTATCCAACAACCGAGATATCTAAACTTTGATACCCGTTCAATTGGTTTTCCATATACGGTGATAATTACTCGAGTCATCAGCATTCTGTTTATGACTATCACTTAGGCTTGACAATATTGATTTTCATTGATAATTTATGTCCTTCAGCTGTTATTCTGTTCATTAGTCCTTGTAGTGCTTCTGGGTTGTCGCCAATTATAACGGTATCGTCTGCGTAGCACAAATTAATAATTTATCCATTTATTTTGATACCGTCATTTGAGCCTGTAAGACGCGTGCAAAAATAGCCTTTCAGTATACATTGAAGAGCAGAGATGATAATACACACCCCTGTCTCACACCTCGTTAAAAAGGAATATTGATTGCGTTGTTTCGAAGCTTAACAAGCAGTCTTGGAGTTTTAAGATTCCCGTATACACGTCGTCTGGACCGGATGGTTTGCCTATTTTGTTGTGTTTTACTGCAGATCAATTGTTTTTGGGATATGTTCTTTAAATAGTTGTTCAATATAGTTTTTCCAGTGATCGAGTATATCACTGGTGTTTGCGATTGTATATCACTGGTGTTTGCGATTACCGCATTTTTATCATCGTCAAGTCTTGGCAGGTTTGCACGTTTTATTCGTCTAGTAGTTTCTTCACAAGTTTATGAATTTTAAAGTAAAGTATTTTTCTTCTAGTTGTTCTATTTCTGTACATTTACTTCTTAGCCATTCATCTTTTGCTATTCGGGTCTTATTTCGAATTTGCTTTTGGATTTTCTTGTATTCCTGTTGGTTTCAATTTCTGTGTGTTCGTCTTTTTTCCTTGAGTAGAAGGATATCCTCGGTCATCCATTGATTTTTCTTTTTCTTGGATCGTGGTCCAAGGATGTCGTTTTCGACCGGCGCAATTATGTTTTTAAGATGCCTGCAGCTGTTTTATGTATGGGGTTTTCAGTTGTAGTTAATATCGTGTTAATTTCAGCGTTTATTTTTGTTTTGGCCTGATGAAGTATTTCTTCGTTTTTTAAATTATTAAATTAAATTAAATTATCGAATCTTCTCTTTAAGGGTCATCGTAGCTTCTTGAGTTTTACCTTCAGATTTCCAATTGCCATGTTGTGATGGGACCTGATGTATCTGTGTGGGTATGGTCGTATGACATATGGGCCGGGATATTCCTGTACCTCTTATTGATTATTCAGTAGTAAATCTGGTTTCTCACATTTTTTTGTAGTGTGTTGTAGGGATTGTCACGTATAGAGTCTTCTTGGAGGTAGCTTGAACCAGGTGTTCGTAATTGTCAGGTATTCTTCCTGGCAGAACTGAACCAGTGTGTCACCTCTTTCGCTTTGCATTCCCAGTCCGAAATCCGCCACATTGTCATCGACGCGCCCTTGATCAAATTTAGCGCCGAAGTCTCCCCAGGATTATTAAGATTTCGTTTTTTTTTTCATTATTCTCTTCAGTTCCATTACTTCTGTATATATTGTTGATACTTCTACGCCAGGTTGGTCCGATGTGGGTGCATATATTTGGATGAGATTTATGTTAATGGGATAGGCTTTGATTTGGGGAATTGTATCCGGAGTAGTATAAAGTTGCTTTTTCTGGCGCTGGCCACCTACCTTCGCTGAGTCCCATCACATCTACGCCAATTCTTTCGATTTCCTTGATAGTGTTGCTTAGCTTTCCGGATTGACTCGTCACATTCCAAGTAATAATCCTTAGACTAAAGTTGTTGTTATTGGTCAATGTGTTTTTATTTTTTTTCGTTCTGTCTTTGCTACAGTGACTTCGTGGGATGACCACCTGGGATGCCCTGTAGTCTAGTTGAAAGTTTCCTCCCTTGCTGTATCTCGGGTTCCGAGTCCCGTGATAATTAACAAGATATAGTTTCTCTTGTGCTGCCATAATTGTTTTCGTGGGAGGTAGTGTGGTAGTTTCCCCTGGATTTCCACACCGCAGCGTCACAGCCGGCTGAATCGATATCGAAATAATTGTAATATCTCTATGCAAAATAGATTTCAAAATACAGTTAAATATGACATGAATACTTGCTATGTTCTGTGTAAAGAAAACACGGAAGAAGCCGCACAACTTTACTTCAATAGGTAAGTTTTCCTAAACTCAGAATCGTGAGTTATAACTGTGTTGCTTTAACTTGATTATCTCACATTATATAGATATCCAGAGAGGCCTCAGTCAGATAAAAGATTATTTCTCAAAATGAAAAACAACGTAATTCAGTATGGATCTTTTAAAAACCCACGACCAAAAATCTACTATAAATCGATGTCCTAGCATGTGTGGCTATGAATCCCGAAACTTTGTTAAGAAAAATGGAAGATGAAGTAAGAGTTTCAAAAAAGAAGGCCCAAGGAATTCTTAAGTCAAATAAATTTAAGCCCAATACATATACATTAGTTGTCATTGGTTCGTTAACAAGTGCCTTACCAATAGAAACTTCGAACAGCAAGTTGTGTGGTCAGACGAGGCATTTTTTCAAGCAGTGGAATTTTGAATAGGCATAATTCACGAATCTGGGCGCAGAAAAATCCACGTGCAATATTTCCTAGAGAACGTCAGGGCAGGTTTGGGTGAAATGTTTCGTATTTTATTTTTGGAAGGTGACGCATATATTATCTATGATCGCTAGAGGGAAATTATTCAAACTAACATGTTTCACATTTTGGAAGATGTTCCTTTAGCTCACTTACAAAATATATATTTTCAACAAGACAAAGCAAGGGCGGATAATGCGAGGGCTGTAACAACATGGCAGTATGAGCATTACCTCAACCGCTGGATCGGGAGAAATGGACTGAAGTGACCACCTCGGTCGCCTGATCTTTCTTGACTTATTTTTATGGGGCTACCTTCAAAATATAAGAAACGTTATGATTCCATCCAAGATCTTCGTGGCGTCATAGAAAATTCTTTTAGGGAATTGAAAAGTCGTGCCATGATTATTTTTAGAGTCTTAGCGAACATCCATAACATGCATTGGACATAATGGGAAACAATTTGAGTAGGTTTTTTAATTTTAGTATGTATTACAATTTTGTTAAAAGTTAAGCTATATGTGTATATCCTTATCCAGTATCATGCTTTTTTCAGTGTAAAAATCAGGATACTACTTATTAATTATTATTACCCTTTAAATGATAAATGAAAAAATAAAATAAGTAATAAAGAAAAAAGCGAATTAATCGAACACTCCGTTACAACCCACAATGACTTTTTGAGAAATTCCCAAATTTGTCAAAATAAATATATGTATTTTTGAAGAGCTTATGAAGAAGCGGATTCGATTTTAGAAAAATATAGTATCCTATTAAAAAAAAATAACTTTGGTTGATAACTAAAAAACTGTTGGGTTTATAAAAATCCAATCACACCACTGGATTCTACGTTGAAAATTCTAGAAGAACCTGTAGGTAGCGGACCGCGAAAGTTTTACTATTGTAATAAACGTTTGTCAAATCGCCATTGTTACCGCGATAGAAAAGATAATTAGTGGATTTTTAATATCTTGATAATACGTTGTAATTTGCTAACGTTTTCAAAATATTTAATTTATATATTTTTATGTAAGAAATGTGAGAATGTATGTAACTGATATTTGGCTAGGGTTGAAAAACACATGTTGGGGTTTGAGTAGCAGGTGTACGCTTAAAACTGCTTTACTGAAGAGGCGTAACGAATCATTGGACATTCTTATGTGTCGATTAATTAAATTAAATAATTAAATACCTTCATTGTACACAGTTTGTCTTTAAAATAATTCTTGCGTGTACGTTTTCTTTTGGATTAGCTAACGCTAATTTGTCTTTACTTTAGTGTTAGTTTTAATGTGTTTTTCAAATATTAATCTATAAATAACAATCACCCTGATTGAAATTAAACCGCGTATGTTAACTATTTGTGTCTGTGGTCAATTAAAGGAATATATATTTAGGTGTAAGTAGGTATTTTTATATAAATTAAGGTAGGCAGCAAATGATTCTACAAGCCTATATAACAAAAATCGAGCTTATTCTTACAAAGGCTTCTCATTCGAACGCGGGCTCATTAAGCTGAAATCTGCTAAAATAAAAGGCGGTAAAGAGCTCCCTCACTCTGGTATTGGTGTGAATTAGCATTGTTGGTTGTTGGTTATATTTATATTTGTGTAGAGGTAGGCTGGTGAACGGGTGTATGATAGCGCTTTGGTTATTAACTGTAAAAGGCAATTGTCAAGTGGGTACACACTCCCGAGACCAGATAACCATTAAACACCTCGAATTTTATTTTTATTGTTTTATTTGTTGTATAGATGAATGTGTAATTTGAGAAAGGGGTGCCCTAACTAACGCACTCTAATTTATATATCGGTCATTATGTTGTGATCTATTTATAATTTACCCTTGGAAGGTTTTGTTTTAATGAGTTTTCTTGTGTTAGTTGTTAGATAGAATTGTTTGCCTGCGAACTAATTTCTCTTTATATGCAATTTGTTGTAATTATTCATATGTATTTTGGGCTTTAGTGGTCATTAAACAATTGTGCACGTATAAATTACTTGTCTATTTTCTTTTATCCTTGCCTTTACCTTATTATCACCTGTGTAATTTTACTGTTGTATTTTACATCTAGCGTAATTTGCTTATTGTTTTATGTGCTTATTTACTTAAAGACCGGTATGATTGATTTTAAAGGGCTATTATGATTTTTATTTTGATTATTTATTACACAATTATGGGTGTGAGTACATGGGGTTTCTTTTTTTATTGTGTTTCTGTGTAAATAAACTGCTTTTTATTCATTTTCTCTTAATGTTATAATTTTGTACTCACTTTAACGTGATTGAATGATGTTATATATTTAAGCCTTTCGTTGTTTTTTTTTGTTTTATTAGATTTATTATGTACTTGTGCAATTACTTATTTATGAGTAAAGTGGGTTTTATTGGTGGTTCTTTCCCACAATACTAACGGGTTGAACCATCATTGCGCAAAGCTCGTTAATTTTAATTTGAGTGGTTGCATTTTTTTCTGCCCCACATGATGCAACACTTAACCTCATCAAGCTTATCTAATTCAAACAACACAGCGTACCTACCACTAGACGGCCAATTCTTTTGACCAGATTTGAGGTTTGCGAGTAATTAAATATCAGACTTGTAAATAAATTCTAATATTTTGATTACTGCCAGGAAAGTCAATGTAAGACAAGGTATTAATTTGAGTAATAGTAATACATTGTCAGTAAAGTCAAGATAAATCACTTAGCGATTGTTTTGTTCTTGAATTTGCAAATAAGTTCAAATTACACTTTTCAAGACACCTGGTACCTAGACATGAGATGTATTTCACATAAAAACTATTATTCAACTTATAATTCTATTTATTGTATTTGATTTAAATGGAAATAAAAGTAACCATTTCAAAATCAGCTTGTTTTAATCTCGCAATTGTGCTGCTCGATTAATTTATCGCGACACTGTCGTTCGCGTCCGATGACTTGCTGATGTTATGATTGAATGATAAAATGAATAGTGTTAAATATGAATATATTTAAATCAAAAAGTATTTTTGTTTCACACAGATTTGTACACGATAACGTTTCGTAGATCTTGTCCGAGAGAAACTCGGTGACTGACTGACTAACTACTTACAAGTGTACCCATTATTTATGGGTGTTTATTGTATGAAAGAAAGTAAAACCTATTATCTATGAAGTTTTTCTTAATTTAATATTATTGCATATTGTCAAGAGATATCAACATTAGAAAGTTTGTATTTTAACAAATGGGTCTCATAGAAGTAACAAATCTGGGGATTATTACATTGAGGAGTTCTTGTAACTTAAAGATAGTTGAGAATACATTAGAGGGCTGTAAATTATATACTGTAATAAAGAAAGAAAAGAAAAAAAAAGGTTGACATAAAACATAATCAATACTTACTAAATTTACAACTCTTTAACCTACTAGAAATTTACAATAGCTTTAACACAACTAATGCCTGTAAGTCGACTTTTTATAAGTTCTTTGCAACTAATTCGACTTCATTTTACAAAAAAAATTATTTGCAGATTAATTTGTTTATTTAATCAGTTGATTTTGTGTTGATTAGTAACTTGTTACATTTGGGATAACGGAGTACACTTCTGAAATTATTAACGACATAAGTTTTCTAAAAATTAACTCGTACATTTCGTAAAATGAGTAAGACACCTCTCGTGGTCCCGACTTTACCTCAATTTTAACTATTGACATGTCTATGTTCTGCTGTATGTATTTACACCAATGCATCGCACTTATTTTATGGGTCGAATTAAAATTTTAATCAGATATATTTAAATTTATTCATTTATTATACTTATTTACATTATGATTTCAATATAAGTTACACAACATATAAAGAAGTGACGTTTCATTAATTAATAAAAACTTGTTTGAAATTTAACCATTTTTTGTCACCAAATTGATATGCATTATTCATATATAAATTAAAATTAAACTACATGTTTATATTTGTATGATAAGACAGTTGCCCTGTATTAACAAAATCATTAATTTTAATTGTTTATTCGTTTTTGGCTCAGACAGTATTTCCTCTCTTAACCTTATACATCATTTTGCAAATCGTTCACAGTAGACTGAATATTTACGTTTTCTGGATTTTATGATTCATTCTCTACATTGTTTCACATTAATATTTCCTTATTAACAAAATTCTGACCGAAAAAGACAACTGCACTTTCTCTTGAGACGTTTAAAGAAGAAATTTAAAAAGTAAAGTGAAGAAAAAATTAATTAATTCCTAAATTTTGACAAATTTGTTGTTTTGAACTTAGCTCATTGTTTAGAAGGCAAAATGCTAACGTATTAATTGTTTTCCATTAATTAGAAATTTAAAATTATGAATGACAAACTATAAACATACCTAAGTGTAATTCAAAATATTGACTTACCTTGGAAGCAATTAAAAATGTATCAATTGTTGTTTTAGAAAAAAGGTTAATGTTAAAATATTTGGAAATTATGAAGGACACTAAACGACTGTATATTTACTTCTACTTTTTTTGCGTTACGTGATTAAATACGTGATGTCATTTTATTTTGTAACAGTAAACACGTAACAAATTTGTTTTGCTCCCAAGATATAAAGCAGTAGATTTTTATTATACCAGGTCATAAGGTGTTTTTTTATTTAAGGTGCCCTTGGTAAGGTTGTAGAAATCTTAGTGAAGACAGCGCTAGCTCATGAGATTTGCCAAATTTAAATCAGTTTGTTTGAACATTAAATGGAAGTAAAGTAAACAAAGAATAAAAAACAAGCAGTTATTATTTGATGCAGAAAAACTAAATAAATAGACAAATTGTTATTGCTAGTAATAGTTTTCTGTCTTGCAATTGTTTACTGAAAATGTAGTTATTTTCAATTTATTAATTAATTTTGAACGTATGAATAAACACTCGTTTTAGTTTCCTAAATGTTTTAAAAATATTCAATGAAACGTCGATTTAGATTTTTGGTACTTGAAATAAATTAATTACTAGTAATAAAGTTTCATTTTGCAGGTAGCGGACTGCAAAAATTTTATTATTGTAATAAACGTTTGTAAAATCGCCATTGTTGACGCGATATAAAATATAATTAGTGAATTTTTAATATCATGATGGTACGGCTAATTTGCTAATGTTTTCGGAATATTTTATTTGATCTATTTTTTATGTAAGAGAGGTGGGAATGTATGTAACTGATATTTGGCTAAGGGTTGAAAAACACATGTTGGGGTTTAACTAGCAGGTGTACGCTTAAGAACTGTTTTACTGAAGGGGTGTAACGAACGATTGGAAATTCTTATGCGTACATTCTTGTAGTAAAAATGTCACTAGTTAAATAATTAAGTACGTCGGCACACACTGCAATCAAAGACGTCTTTCTTTGGTACTAGGAAGGTTGATATTAAATTTAGGGTTTGTTACGGACGAATGCATATCTTTAAAATTAAGATTTCGTTCTATTAGAAATACGAAAAAATGTTCCCACGAAATAATTTCTTGTTTCTTTTTTTATGATCTCGCAATAACGGGGGTTGATTTTCAGGGGTCAATTTAGTTAGTTTAAAATTGGAAGGAAAGGCAGTTGCTGTTGAAATTTTGATTGAGCCGGATTGCTTTCATTGTTTTGATTAGAAACTCCCTTTGTAAACCGTTCGGTATATAAATATTTTGTCGTGTACCTTTTAGCAAAACTAAAACGCGAATTCGTTCTTTTTTTTGTGGAGGTTTTAATGTAAGTTTTTCCAAAAATTAATCGTCGCGGCGCCGAGTTTTAAACCGCGTATCTTAACCTGTGTTGGCGATAAAGTGTTTAACTAAAGGAAATATATTTTAAAATGTAAGTAGGTGTTTTTATATAAGTGAAAGCTCGCAGAAAATAATTTTACAAGCCTAGGCGTCGTATTAAAAATCAAACATTGCCTTGCAAAGGTATCTTATTCGCACGCGGGCTCATTAAGCTGAAATCCGCTAAAATAAAGACAGTACAGGGTCCACTCACTCTTTTATTTGGGTGAATTAGCATTGTTGTTTGTTGTTTATATTTATATTTGTGTAGAGGTGGGCCTGGCGAACAGGTACAGGATAGAACTTGGTTATAATTTTAATAGGCAATTGCCGAGTGTTTACATACTCCCGAGTCCAGATGACCATTAAACACCTCGAATTTTATTTTTATTGTTTTTATTGTTGTATAGATGAATGGGCGTTGTATTTTTCTAACGCACTCAAATCGGTCACGATGTTATGATTTATTTACAACTTACCTTTGTAAGGCTTTGTTTTAATGAGTTTTTTTTTGTATCAGTTTGTTCAAGAAGAATTGTTTGCCTGTGAACTGAATTCTCTTTATATGTAATTTATTGTAATTTTACGTATGTATTTTGTGTTTTATTAGACACTAAACAATTGTGTATGTGTAAATTTCTCACCTATTATTTTATTTGTTTGTCCTTGCATTTACCTTATTATCACCTGTGCAATTTTACTGTTGTTATATTTTATATGTACCAGATTTTCCTTATTGTTTTATTTGATTATTTACTTAAAGACCGGCATGATTGATTTTAGAGGGCCACGTGTATGGTATTACAACTTTTATACTGATTTATTTCTGACACAATTGTGGGTGTGACTACCGGGTTTTTTTATTACATTTATGTGTGGCTAAACTGTTTTCTTATTTATTTTTCTCTTAAGGTTATAATTTTGTATGTAGTTTAACCTGATCTAATGGTGTTTTGTTATATATATATATATATATATATATATATATATATATATATATATATATATATATATATATAACCCTTTCATTATTTTTATGTGTTATTTGATTTATTAATGTATTTGCGCCATTATTTATTTATGAATAAAGAGGGTTTTATTGGTGGTTCTTTCCCACAATAGTGTATTAACGGGTTGCACCATCATTGCGAAAAGCTCGTTAATTTTAATTTGAGTAGTTTCATTTTTTTACCTGCCCCACATAATGCAACACTTAACCTCATCCAGCCTATCTAATTCAAATAGCACAACGTACCTACTAGACGGCCAATTCTTTTGATCAGATTTCAGGTTTGCTAGTAATTAAATATCAGACTTTAATAAGAAATAAATTCTAATACTTTAATTATTGCCAGGAGAGTCAATGTAAGGCAAGTAATTAGTTTAGTAATAGTAACATTATTGTCAGTAAAGTCAGTGGCAACAATGTTGAATTTTCTTATGCATATTTTAATTATCAGTAATTAACTTCTAATTCGTCTATGTCTATAATAACAAACATAGTCACAGAACGTGTAGATTCTAGAATGTTATATATATATATATATATATATATATATATATATATATATATATATATATATATATATATATATATATATATATATGGGGTTATACAGTGGTTATTTACAAAATCTAATCTAACACAAATATTTTCAGTTTTATGCAGCTACCGGTTATACCTAAAGTCGACCCTAACTCTGTTATTTTAAAAGGAATGTACCCATTTTCATTAGATTTTTAAAATCTACGTTAAATTTAAATGTTAGTTTGTAAAAAGCATCCTTTGCCCAAAATGCACCGTTTTTGAGTTATTTTATTTTTTTTAACTTTTCACAGATGCACCTGTTCCCAAAAAATATAATTTCTCAAGGTACAAGCGATCTAGGCCAAATAGTTTTTAATACTTCCACATACAGAACTCGTAGCTTACAGAATCTAACAAAAATAAATAATTTTTTTTTAATAATTGTGGACGTGAATACGCTAAACCTGGCTGAATATAAAATTTTAAAAGAAAAACAAAAACTTTTAAATTATAATAACTGCTCGAACTGAGTGCTCCAGCGTCTACACATTTTTCAATTCCTTTTAATAAGCCGCCATGAGTAGCACTCTGAATTTCTTCCGGAGAACGAGATCGAAATGCATTTCGAACTCTTTCCTGCAATTTTCTGTTGTGGTGAGTGGCTTAGCCTACACTATACCTTTTACACGACCCCAAACACAAAATCTAATGTGCTTAGGTCGAGCGATCGAGGCCATTTATGAGGACCATTCTTTGCTATCAACAGATGCTCAAAGCAGTTTTACAAAAAAATATTTGCAACGCACTATTATGAGGTGGAGTTCCATTACCACAACTGGAGCTTAGTGTTTAAATTGCAATGGATTTTCAGCGAAAGATTCACTGTTACCGGCGTTTTTATGAATTGAGTTTGCTATCCATTATACTAGAGAGACAAATATATTCTCGTACCCCATCCAAAAAACAAGTTATAAATTCAATTCTGTCTGAAAAAAAATGTTACGTCGCTTGGACAGAAGTCAAAATAATTCCTTCTATAGCACACATTTTCACTATCTACTAAAGCATTTTTTAAAAATAGCCAGTAAAAAAAATTGTGATGCACAGTTACAGCAATTATGAAGCAGTACGAGTCCCAAGCGATTAGTTAAACATAGTGTGTGCTACCTCAGAGCCTTGGTGAGGTATGGTCAGGTACTACTTTAGATTTTAACATATCAGTTATAGAATCTCATGTTACATAGTAAAGCGCTTATTAGAAGAAGCGTGTGGTGTGTGTGCGTGTGGTTTATCGTGCGTGTCTGTGCATGCATTATGATGCGTGTGCGTGAGTCGTGCGTGTGTCATGCGTGTATCTGTGTTTATGTGTGTGATTACGATAACTTAAAAAAATATGTAACTGATTTTAATAAAACTATATTTGGAGTTGTTATTAAAATACCGTGGTTCTGTAATATGTATATATATATATATATATATATATATATATATATATATATATATATATATAATTATTAATATTATATTCTTTTACCAGAATAATATAAAATAAATTGATACGTGTATATCTTTAATTGATTTCATGTATTTTGTCCTTTTAATGCAGGCACAAATAAAAATATCCGGATTTCGACTGATTAACTCTTGCCTCAATTTAAGAATATACGATTGGTCAAGATTATGTCCTAGTCGAAAATAAACTTTATTTCGGATGTGACAGGTCTTCTCCGTTTGAGGTCCAGATTTTGTAATCCATTACCGGAACACCGTTACAGCATTCTTTATTGTGTAACGGTTTCCTCTGTATTTATAGTCTTCGATATTCCATTTACCTCGGAACACCCTTCGAAAGTGGGATTTCAATTTACTATTTCGCCATTGCCGCGTTTTTCCTATAGTAAGGACTACACCTCTATAGGTCCGGTGAATGGCATACATCAAAGGTATTATGATAATTTCAATACTACACATTAGACCTGTATGGTCTCTTGAATATCGCATTACACCAAATTTCTAAATTATGACAAATTCATAATGTTTAGCTTTTTTATGGATATTTGTTATTCAGCAATTTTTGTTATAATAAAATTAATCTAATTATTTTAATATTCAAGTATGCTAGGATATTTGTTACAAATTTTATATGACGCAAGGCAGTTATATTGAATAAATTTAAAAGTAAATATCCGTACATGATTAACACTTGCCTCTGATTGTTAATATGAAGCGACATACGCTTAAGTGAGTTATGTGCTGGCCACATTTTTTAATTCAATCAGGAGTATAAACTTGCAACCTTCATCTCTAGATTAACGTATTCTAATACGTTAATGTTTAAAAAAATATGTATTCGTGTAAACAATAACAAACTTTTCGATCCACAAAAGACGTTATTTATTCTTCATCTAATTAAAAATAAACACACAAAAAATGAAAGTTCGGTGAGTTGTTGTTCACCTCAATAAATTTTCATCATTACACTTTGTGATGTAAATCGACTAACCTTGATGGGCGGTTTTACAACAATAATTTAGTGAAGCGGGAAAGCAAAAATCAAAGTAAATAACTATTCATACTTATCATTTTTATAAAAAAAAATTGATTGTTACATATTCTACAAATTCTTTGTGGTTATTCATATTTGAGAATATCTATAACAGACGATTTTTGCAAAAAAATGTTTGCTAATTATAGTAGAGTACGATAAAAATATTTCGTAAACAAGATAAATGTCTAGGAAAAAGTGTAACAAAATGAACTCTTAACCTGTCTATTAGTTTGATGCTTTATGCTTTTTTATAAAATAAAACGGCATTTTTAATATTGCTGTGTTGGAAGTATCACAAGTTGTCTAAATTTAACACCCACACACAAAAAACAGTTCTATAAAAGGTATCCAAGACAAAGATAAAAAGTGTGCATCATATATTTTTACCTATATACAGGGTGGGTGTATACTGCGTGGACGGAGGATTTCTCCTTAACTATTAGAGATATCAAAACCAATTTTGGTCTGGTAATACACGATCATTGGACCTACATTCTCAAAATATTTAGGTAAATACAGGGTGATTGACAAAAATATGCCAACCCAAATCTGTGTTTTTAATGAAACACCCTGTATATTTTGGGATTCACTGTTGCATTTAGAATATAAGTATAGAAATTTGTATCTGTATTACTAACCGTACTACAGATATCGTCAGTTTAGTACCAAAATGGAGTTAACTTTGGTAACCACGACGCCAGCGTTGTCACCACGATTTTGTAAATCTGTTTATACCACCGACTGTTAATAATAATCTACTAACAAACTGGGAAATTTTTCGAAAACTTTTAAAACTATACAGACTGATTAACTTACGCAAAATGTAATTTTTCTCAATTTTTTCAAATGCAACACCCTGTATATTTTTTCACATTTCGATTCCTCGTGAAAAGCAGATACTAATTGATAATAGGTTTCATAGACTCTTTATTTGAAAATATTGACATACAGAAGAACAAATAAACAAAATCCAGAGCAAATAAGAAACCACGAATGGCAAATAAATTCTTTAACAGATAGGAAAACTTAATTAATAAGTAAACAATAAATAATTCTCTACCTAAAATTTACGTAACGTACCACGAATTTCTATGACCACGCCTAGTAAACTTGAAAATTCGCTCGTAAACAAAGTTCTCTCAATAGGCGAAATTGATTGAAACCGTCTAATTCTATTTTCATATCTTCGTTTATGGTGTGAGAAAAGAAATCAAGCGTAAAATCGTGGGATCTGGCTGCATTTTGCACATTCGCCATACCTTCATATAAATTTTACTCGAGATATCTTATAATTGTATAGTGTGGAGCGCCATTGAGTTGAAACCATCATCGTAGGATATTATCTACCTCGATTTTTAAAAGTCGTGATAAATCATTTTCCAAAAACTGTAAATATCTTTCCAGTAAGACTCCCATCAAAGAAAAAGGACCACTAATTAAAAATTGATTATACCAAACCCAAACATTAACGGTACCAATCTGAAGTGATCAAAACTCTTAAGATGTCTGGATTAGTATCTGAATAGTGATGTATTTTGTATATTCCTTATTGTGAAAAAGTTGTTCTCATCCGTCAAATTGAATATTATTAATAAAATTGGGTTCTTCATGACTTTTAGTAGTTACCCATTGACAAGAAAGATTCACGATTCTGAAAATCTATCTCACTTAAACTATGTTGCTCGATGATAAGGATGCAATTGTTTTTGAATAAATCTGCAGATTTATCTATTTTGGTCTAGGTGTGTACTTAGCTCTCTGGTACTAATTTCGGATTTTACAAAATGCAACTTGAAACTCAATTCTTCATTTGGGCTTGTTTTAGCGCATTGAGATAATTACACTTCAGAATTTTAAATCTCAGCTACATTCATAAACGATTCTTTCCCCAGCTGTCTTCTCCCTGGGTATCGTTGGAAAAATTCATTTTATACTAAAATTGACAAAACGACAATCGGAAAACACATAAACTGATGTAACGATATTTTAATGATTATACAAACGTCAAAACAATAGATGCAATTGTTCCTCTTTATTACGTGAGGCTAGCCTACCTGATTTGTTTTGTTGCATTCTACTGTCATAGTAAATTTGTATTTTAGAATATTTTTACGTAAAAGCGTCAATATCTCAAGAAGGGTCCGTCTTATGGCTATGAAATCAATTATAAATTAGTATCTCTTTTTCACGGGGAATCGAAATGTAAAAAATATATTGGGTGTTGCATTTGAAAAAATTGAGAAAAATTACATTTCCAGAGCAAATAAGAAACCACGAATGGCAATAAATTCTTTAACAGATAGGAAAACTTAATTAACGTAGAATGGTATCGTTCGTAAAATTTACGTAACGTCCACCAATTTCTGATAGTACGCCCGTGTTTGTAAAGATTTTGTCTTCTCCAGCACTGCTTCTGGGTCTATTACATATTACGTCATGAAATCACGTCGATTAGTTTCAGTCAGTTGCTGAGTAATCGTCGCAGCAAAAGTCAAGTCGTAAAACTTACGTGGCGATACCATTGCCATAAACTTTAGTGTACATTTGACGACAATACCGTTTGCATATAAATTTTACTCTGCCGGTATCTTATAATTGTAATAGAATTTAGCTGACATTATGGCTTCATCCTCACGAGGTTTATCTATCGAAGAACTGTAACGATTTTGTATGAAAGTAGTGACAGTGAACTGGAAAATAATTTAGGATTCAAGAAGATGGTGAAGATTCCGATGATTCCGGTAATAGATCTGACCACGAATGGCTACCTGAAGGTGAATTTGAGAAACATCTAGATGAAGTGGAAAAAAACAGAAGGGAACAGGAAGTTTTCGTCTCTAAAGGTCAAAAAAAACGAAAAGTTACCAAAAAAACTGAAGAAGATGTTTCCCAAGAAAACCACAAAGAAAATGTTTCTCAACAAAATCATGTAGGTCAGGTAGGTCATTCTATGTTATTTCTATTCGTTGAAAATAATTTGAGGTTTTTAGATACCAGTCCAGGTACAAGTTCGTCTGCTTCCATTAATAGTTACCTAATTGTTCCTGATGAAGCTGTGTTGGAAGGTAAAAATGGATACCAATGGAAAACAACTCCCATCGTCGACAGGTAAAACCTTCACGTAACATTGTTCACATAAAACCTGGACCTATTGCACGTTTGCGGAACATCATAGATCCTTTACATGCTTTCCAAGTGTTCTTACCGGAATCTATCCTAAATAAAGTAGTCGCTCACACAAACGAGCAGATAGAATTAGCTCAACAGCTATAAAGCTCAATTTGGAACTCAATCTAAAACTAATTTAGATGAATTGAAAGCACTACTAGGATTGTATATACTCGCTGCTGCCCTAAAAGATAACCATCTTTCATCTGAGATCATGTTTGATAATACATATTGCGGTACACGTTACAGGGCCACTATGAGTAAAAAGAGATTTGATTTTCTCTCTTCTTGCTTACGATTTGACGATAAAAGCACTAGAGTGGAAAGAAGAGAAGTAACTAAGTTTGCACCAATATCCGAAATTTGGGAAGAGTTTATTGAAATATGGAAAATATCTTATAAACCAAGCTCATACTTAACAATAGATGAACAATTGGTGGGACTTCGAGTGTCCTTTTCGCATGTATTTACCTAGTAATGCCAGTACGGCATTAAATTTATTTTACTCTGTGATACTTCAACGAAATATCTCATTGATGCACTTTCATATGTTGGAAAATCTTTTGGACTTTTGGACAACCATGGCTCCAACAGAAACGTGACAATGGATAATTGGTTTTCCAGCATCCCTTTGGCAGAAAAATTGCTTCAAACTCCTTATAAGCTAACTGTACTTGGAACGTTAAAAAAAAATAAAGCTGAAGTGCCATCCAGTTTTATTGAAAATAACAAAGAACGACAAGCGTAGTCTTTATTTGGATATAGTAGCAATTTATCCCTGTTCACAAGCCAAAGCCCCAAAATTGGTGTTTGTTATCATCTATGCATCAAACTAATTCTGTAAATGAATCCAATCACAAACCAGAAATGATTAATAATTATAACTCAACAAAGGGGGTGGATACCTTTGATCAAATTGTACAAATTTGAGTTGCAACGCAAAACAAAAAGGTGGCTATGTGTCGGGTCTACAATAATAAATATGGCATGTATCAATGTTACATTTTATATTTAACGTCACATCCTATTTTGGAAAGTATATCTAGAAATGTGTTCATGTTTGAACTGCATAATCGTTCATATAACTGGCAGGTTCAACGTCTAAATCTGTCAATCGTAGTCGAGAATTGAAGAATATAATTGATGTTACAGGACAAGATCAATGGAAATTTAGTTGGTGAGAATCAAAAGTGTTTAAACTTTTAGAATTCTGCTCTAAAAGATCACTTTATTAGGCTTTAGTCAATAGCAATATGTCAGCATCGACAAAATTTTTCAGATTTGTAGTAGTTTAACGTTATTGTTGTGTTACTTTATTTTCAGTACTTTTTATAAATTTGTTTTAAGTTTTCTAATAAAATAGTTCAAAATAACATTTTTTATTTGTTTGACCTTTCTGTGATAGAAACCATACAATCAAAAAATAATTTCCAAAATAAAAAAAAGTATTGTAATTCTAGAATCACGTAATATTTACGTGGCGATACCATTAACCAACCTATAAAACACGATACCGTTCTAGGGTTAATAAGTAAACAATAAAATAATTCTCTACACCTAAAAATAAGATGAACATGTAAACGAATAAAACGATAAATTCAAATTAAATGTTCAAAATTCTGACCACGCCTAGCTAAACACTTAGCAATTCGCTCGGTAAACGAAAGTTTCACTTACAACAACATTAGAGGCGAAATCGATTGAAACGCAGCTCTAATTCTATTTTTCATATCTTCGTTTGTGGTGGGAGGAAGAAATCAAGGGGCGTAAAATCCGGTGATCTGGCTGGCCAGTTTTGCACACCACTTCGTCCTATCCACCTCAACCTAAAATTTCTAACGAGATATTGCCTAACGTTGATTGCATAGTATGGAGGGACGCCATTGAGTTGAAACCATATCGTAGGAATATTATCTACCTCGATATTTTCCAAAAGCTCGTGTAAATCATTTTCCAAAAACTGTAAATATCTTCCTCCAATAAGACTCCCATCAAAGAAAAAAGGACCAACCACATTAAAATTGATTATGCCACCCCAAACATTAACGGACCATCGATGCTTGTCATCAACAACTCTTAAGATGTGTGGATTAGTATCTGAATAGTGATGATAATTATGTGTATTAATATTGCCATTATTGTGAAAAGTTGCCTCATCCGCAAATTGAATATTATTAATAAAATTGGGTTCTTCATTTATTTTAGTAGTTACCCATTGACAGAAAGATTCACGATTCTGAAAATCTATCTCACTTAAAGCTTGATGTTGCTCGATATGATAAGGATGCAATTTCTTTTTCAATAAATCTGCATTATTTCTATTTAGGTCTAGGTTGTACTTAGCTCTCTGGTACTAATTTGCGGATTTTACAAGAGATGCCACAACTTGAAACTCATGTCTTCATTTGGGCTTGTTTTGCCTTGAGATAATAACATTCAGAATTTCTAAATCTCAGCTACATTCATAAACGATTCTTTCCAGCTGTCTTCTCCTGGTATCGTTGGAAAATTCATTTTAATAAAATTGACAAAACGACAATCTAAAACAAAAGACGTTAATCGAATTTTAATGATTATACAAACGTCAAAACAATAGATGCAATTGTTCCTCTTTATTACAGGCTAGCCTCTGATTTGTTTTGTTGATTCTATGTCATAGTAAATTTGTATTTTAGAATATTTTACGTAAAAGCGTCAATATCTAAGATCGATAGGGCTATGGCCAATATTTAAATTAGTATCTGTTCCGAATTTCGAAATTAAAAAATATACAGGGTGTTGCATTTGAAAATTTGAAAATTACATTTCTAAGTTAATTATTGATAGATTTTACATGTTTTAAAAATTGTGCATTTCTTATTTACTTATATTTAATAGTTACGTTAAACATTTTACAAAATCGTGGTGACAACTTCGCATCGTGGTTCCAAAGTTAACTCTATTTTGGTACTAAGTGACGGTATCTGCAATGTTTGGTGTAACATTGATGAAATTTCTATACTTTTATTCTAAATGTAATTCAGTTCGAAAATGAAAATATACAGGATGTTTAATTTCAAGACTTTGGGTTGTATTTTTCAATCATCCTTAGTGTATAGTTTAGGTCCAACCGTTTAGATATGATAATTATACCTTTACTATATATATATAATATATATATATATTATTATATAAATTGTGTAAACTCTTACGTTCACATAATGACTCGATTCTAGACAGATTAAATTTGTTTTGTGTTAGTATTTTACCATCAAGGACGATTCTCAGTATTTCAATGAGACGATCCACCGTTATCGAATATAGAATTTCTACATGTAAAGTTTGGAAGGTGTCAAAGGGTACAGTTGAGATAGTCAAGTTTAGCCCTTTCATTGGCAATCGCTTTTCTTAAAAGGCAAGGCTTGTTTTGAATAAAATATTATAAGAACCATTAATGTCTGGTCTTGGTTTCAATTTAAATCTTGGGTATTATTTTATTCTATTAATAAAATACTAGTTCAAAATGGATACAAAGATCAAGAAATATTGAAAATTACCAACGAAGTAAGAAGACCAAGAAATAATAACTTTCAAACAATGAACGAAGATTCCTGTTATTCTACCTTATATAAAAGGAATTACAGACAGAATCAAGAAATTTCCAAAAACGACTTCAGACCGGTATTCAAACCATTCAACTTTGTCCCAACTTTTAAGAAACCCCAAAGACAAAATTCTAATGAGAACTAAGCTTGGTATAATTCTGCACAACTGTCGAAGAACTTATATCGGCAAACTAACAGAATATTATTGGCTAGCCGATGCTATAACACTTAGAATTTAAACTCCAGATCTATAAACGTCTTTAGCTGCACATCATTTCAGATACAGGACACCAAATTTAAACCAATAATAATCCGTTAAATTGCACTAAACTAAAATCCTATATCAAAAAGAATTAATAGAGAATGCTTGAAATTGAAAGAAGACCAAACCGCCTCAATAAACGAGATTGCACTTTAGAATGCCAAAATTTGAAGAATATCATTAAAAACAAGTTGATTGAAATTTCAACCAACTCAAATCTTCATGAAATTTTCAGGGAATATGAAGTGACAATATTCTGCTTAATTCGCACTTACTTCACTCAGTTAATCTAGACCACTATAAGTTCAAACAAATTCCGATTAAATTTAAATTAGTTACCTTAAGTTTCATATTAAACTTTTAAAATTGAGTTACCTTATGGTTCAAATTATCTTAATTTGGAAATAATAGTATTGACAAAGGTAACAAAGAGATTCAAATCGTTGAATTAATATTACGTTTATATACACACAGTTTAAAAAAAAAGTCTGATTTAAATATTATCTTGTAAATCTAAATAGAAAATATATAATATATATCATATATTATATATATATATATATATATATATATATATATATATATATATATATATATATATATATATATATAGGTGTCCACAAACTCTTTTCACAAAAGAAAACTACAGATTCTAGACACGATTTTATGTCGATTTAACGTAAATTACCTTAATAAAAAATACTTCCTAAGAGAGCTGGAGCTCTTGGAGCTCGTTTTTCAAAATTTTCAATTTTAACATAATATTTAAAAATTTCGATTTTTGATAAAAGAATGATACTTTGTCTGAAGTCGTTACATGCACTTTTCGAAATAAATCGATTTGAACTTTTCATGTGTTAATCACACTTTTATAAAATTAACTAACGAAATCATTTACAATTATGAAAGATGGCTATGGAAAATAAACAAAATAACAATTGATCTCATGTCATAAATTAATTTTGCTTTAGAAAGTAAGAAATAAACTCGGGTAAAAAATAAACGTTTTTAATACAAAAAAATGTTTCTGACACAATTAATAATAAAACAAATTCAATATGACCAGTGAAAACATGAAACACAAAACTGATTCTTCAAAAGATGCTCCACATGACGACCATCTGTTTGTATGCACAAATTTATTCTTTTATGTAAAGATTGCCGAATTTTGGCAAAAATTCTCCTATTGCTCCTAAATTCATTGCAGGCATCCTGAATTCTTCTCCAAAGCTGATCGCGTGTTTTGTGGGTGGCATTCATAATTCTGGTCGCAATCTCATGATAGACAACTTCTTGACTAGTGTTCCGCTACCAATTTTTTGTGTTGGATAAAAATATTACTGTTGTGGGTACACTGCATCAGAATAAGCGTGACTTTCCGAAAGAAATGAAAGTCTGAAAAGATCGTCTGTTCTTCATTATTGTGCTTTCGAAATAACGTATCCATTGTAAGTTACGCACGTAAAAAGAACAAATGCGTAATTTCACTAAGCACCATGCACCACTACGCATCTATAATTGATGATGCTAAGAGTAAGCCTGAAATCACCACTCATTGTAATAAAACAAAGGAGGGTGTTGACCTCATGGATCAAATGGTGTGGACATACACGTGCAAGAGGCAAAGTAAACGATGGCCCATGACATTTTTCTTCAACGTCATTGATGTTACAGCACTCAATTAATACATATTCTTTACGAAGGAACATCCATACTACAACTTAGGAATGACTCACAAACCCAGATTGCTTTTGAAACATTTAGCGAAGGAACTAGTGATGTGATACCACATATGCAGAGAAGATCTACTAACCCTAACCTACGGCGTAGTATCCGCGAGTGTTTAAGCAGAGTTTTTGATATCTTTGGTCCGCCAGCCGCTCAAACAAGTGCAATAATTAAGAGAAAGATGCTAAGTGTGCCCTGCAAATATTGATCGTAAAAGCACAATGATATGTATTAGTTGTAAAAATAATATCTGTAATGAGCATAGTATTAGAATGTGCACAAAATTCTTCTCCAATTCCTAAAAAAAATGTTAACAATAATGTTCACTTTCATATTTAATCTCACTTTTATAATGCATATGTATAAAGAAATAATTTTACTTCAATAATTTAGTTTCTATTCTGACGGTACGTAATTTTATACAGGGTTCCCCATAATAGGCTACTCATTTTAATATTTGCATTAACATTTTTGTAGTTAACAAAACAAACTATTTATTATACTAAATTATAGCTAACTCTTTGGGATTTATGATAACTTATAAATATTTGGCTAATTTAATTCTAACTTTTAAAAATCACGTCTTCTAACTGACCTCCACCAACTTCAACACATTTTTCAATATTAGATAAAAAGTGGTTCATTACACGGAGTAACAAACCTTCGTCTATTCCTTCAACTTCTTCACGAATTTTGACTTTGAGTTCCTCGATTGTACCTGGACGACTCGCAAATACTTTGGCTTTTAAATATCCCCACTGGAAAAAATCGGGTGCCGTTAAGTCGGGGGACTTCGAAGGCCAAGGCAAATCTCCGAATCGAGAAATGAGTCGGCCATTAAACATTTCTCGCAGAACACTCATTGAGCTTCTGGCGGTATGAGCTGTTGCCCCAACTTGTTGGAATAGTAAGGCATTGTTTAGTAATCCTCGTCTATTTAATTCTGGAATGAGGAATGTCTCTAGCATGTTTACGTAGCGCTCGGATGTTACTGTTACAGCGCGGTTATTTTCATCCTCAAAAAAATATGGACCAATAATACCAAAAGATCCTACTCACACCACACAACAACTTTTGGATTATGGAGGTTCTGTGTAAAGATTTCACGAGGATTTTCATTTGACCAGTATCTAAAATTCTGTTTATTAACCATGCCGTTCAAATAAAAATTTGCTTCGTCGCTCATTAGGAGACTGTGAATTGCTCCTTGATGTAAATCCAAAATTCTTGACAAAATGCTAACCTTGCTTCTTTATCTTGATTGCTAATGTGCTGTGCCATTTGGTATTTATAGGGATGGAATTTTAAATCCCTTTGAAGAATTCGATCTAAGCTTCCTTTGATATTCCTAGGATAAGGGTTTGTCGATTAGCAGACCTTTTAGGACTTCTGGTAAACGCAATTCTAACTCTTTCAATATTTTCTGGTGTACGAACCGTTCTTCGACGTCCAGGCTTCTTCAAATTTTGTACAGAACCATTTTCACGCCAATGACGAACCCATAACTTAACAGTTTTACGATTTGGCGCGTGACCCCTATTGTTGTTATTAAACTGACGCCGGAATGCACGCCTAACTTCTTCTATCGAATTGCTTCTTATGTAAGTTTCTACATAAAACACACGTTGTTGGACTGAGTAATCCATGAAAGTTCAAACGGATGTTGAAATAATGTCTCAAAGCAACAAAATTAAATAATTATTGATGAAAACTAACAAACTTCTCGTAGTAAAATGACGTTACACGAAATTATTAATTTATAACTTATTTGTGACAGGCGCCTACCTATTTAATAATTAACTTAAATCACAAAGACTACAGAAGATAATCCCACAGAGAACAACTTATTTAATTATCTCGTAGGGAATTTATTAATAAAATAAAATGGGTAGTCGATTATGGGAAGCCCGGATTTAAATGCCGATATTTTATTAGTTAGGTATCCTAGGGTTAAAGATCAAACAAAATCGTTCGGACACGTCGATTTTTAAACTTGTTCTAATATTTAACGGTATCAAAGTTTCGATATTTCAATGAACCCCCATCAGGTGACAGCCATACTATCAATTTTTTTTAATAGGAGAGAGGGACGTGACACTTCATTTGAAAGATTATGAAATTTTGATTCCAAAAATATACTTCACTAGTAGTTTATGCTTATTTATAACCTGATTAAATAGTAAAACTGTTCCAACTGTCAATAATAAAACTCAAAATTTTAGTTTGTGAGGTGTTAATCTGTTGGTAGTAGTATAACTTGTTCTTTATTTTTGCTCCAACATTTTGTAACATGAATCTATTTATGTTTTTAGGTCAGCAATGTTTTGTGGATTTATATACCTTGGACTTTAGGTAACCCCACAAGAAAAAATCTAATGGCGGTAAGATGTGGTGATGTCGATGGCCATTCTATGGATCCACGTCGCCAAATCCATCATCCGGGAAGAACGGTGTTTAAATAATTTCGGACCCTACGTGAATAATGAGACGAAGCTCCGTCTTGCTGTAAAATTATGCCTTGATGAAAATCATGTGGGTGATTCGTGATTATGTGGGTTATTGCAGCTGTGATTTCATTCTCCAACATATTGAGTTATTTTTCGCCAATTAAATTTCCGTCAATGAATATTACGCCAACTAGATAATTACTCAATATACCCATACAATTAACTTTTCCGGAAATTGTGTATGACCTTCACGACACAACCTAGGATTTCTATCAGACCAGCACCTGACATTTTGACGGTGAACGTGCCCAATCAAATAAAATGTAGGCTCAACACTAACACAAACATGCTTCAAATAACTAGGATTTTGTCCAAGACCTGTAATTATAGTTTCACAATATTCCGTTTGTCTGTCTGGATCATCTTCCATTAGTTTTTTGACTAACGCAATCACGAGCTACACTTCTGGTTGATAAAGATGGATTTACAACAAATTGTGACGACACGTTTATCTGTGTCTTCTGTAGTGGATGTTCTACCAGAACGCTTCTTGTTTTGTACGCTGCCAGTTTCGAGAAATTTAGAAATAATGGACCGAAAATAATGTCTATCCTAGCCCCTCCAAAAATTATGATTTTTTCATTTGTCGACTAGATTCCGAACATGAGCCATTTTTAAAACCAAAAATTAGAAAAACTTTAATTTAGTTAAACCTAATCGTAAAATGAAACATAACAAGTTTATTTCTGTACAAAAAATTCAAGAAATGTTTAATAGGTTTTGTCCAATAGTGGCAGTTTTTCCCGTGTTTTATACGTTAGTTTTCAATGACTAAAACCAAATTTTATATGGCGAGTAGTAAAAATGAAAGTATAATCGAAAATTTGTTTTTCATAAACAACGTATTTCATGACAACCGGTCGACCGACGATGACAACCAAGACCTGGATGCTTGACTCCTCTTTATACTTTTTTGAAATAATCTCTTCAAGTTTTTCGTTAAAAAAAATGCAACTGTTGGACAAAACGTCGTATATAACACGTGAGTGAAATGCCATTATAAGCACGTGAAAATTTGTCGCACCCGCCCAAGCGCTCGTGGGTCAAAAATCTCACTTGCCTATAATGGCTTATTTCACTCACTTGTAATATAATCTACTGTTTATTTACTATAAGTTTATAAGTTCAAAGGTAAATAAGTAATTAAAAATTATTATTAATTTTATTAAATGCATAAATAAAATTTTTATATTTTAATATTTACCTTTGAACTTATTCGTTCATAACAAGGCTTACATTCCATTAAAATAAGTAATTTGATAATAATCTCATTATATTTAGAATTTACATCAGTTCTACATACATAAAGATAAAATTTACATCGATTGGGGTTTGAACCTTGATGGCGCAGTTGGTTAGCGCGGTCTCTAGCAAAGTACAGGTCGTGGGTTCAAATCCTACTCGAGGTAAACTGCTTATTTATGTATTTAACAAAATTAATAATAATTTTTAATCCACCATTAGACAATCGTTTTACTTTGTGACAATTTTCTTAATAAACAAATAGTAGGACAAATACATTAAGTAAAATAGTACATGTACAAATGGTTAATGAAGCCTTAAGCGTCATTCTGAAGTACATTATTGTTTTTGTTTTTACAATGTTGCCTGTTTTCGTTATGAACGTATAAAAAAGAGGTTGCATAGTTATCCTAAAAAAAATTATTTCATTTCTTTTCATTTTTTAAGTTAACATCTAGAAGACTATTAACCTATGTCTGACAATAAGTTTTATATGTCTGTTTGGCATAGATTATGGTTTTTGTTCTTACAATGTTGCCTATTCTAGTAATGAACGTATTATAAAAGAGAGTGTGCGTGTGCGCGCGCGCGTGCGTGTGCGTGTGCGTGTGAGTCTGCGTTTGCGTGTGCGTGTGCCTGTGCGTGTGCGTGTGCGTGCGTGTGCGTGTGCGTGTACGTGTGCGTGTGCGTGTGCGTGTGTGTGCCTGTGCGTGTGCGTGTGCGTGTGCGTGTACGCGTGCGTGCGCGTGTGCGGATGCGTCTTCTAAAGCTACTAGTATAGGAGATATGAATTTTCAAATATTTAACGTTGATATAGTTATAACTTTCTAACTATTTTGGTTACAAACTTGGAATTTTGGAAATAAACTTTGAGCTAATGAAATGATATTATCCTGATGAAACCACTACTTCCGGTTTTTCCGGAAATTGAAAACATTCCTAGTATTGCTGATATAACATACACGTATTCTTACTTTATTTGAAAGGGAGCGATGTTTGCTTTAAAATGATATGGAACAGTCCATAGTTATGTTGAAAGATAAGCGAGATACCTATTTTTAACTTTCAACCTACATATACATATGTAGGTATGTAATCGACTTTTTTTTATTATTGCTAAATCGACTTACTTGCTAATTTTAAAGCTTTTTGCCAAGTTTCGTTAAGAGCGGCCATGATATTTCGGATGGGGGTAGAGGGGGTTATTAAATATTTCTAGAACAGCTGAATATTTCAAACATATAAAATACCCACATATATATATATATATATATATATATATATATATATATATATATATATATATATATATATATATATATATATATATATATATATATAAATATTGTCCTGTAATGCTCTAGCATTCACCTAGTTTTATGATTATAATGACATTTATTCGTGATAATGTTTATGTTTCCTTCATTTGTTCCACTAAGAATTATTTGTTGATTATTTTTGAGAAATCAAACAACTTTTTTACATTCCCGTATACTATAAAGTATAGTAAAGGAAGGCATTGCGATCATGGCAAAATTTGACCTCGAGATTTTGAGGGATCTTCAGGTTTCGAGGGTCCTTGAAACCATTTTTGGCATGCCGTCTGTATGTGTCTGTATGTAAACAAGATAGCGGTCACACCGTTTGAGGTGGAGTTATGACATGTGGCATACGGATATTATGGCAAAATCGTAGATTTTTGGGACGTATATGACTACCGGAGGTACCTGTTAACCAACACATTTTTCAAATTTGTTTGAGTTAACTAGTCGTAAAAATTGCGCTATCAATTTGAAACTTTTACACGCATCAAGAAGCTGAAAAACTGTATAATATAAAATTTCAAACAGATTAGGGCACCAGAAATGGTATTTAGATAAAATCCTGTACTTATATAAAATAAGACAACTAAGATTTTCGATATACAAGGTGCCCCGGAAATGTCTTTACAAGATCTTCCACATAGAGTACACCTGAAAAAATTCGAGCTAATTTCACGAAATCTGGTACACAGGTGTTTCTGAAATTCAAATTTGTGAACGATTCTGTTGGATCTCCTAGAAGGCGTCACAAACGACGATCAAAAGACTTTGGAAATACGTTTTCATCTATCAAAGCTAAGTATGAAAACATTACAATGTAAACTTATCATCATTACACATAATTAAAATACTTAGCTTTTTTGGGTTATTAATGGTGCAATTTTGTATTTATGTTTTATATAAATCTATAGGTTTCGATAACACTTACAATTATCGTCCTTCGTAGTAGTAAAATTGTCAGAATTGTTTGTTCTCAAGCGCAAACGCGACTGCAAACACGAACACGAATACGAACACGAATACGAACACGAACACTAACACGAACACGAATACGAACACGAACACGAACACGAACACGAACACGAACACGGATACGAATACGAGTATTAACATGAACACGAACACAAATACGAAAAAGAATGTGAATGTGAATGTGAACGTGAACGTGAACATGAACGTGAACGTGAACGTGAACGCGAACGCGAACGCTAACGCGAACGCGAACGCGAACGCGAACGCGAACGCGAACGCGAACGCGAGGAACGCGAACGCGAACGCGAACGAACGCAAACGCGAACGCGAACGTAAGCGAACGCGAACGAACGCAACGAACGCGAACCTGAACGCAAAGGCGAAGCAATGTGAACGCGAACGCGAACTGAACGAGTGAAGGAATGGAATGAATGTGAATGTGAATGAATGAAATGAATGTAATGTGAATGTGAATGTAAGAATGTGAATGAATGTGAATGTGAATGAATGTGAATGTGAATGTGAATGTGAATGAATGAATGAATGTGAATGTGAATGTGAATTGAATGGAATGTGAATGAATGTGAATGAATGTGAATGGAATGTGAATGTGAATGTGAATGTGAATGTGAATGTGAATGTGAATGTGAATGTGAATGTGAATGTGAATGTGAATGTGAATGTGAATGAGATCTGAATGCGAATGCGAAGGCGAATGCGAACGTGAACATGAACGTGATTTCGCCTACTTTAATTAAAGTTTAACTTGTCTCGGTCTAGCTCAACCGGTTTTTAATTGTATAAAAAGGAGAATTGTTCGTTTTTACTGAGCAATATACTTGTAAGGGTTTCAGACGTATATTATTCCTATTGTTTGTAATTCTAAATATTTAATTTGCATAGAACTTACGTATAACTGAAATAGAGATATACAGAACGGAAAGGTATTTTAAATAAACAAAAATAAATAATGCAGCTTCTACTGGATCAGAACCTGGTTGATTCATTCTCGGATGGGCGCCTTTTGTACACTGATTGGTGGGTGGTGATCCTCTGTACGGTTTCTGTGAAAATACGGTTAGCGAGTTGTTTATACATTCAAAAGAACTAATCTCTAATTATATTGTTGAGTAGCTACATAATTGTGATGGAATGTGTTTGTCGATATGATAACAAGGGTAACGCCCCTTATACATGCTTGGATAGAAAAATAATACTTTTAAAGGGATTCTTATACACAAAATACGCTTTTATATTGCATAAATATTTACAAACGTAGAATTAAGAGAGACTAACTAATTTGTACAGGGTTCTCTTAACTAACTGTATGCAGGATAATTAATTACTGTACATTAATATATTTCTAATTACTCTTAGTAATTAGCGGAAGTTTTAGTAAAACAGATATGGTGGTTATTATAAGTTTTTGTTATGAACGAATACTTTGCTAGAGTACCGCGCTAACCAACTGCGCCATCAAGGTTCAAGCCCCAATCGATGTAAATTTTGCCTTTATGTATGTAGAACGGATGTCAATTCTAAATATAATAAATATAATGTATATAATATAAGTAATTTGATTGTAATCTTACGAGTTACTATACTCGGAATTGAAAATGAATACTTTCGTATCGTATTCTGGATGCAGGCTGCTGGCACGCTTAGTAGCTCCTTGATCTTGTGGGTTCGATAGCGTCAAAAGTAGCTACTTGGGGTGGCCCTAGATCGGGCCGGTTTTAATAATGACACTTATAAGGTATTTAAACCTTTCGGAACGATTTAGTTTAAAGATTTTCAGGTGTAGGATAAACTATACGTTATACAAGTACGGGAGACTTGCGGAAGGATTCACCTTCAAGTACGGCTTATCGCGATAAGCGATCAGGATCGTATACAGTTTCAGGGCCGTAAGAAGTAAAGTTTTATCATAGCCTGGGGACGGCGTAAGACCTTTAAATCTTCGGGACGTTTCTGTATTCAGCGCTGTTAAATAAACAGGATGATAGCATTTAAGAAAGATGTTAAATGAGGATGATGTTTATCCTCTGGATGTTTCAGGTTAAGTTAGGGGGTAGGAATTTACGAAACTGGGTGACCGAAGTATGGTCTAATTGCGGGCGGCTTGCTGCTTTCAACCTGTGGACTACCTGCACTTGGGTTTTAATTATTTTGCCTAGTGTAGACGTGTTTGTGTGAGTAGGTGTGCGGTGTGTAGGTGGAGTATCAATTACAAGAATCTGCGCAAATACCCGTTGTGCTGTTTAGTTGATACCCCGGAGATTGGCAGAATTGAGTCGAGAAACTTGCTCTCCAATGGAGTAAGTAAGAGACCACATCGGGTATTTTGCCCGACGTGAAGTCGCTAACTGGTGGTGTTGTATGTTAAACTTACATGCAGGTGACAGCAGGTTTGGTCAGTAATAAAGCCTGGTGTATAAGATAAGAGCAGGTCGGCCTGGGCTCTCGCAAAGGCCAAGCGGAATGAAAGTGATCAGAAAGATGGTCTGGGCCCTCTATAGGGGCCCAGCGGAATAAGAGCGTCTGTAGCGCATCTCGATTATTTAAAATGCGCAGAGGGCGGAGATGGTTTCTGGTAGGGCTTCTAATGTCGTGATTGGTGGCTAGATTGGCGTTGTAAAGCAGGCTGGCTTTTTACGATGTGAATATGAATGTGAATGAGAATGTGAACGTGGACGTGGACGCCGACACGCACACTGGACAAGGACAAGGACAAGGTCACGGACACGGACACGTGCACGGGCACGGACACGGACACGGACAAGAACACGGACACGGACAAGAACACGGACACGGACACGACACGGACACGATCACGGACACGGACACGGACGCGGACACGGACACGGACACGGACACGGACACGGACACGGACACGGACACGGACACGGATATGCATATCGACATCGACATCGGCATTAACACCAACATGAACATGAATTTGAATTTGAACGTGAACATGAATGCGGACCTGAACGTGAACTTGGACAATATCCTATTTGTCACAATAGCAATGTTTCTAAAGTATGTGGCCTAGTTAAAGTTCATAAAGACAACTTTCTCTTAAGACCTGCGGTATGTACACTGTGTCCCATTTTCTATGTAATTGAGAGTATTTCCGTTCCTATGAAGGATATAAGGTTGCGGTTTTCTCCTCTGTATGCTATTTTTTTGTGAAATGAAAGAATCCGTAAACAAAACTGTCTCAGCTTTCTTTGTTTCTGTTATACAGAGTGATTTTAAAAATTTGAAATTTTGGCACAACCCTCGTACCTCGTATGGCTATTTACACAGAATTTCCGAACGTATTTATTAACATTTTAAATTATGTGAATTTCATGTAACAATTAAAGTAGTAAATTATTATTAATTTTATTAAATACATAAATAAAAAGTTTACCTCGAGTAGGATTTGAACCTACGACATGTACTTTGCTAGAGTACTTACTTATATTAATGGAATGTAAGTCTGCAATATCCCATAAAGTTGTATTTTTAAAATGGGAGACCCTAAGTATTTTACTACAGTTTTATTGGCCTTGTCGTAAGCTTTTTAAAAATATGTACATGTATGCATTTTTATTTTAAATTAAAGGCAAGATTTCAATTTTAGGAAAGTTATAACTATATTTAAGTAGGCCATGATGAAACAAAGCACAAAATTTATTTACTATAACTCGTTCGTCATTGTTGGTTTGAGTATTACTACATGTTTTACTAAAAACACTACTCTTGTTCAGTTTACATGAGAAAATTCAATTATGACGATACAAAAACACGTTGTCTCGTTACATACAATGCAACGAAAATGGCGACCAAGCCGCTGAACTGTATTTAAACAGGTATATAGAGCATTTAAATTCAACTTTTAATAACAAAATATTTTAATATACCTATGGTGACACGATTAAGATTATTATCTTAGATATCCTGACCGGTGGCAATCTAATAAGAATATATTTCAACGCATTAGGTTTAATTTGACAAATTTGGATGATTTTGCAAGTCTGAGAACATCAAATAATAAAATCAACCAAGGTGGAGATAAAATTAATATTTCATCAAACAAGGAATTCCTGTAGTAAGTTGAAAAATGATTTAAAAATATCCAAAACAAACTATAAAGAGTTATAGCAATTATATTCTGTGGTTTGTTTTATTGTGGCCACCATGGCCTACTAAGATATAGTTATAACTTTCCAAAAATTGAAATATTGCGTTTAATTTAAAATAAAAATATAGACATTTATACATTTTTGAAAATCTTAAGATGTATACAGTGTGTACAATGTATTGTGATGACTCTGTCAAAATTTTCTGTAACTTGAAAACATGACCATGGACCAGAATAGAGTGTGCATAAGTGTGATAAACACATTCTAATACCTTTACTAATACAGAACTGGACAAGTTGTCCACCAAATACGCAATAATAGACAAAAAATTGAAAGGTAAAGTACCTAAACAACCAAACCACGAAAACCACTCTATTTAAACAACAGAAAGAAGTATACAATGAAGGCATTTCTAATTCTGAATAAAATAAGCTGCTGCCAAATGTCTTGAACTATTAAGTGTTGCTATAAACTACTTCCTATACAACCTGGTATTATGTGAGATACATTTTATTTTCCGGAAGTCCCACTCTGAGTGATATGAACAATGTAGTTATAAATTAAATATGACATGCATTATATTTTTACATGACACTATGCAACTACTGTCAGATGTAGACTTTTACGAACTACTCATATGTGTTAAACGGCCCCGTTAGGTATCTTACAATCTGAAAATACACATAATGCTGCTCGCCGGAATGTTTCAAACAACGTAAGAAACTAGTAGACAATTCCATCAGCGCCCGATAGGACTAATTTCCCAGCGGTACTCTCATGCAACCTCGCGCGTTCAACTAACGTCATTTGTTGTTCTTGCACAATGGATTTTATAAGGTACAATATAACTGATTTAATTCAAAATAAAGGGCAGCTAGCGCCATTCTTACATCTATATTCTTCAGTAAGAATTTCTTTCTGAAAAAAATGTCAGATGTCTCTAATTACAAGACATCTTTTTAAGTAAGTCATCCAGGTTGAAGTAATAAGACTATTTCTCGAGATTGAAAATCAGAAAAAATACTTTTAAAAGATTCCTTGTCGATTATTGAAAAGTTTCACCAAAGCAAAAATGTTTACTGTGAGATCATCTATCCTATCTATCCTATCCTATCTCCAGATAGGAGTAATACAAGTTATTTCTCAAAGCTTAATTATTCGAGTAAAATGAAAGTAAAAGAAATAGTTAAAAAATTACTTGTTTACTAACAGTTTAAATCTATTTCAGTTAAATAAATTAAAACTGGAAAATTATTCACATAGGGTCAGAGCTAAATATTTCCAAATGTACACAACATTTGCGAAGAGTACAATGACAGATAGGACATGTTAATTTAACAAGAAATAATAAAGCTCATTATAGTACAGTAAAATGGTAGTTTTGGCAAGAAAAGATCCGGAGTTATGTTTCTTAACGGTTCTGTGTGTTTTCGGTGTGCTGAATCCAAATTTTAACTTTGCCGTGTCGTATGGGTGACGCATCATCCTTAAAATTTAACAAATTTGCAAAAATAAGGCTAACTTTGCGTTTTCTGCGTATAGCATGAATGTATGGAGATAAATATTGACGCTTCTTACCAGTTTAAGTGAGGGCTCATGGAAACGGTTTGGAATAATTGGAAAATTCAACTTATTTTTAGGATTTTTTCCTATTTTAAAAAAAAACCGTTCTGATTCTCACTGCTTGAAAAACAACGATATATGGAAAGAGTCATAGAATAAGGTTTATAGTGGAAGAAAGAGTTTTTAAATATGGTTAACAATAGTCAATTTTGACGTTTTTTGTCATATTAGGAAAGCATTACTAGGGTAGTCAAATTTTGTAAAAATTCAAAAGTCTTGCTCAAAATTTATTTAGAAATCATATAAAATAAAATGAAAATGGTATGCATTAATACAATTCATTTCTTCATTGCTTTCGGGTTTGAATCTAGAACAAAGAGAAGAGGGGATCAATTAAGTCTTAAACACTTGGTATATCAGAAAAAGAGATAGCAAAAAAAACTAATGGGAAGCCCAACATGCAATTTTACAGGTTGTGATTTTGTCAGTACTGGATGGTCCAGACTGAGGATTTGCATTTGGTTCTGGATCTGAAAAAAAAAAGCCAACAACCAGGACAACATTGGTAGAGGAAGCCAAAAAAGAGGTATAATAGGTAGGTATTGTCTGAACATACCGTCTATTTTTATTCGTTCTTTGGAAAATCCAGTTTGCGAGGGTCCAGGCTGTGATTGTGCCATCACGTTGGAAGGTCCAGGCTGACGATCTCTGCAACCTAGAGAAAAATTGTTCATTCTTGAGGTGATAGCAAATGGTCGGTGAACTACATATTCTAATACTTGAATGTAGTCTTACCTTTAGTTGTCACTGCACTGATGCTGTGCTTTACTGGGTCTGTTTGAGAAATGTCAGTATATTCATCATCCAGCTCTTCAAAGTCAACGAAGTCTCTGTTGGTGCATTTGCCTTCACACTTAGCACAAATGCTTTCCTACAGCTACAGTTCTCCATACAATTCTTTTTGCATTGGCATGCAACTTTCCTTAAAACTGTATCAGGTGCTGGTGGCAGAAGTGTTGTAACTGGGATCAAGTGGTTTCTTGAAAATTTTCATCCCCGCTGTTTGACATCAAGTTGATAATTCCCCAGCCACAACTGAACCTGGTAAAACACACGCAGCAAGTGCTGTCTTGCAGCAGCAGCCGTTGGAGGAATTTCAGCGAGGTTAGAGCTCATTTTGTAAGAGGAAATTAGGTATTGTTTGTACATCAGCTTATTCAGTGACGTATCATAGTGCTCATCTCCATATACGTCCACCAAAAAGGTTTCTCCTGCCTTCAAATAGTGTCTCTTTATCACTGCTGGAGGTCCCTGAATTTCATGAGAAATAATTCGAGGTCAGGATTTTGTCGTAGCACTTAGAGACATTTCACTTTGCCTTGGTTGTATAGTGCTGATGTTGAGTCACAGCCACTTACTGCGTGTAAAAACAACATATGTTCAGCCGTGTGCTCATCAATGGTGGATGATGGATGAAAAAATGATGGCGGAGCTTTCCCTTTCCCTGGCTTCATAAAGTAAAGTACACACTGGCTGGCATACTTATTCCAATGATTATAACCAGAAGGTCAATATCTTCACCAACTACTGCGACACTTTCGTGGTGTGATGCAAGGAAATAAGCAGTTGATACAATGAGCCTGTCAGCGTCTTCCACAGCCTCTATGCAAAAAATTTTTCCTGTGAGACCGTGGGCACCATAGAATCATGGAATATTAGTTCTACAGAGTGCTTCTTGCTCGTTCTTCTCACTCGCTCCATATACTTAGTCAAAAAGAACCACAGCAGTTAACTTGTATTTTTAACGTACATATTCAATGTATCTATTGCAGATCTGAGCGAATGAGTGTCCACGCGTCCACATAACTCTGTGTAGCAAGCAACCTCTATCAGTGACATATACTGTATTACTTGGAAGAGTTTGAATGTCTGGCATAGTTTTAAATGATTTGTATAAAGTCGATTTGACACTCATACCACATTCGTCGAACAGTGCTATTGGGTATGGACAGAGTTCGTAGGACACATACTCCTCCAATTCTTCATCTGACTGTTTCGCGATGCTAATCCTCTGGAGTTGGGTTGATAGGAACAGGTTGCTTATCAATAATTAGTGCACTGTTCACTGTGGCAAGGGGCAGCACTCTGTCAGCCTTTTTGAATTTAACGGTTCCGAAACCTTTTCCAACTATAGCCTTAACTCTTGTAACTCCAATTTCTTTGGACAAATGGCAGTTGATATTTTCGTTTGCAATGATCCCATTACTTATTGACATCAGATTTGGTGTATCCGAAAAGGGTAAGTGCTGTCGAAACCATTCCAATATTATCTTCATGTCTTGATTGTCTTGCTGAATTCGGGAGTCTCTACTATCAACATGCTGCTCCGATGTGGTAAACGTAATACCACAGAAGATTTCTAAAGCCTCGAAAATTTCTTGTTGAGCTGCCATTCCTAGTGTCCATCTTGATAAAATAGCATCACTTACTGCACGGTGTCGTGTTAGCCTCCCATCTGTTTTCATTTACCTCATTAAATTGTTCAATGGACATGTCACTCCATGTACCACTCTACAACTTCTCAGTTCGGCGAATAGTGAATCCCCCTTGCGCTGTGAATGCCGGAAACGCTTCCGGTGGCACTAAGTTTTCAAAATCCGTCATATCCTGCAGGTACAAGTGGGTGCACTTAGCATATAAGTAATGTCCACTTGCGTGGAAATATGGAATCATATTGTTTATAGTTTCCAGGTGAAGGTCCCAGTTACCCAATCTTTCAGATCGAATAAACTTCATCATTAACTTGACCATTTCCAAATATTGCAACCATAATTTGGTTGTGGGCTCAAGCTGTGCCAATCGTTGCAGTTCAATAAGGCATTGTTTTTCACTCACTGTAAGAAGCTCTGAGAGGTCTCCACCGTAAATTATCTCCTCTACATCACTCTGCATCGAGGGTAGATTCTAATATCAGTTTAGCTAAGTCCCATCATGTTTTTGTCTGCGCTGTTTACAGCATAAATTGTGTTAAATAGTTCTGTTAGGCCACTGCCGTTCATTATAAATCCCAAAGCCCCCATAAAGGACATAAGTAAACGGAAGCCCCTAAGTTGTACTATTACATTGGACAATTGAGCGCCTCCCACATGACATGCAATTATTTCTCGGGCTTTAAGATAGAGTGGTTGATCAAATGTAATGAGCGTTGTTATCTGACCCTACGATCTGGTCTTTTTACACCATTTAACAATGCTATATAGATCGTATTATAATTGCTGGGAGGAGCGTTGATAAATGGTTGGGTGGTTATTCGTGTGGTCTTGTATGGCAAGTATTTCGTCACTTCTTCTATAAAACCGTTCCATCCACCAACCCCTGGAAACTCCATACGCGTGCAATAAAGCCATACTAAGTGAGACAGTAGAGGCATAACAATCGTACTTTGTGGAAATAGTTCAGTTATGTCCTTGATTTTGATTGCTGATTGCTATTAATCCAGCATTGTTAGCCCGTTCAAATGATTTCAGTTGAACAGCTCCAACACTTGCTACCTTATCAGCTGTAAGTCCTTGTTGCACACGAGCGATAGGCCTACCAGGGACCACTGCCGATTTTGAAGTTACACAGATGATGCCACCCATTGTGTGGAATGTGTTGCGCCCGTCAAGCGTCTGCACATTAAAATCAGCGTTATCGTACACCATTTGAGAAAGAGCTTTATTGTTAAGTTCAATTGAGGGACGCATTATTGATGATACTTCGAGACGTGTTGCTTCCGTGTACGAGAAACAAACTCCCACCACACTAATCAAGCTATGCGCTATAGCCGTCGATTTCTTTTTCCACTTTTCTTTATCGCCACGTTTTTTATCGAGCGCTATAGTATCTGCAAGAACCCTAAGTGTCTCAGGGATGAGGTCCGCCACCCCTTCTAGAAAATTATCTGGTGGGGGTATTGATAGTTGTCATACTCTTGGCTACGAATATCATCTACAATAATGGTAGCTGCTGTTCGAACAATACGAAGTCTTTCTTCTTTTTCGTTTAAACTCTTCTGTTGATTCCAGGAATCGGTAACTATCTTATATCCCGTATTCTTAAAGCATACGACAAAAGGGATATTTGCTGAAACAAGAACATCATTGCCATATTTAACAAGGAGATGTGCTTTTACAGTCTTGGGATGGAGTTTATTGTCACATTCAATTTTATCAAGTAACTCCTGCATCGAAAACTGGCACTCTTCATCGCTATTCTCCAGAAAAGTGTAAATAGGTTGCATAGCAATATCTACATGTTCTGTAGGTCTCCCCTTGGTTTCACTTTTTATTGGAGGATGGTATAGCTTTTTAAAACATGATAGATGATATTGGCCATCGGCCATTCACCACTAGTAATCGTTGTCGTATTGATTGTGCTAACTTATCATTCCGGTTTTCTTTTTACACAAAAAGCAGTGATTTTTAAAACAAAATTTGGTTCAATTGATGAACGTAATTTAGG
Organism: Vesta saturnalis; assembly: GCA_036346205.1. Classification (NCBI taxonomy): domain Eukaryota; kingdom Metazoa; phylum Arthropoda; class Insecta; order Coleoptera; family Lampyridae; genus Vesta; species Vesta saturnalis. Next base: position 8,934,368 of record JARFJB010000821.1, read on the forward strand.
TATGTGAAAATAAATCATAACAACGTGACCGATACACAAGCTTGAGTGACTGCGTTAGAAAAATACAGCGTCCCGTTCTCAGGTTACACATCTATCTATACAACACAATAAAAACAGTAGAAATAGAATTCGAGGTGTTTTACTGATCACCTGGACCCGAGCTTATGTATATCAATCGGCAATTGCCTATTAGAATTATAACCGAAAGCTATCTTTTGCACATTTGTCTACGCCTACTTCTACACAAATATAAATATAATCAACAAACAACAATGCTAATTCGCCCAAGCATATGGGCGAGGGATCCCTGTACTGTCTGACGCTAACCCCTTTATTTTTAACATGTATCAATTTAATGAACCTGCATGTGTAATTAGATACATTTGTAAAGTAATGCTTAATTTTTAATACGTTACATAGGATTGTAAAATGATTTGCTGCGAGCTTTAATTTATATTAAAATACCTAACTTACTCTTGAATATATTCCCTTTTGTTAAACACGACAAAATATTTATAGACCAAACGGTTCATAATGGGAGTTTCTAATTAAAACAATCAGAGCAATCCGGCTCAATAAAAACTTTCACCGCAACTGCCTTCTGTTCCGATTTCGAACTAACTATATTTACTCCCGAAAATCAAACCCGTCTTTCAAAAGTAATAAAAAAAAACAAGAAATTATTACATGGGAAGATTTTTCAACATTCTTTACTGAACGAAATTTTAATTTTAAAAATATGCATTCGTCCGTAACTAACCCTACATTTAGGTCTCGAGTTTCAATGTCCCAAACTAGGATGTCTTTGATCGCCACGTGTACCGACGTAATTAATTATTAAACTGGTGATATTTTTGCATCAATAAAGTGCGCATAAAACTACTCAACGGTTCGTTACACTCCTTCAATAAAAGCGGATACCTGCTAGCTGTCCCCCAAACATATGTTTTTTCAACCCTTAGCCAAATACCAGTTACATACATTCCCACATTTCTTACACAAAAATATATGGAATAAAATATTAGCAAATTATGACGTATCATCAAGATATTAACAACCCACTAATTATCTTTTTTATCACGGTAACAATGACGATTTAACAAACGTTAACTACAATAATAAAATTTTCGCTGTCCGCTACCTACAACCTATAAAAATCATCCCTTGATAGACAACTAAAATTAAATTAAATATATATTTAACATGTATTATACAATATAAACACAGATATTTAAACTGATAGTCTTGTAAAGTGATAGAGTTATACGAGAATAATGTTATATTGCCTAGAAATTTATAAAGACAAAACATGTGAGTTAATAGTGTTTCCTTGGACCTCAAACCTGTTTTCAAGATGCAAGACCCAAAATATGTGACAAAGGTTCTGGACTAAAGACTAAGATGATAAAATCAGTTTCAAGATCAAGGACAAATGATAGATAAATATTCAGGAATAAGGCCTACTAAAGATATGCCAACCCGCTTGAGATCACGTAGGCTAAGAAGAGGTGAAGTGGACGTAGACCTGAAAAACGTAGGAGCCCCAGAACAGCTGACGTGGTTATACTGAGGGCATACCCAAATCGGAACAAGGTAGGGCGTGGAGCAGGAGATCAGAAACGGTCATTTGGAGTTAAAAAGCTGGGGTCAGCTCACTGGAGCTAAAAGTTGGGATCATTCTGAATGCACACGTAGGCGTGGCGTAGAAAATTTGGAAACCAGTTATAAGCAAGATGCGAAAGATGGAAAGTAACTGCTAGCTGCTAACATAAGAGGCATTTACGATAATTGGAGCACTCCGTACCGGTACGTACTAACAGCGTACATTAATACCGTTAGTGTTTTACAACCCATGAGAGACCAACATAATAACATAATATACGATGATGGTGGTCGTATAACAGACTTAGAAAGGTAGGTATTATTTTTACCTTAAATTTTAATTGTTACTATTTAAATAAGACTACAGGATATATGAATGATGATAATCAAAACAGAACGTATTTAGGAATTGCTACAGATAATATACCGCAGCAGAATCGGAAGCTGGATCACAAGTGGGGCTTTAGAAGAGACGATAGAGACAAATAAGTAAGTGTTAAAGTGGACCAACGAGAGTATATTACTATCGTTAACACAGTATGAAGATAATTTTGATTTATGTACATCACCCAGAAAGACGAACAAATCAATATTGAATCTTATAGCAAAGAATGTGGCATCACAAGGATATTACCTTAATGGAAAAGGAAAAGACCACGTATTTCATTCCCTCCCCAAGGGGGAGGGCGGGCTGCTCGAGCTTTCCTAGCTTCTTCAGCCACAATCACAGATTCATATATACATTACGTATATGTGAATGGTGGGATTAAGGATGGATGTGGTCAGGATAGAATCGGAAGGAACGGAGTGAGGGTTCTGAGGGGGAAAATACTACCCCAGCGTTCGCCTAAGTAGCCGCACATGGTGTGCGTATACGCAGTGACCATGCCTCTGCATGTGTATGAGGAAAACCCCCTGAAAAAAACTCAAGACGGTAACGGGAATCAAATCCATTAGCTCCCGAATGCTAAGCAGGTTGTGTCACCACTACGCTACCAGCTCGGTACCTTAATGGAAACAACGTGATGTCAAGTTCCGCTATTTAAAAAAAAACTTACAAAAAGATTATAGATAATAATAGAGATACTAGGTTAAGCAACGTGTCCTTTCGATATTTTTGATAAAGTGTTTGGAATATCAGCCGAAGCTTATCCCAATTCTGTAACAGAGATGGATATTCTACTTCGTGTTCAACACCTACATCAAGTGAGAGGCAGGCGATGTATTGTACCATTTCACAACCATACCTACACTATATTTTCGGTTGTCGAAGGTGAGGAAGCTACATCACATTTACAAAAAATGCCAAATAAAAGGAAAAGGTCTACATAGGAAGAACCTATACCGCATGATGAAAATAATGGGGGTCTTGAAAGAGATATTAAATTTATTAAAACGCGAATAATATGTAATATACATTGTACATAACTGTTACTGTGTTCTATATATGAAATTGTTGATCTACAATTGTGTTGCGTTTCACTACACCGGAATTATCGTGATCATATAGGTAGACCATTATAAACAGTTCGTTCAGTTTCATTTACATCTACGTTCTCTACATCTAAGGTATAGTCTCGTCATGCATATATTATGTAATACACAGCACGCGACAATTATTTTTGCAATGGATTGTTTATTATATAGATTTATATGTTTCAAAATTTTGAAGCACTCTTCTAATAAACTGTAACGCTGTTCAATAAAAACCCTTGTTGAGGATAATTTATAATTCAAATTACGTTGTTTTCTTACATCCATTGTCTTTGTATGGGGTTAATAGATAATTGCTAGAGTAAGCCGAATCACTCAAAATATAGCACTCGTCATTGGGAAACATTTCAAGCGGTGTGTCATTAACTTTTTTGGCTAATGGTGAGTTTCGCCACACTAGTGCATCATGTACACTACCAGGATATCCTAAAGAAACGTGTAAAGTAATCTGAAAATACGACAATATTAAATGTAGGTAATGTATGTACCTGCAAAGACGCCAATAAACATGTAATTTGCAGCGCACACTCCTTGGAGGATCACTGAATGATAGTGATGTCTGTTACAATATGCGGCCTGGTGCTGTGCAGGTGCGGTGATTGATATATGCGTACCATCAACTTCCCCTAGTACACCAGGAAACCCTGCTCGTTTTTTAAAATAGTCCATAACTTTCTGTGCGTTCCGTCCAGTAGGCCAGGTAATATAATTTGTAGATAAGTTCATCAAAGTTGTGCAAACTTTTTGCAAATACAACCATGCGGTGGATTTGCTGATGTCAAACTTCTCCGACTGTACGCCTATACCCCTTTTGATAACATAGCATACTCAATGCTACTGGCTGTGTTTATTCGGAATTTGTGCATGGTCCTAGGCAATGTGTTCTCTTTTCAGTTAAATGTGGACCCACTGTTTCCAATAAACGTCTAAATGTATTCCGTGATGGTCGATAGTAACTTGTAAAACCTGAAAGTAAGCAGGTAATAACATATAGCATACCTATTCTTGCCATTTTTCGTAGTCGCAGTACACTACTGTAATAAGGTCGTCTTCACTATCATCACCTAACTGGGCTAATAATGTCAGTAATTGTTTCGTTTTCTCCCCAATCTTGCAACTTCCATTGCAGATTAACAAAAATAACGAACATAACCTGTTAACCGGAGCGTTCGACGATTCAATACACCCCCCTCACACCGCTCGGTAATCAGCTGTTTACCGAGACAGACCGCGACATTTGTACCGCCCCATAATCATAAATGACCAATGAGGTTATTTTAACAATGTTTCCATGTCATTAAATTGGATGTTACGATTTAAATGCTTAGGGCATATGTCACTATTACAGATTATACCAATGTACAATTATGCTCAAGAACAAGACAATTTATGCACTTAAGAAGCCAAAATTGCATTTGAGGTACCTTCAGGTGATCTTAACTTTTGATACGTCTAGGTTTTTTGATAAATTCTACCCATATTTTAAATTAAATTACCAAACATGTAATGTCATCACAGCAACGCACTGATTTTACGTATGTGATGTGTGTTATTTTAATTGTTATCGAAACGTTTACATTTCTAAAGAATTAATAAAAAACGATTTCATACCAAAAAGCTAAGTATCTTAATCATTTAACGGTCGTCTGTTCATTATCTTAGATTCAAATGGTATTAATATGAGCTCATTTAAACAAACCGTAGTGTAATTTTTGAAATTCAGTGTGAATAGTACAAATTTACGATCACCGAGGATCTTTATACCTCGACCAAGACCTTTCATTGGATCTTTATGGCATACATTATCCATTTGAGATTTTCACAGTCTTCTTAGACGAATTTAGTTAGTAACCCGCTGTAACAATATTATAATATTTAAGAAACAAATTGTTTGAGATTTATTAATAATTGGACTCATCTTTGTATGCATATTGAACAGATATGTTTACTGCGTGCTTAATTCAGTGGTTTATATCAGTTTCTTTGTGTATGCTAATTAAAGTTTTCTCTTTCAGCTTTCACTTTTCCTTACCTCTTTTTTTGCCCCTTAGCATTTTGTTTTAAAAAGTTCACGGCGCCCTATTACTAAAAGGTTGTTTAACCAAGTTTATACTAGTCTGGTATTTCGACTAAGCGACCCAAGTGCTCTAATTATACTGCTAGCTGCTGGGTTATATTATCTAGCTCATGCTAGACAATTGTTTGAGGTTTGATAAACCTGTAATGAACACATTTTCGCAAATGATTGTAATTTTGTGTCGGGGAACCAATATTGGCATTTAGGATTTTTTTAATACTGTATTTGATTTATTTGGCAAAAAATCGATATTTTGCACTTTTGGAAAGTTTAATTGGATAATTTGAGCGTTATTTTTTGTAAATCTTATTTCACTATTATTAATATATGATTTATTTGCAAAAAATCGTTGTGTTACATTTTTAAAGGTTTCATTCATATGCGTTATACTTTTTTATTATTTTCACTTCACTATTATTAAAATACTCTGTTCCATCTTATTTTGCATTAGGGCTGGCCATGATATTTTTTCTCTGTAGTGGTATTCCCATTTGTCAAAATGACAAGAAGTCAATTTGGCGCCGTTCTGTTAAAAGTAATCGTACTGTGTTGCTTACTTAATTAATGCATATGATCATATTGAATTAATAATAAATGAAAATACCAAAAGTCATCGCAAAGGGTACAAAGTGACAAATTTTAAGGTGCTATAATCCCCTTAGAAATAGTGCAACGGGGAAAGATAATTTATCGTAATGGTGTCGAATATACTTCAAGTACGTAAGAACTTAAACTACTTTTTCGTGCGTATATTAAGTATGTATTTGGTTTTAGGTTTCACGGTGAACTATCCAAGACATCATAATACCGGCAATAACCTACGCGGCTATGGTGTGGTGCCCAAAGATGAAGCAAGAAACCGCCAAACTAAAACCAGGCAAGATACAAAGACTTTCCTGTTTAGGCATTACGGGGGCAATGAGAATCACGCCTACTACTGCAATGGAGACCCTATTGAACCTCCCTCCTCTTGAACTGGTGATTAAGATGGGTGGCCAGATTGGGGCAATACAATTGCAAAATTCACAGTACAAACTATGTACGGACACGAAGCATATGAGGTTAATTGACAGCATTGGGGGTCTCGTGCTTGATATGAGAACGGACCGTATGACGTCAAAACAACTCGTTGCCACACTCTTCGAGGTAATAATTCAGGATTGAACAGAGAGAAATGAACAGAGATACACATTTCCACCTAATCTGGTACACGGACGGTTAAAAAACCGAGACGGGCGATGGAGCGGGCATACACGGTGTGCAGCCAAGGCAAGATATAATTATCCCTGTGGGCAGGTACGCCACTGTCTTCGAAACGGGAATATACACGATACTTCAACGTGCGCGGGAAAACAACAGAAGGGCCTACAGAGGAAGGCGGATCTATATATTATCTGACAGCCAGGCGACCCTAAAAGCACAATCAAGCTTTAAAGCCTTATCTAAACTGATCTGAGAATATTACGAAGAGGATTGAAGGAAACGAAAAGGTAGATAAACTCGCAAAACAGGTATCAGCGGGCTCCTTTTATGGTCCCAAACCTTCAGTGGGAGTAACAAGAAACGAAATCTGTAGCTATATCAGTGAACACATTCTCGAGCAGCATAAAAAAAAATATTGCTGTCAATGGTGTCTCACGAAATTTTACGAAATCGTTTAATTTTTACAATCTTTTACATTCTTGTTCATGACAAGAATAGCTCCGTTACTGTGGTAGTTGAGTATGACGTCATTGCAGTTTCGTTACCGTTGTAATTCATAACGTTCAAAGGGATTATAGCTGTAATCCTAACGAAGTTGCTTTATTGTATAGGAGTAAATTATACATGAGGGAAATATTCAACGACATATCCTCAGACAAGTCCACTTGTGCTGAGTCCACTTTCGGATTGGATTGGATTATTTAGTTGAAGAATTTTACTAACAATATCCTTTTATTTTATACGGATGCTTCTATGTAACCTCAGGAACTGAAACTAGAACGCCACCCTCCATGGTGTTTTAAAAAGTTAAGATCTCGTCCTTTGTCTTCAAGCAACGTTGTTGAGCTTCCTATTAAGGAATGGCCCGTGTACTCCTTTGAGTTGGGTAGTTTAAAAATGATGCGACCTCATTTACTGCATTACCCAGCTTTGGTATGCCCATCTCCATTCTATAGCGTATTCCATTTTGATATTTTAAAAAGATTCTCTGTTCCACAAAGTCAGTTGTGCGCAATTTAACGTGTTATCTATATTAAATTATATACTCTTCTCATACGATGGTAAATGATCGGTGGTCCCTGTTTCGGTTTCGGTAGTTTTTATTAGCAGTAGCGATCCAAGATTTTCAATGTCATTGATATTCATTTTTGACAGTTCGTGACATATACATGCCCCAAAAACACCAAATAATAAAACAGCCTGAAAACATAGGCGATTTAATACACACTGCAAAATAAACCATTGTAACGTTTACCTTTGTCCTTCTCATCTGGAGCATCAAACACGAACTTATCGAACTGTTCTTTAAGAAAGCACGCAGCTTCAAATATTTTGAGATATCAACATTTTTCTTGAGATTTAACAACGCTTTTATCTTGGAATACTGCGACCTAAACGAGCTTTTCATGTTTTTAATTAAAAATGGGCAGGTAACACCATTTTAGTAAAACACGGTTGCTTTTTTCTCTATACACCATTTCAAAAACCTTCGGTAGGACGTTCGATTTGGATGGTAACAAATGTTTGATTGACGCTTTTGCGCTTCACGAACTTTGGGCGGAGTGCATTTTAATTCGAAATCTGACATGATCGTCAGTTTTTTTGGAATTATATTACGATTTAGCTTGATCTTAATCTCCCTCAGAACCCTAACTCCGTTCCTTCCGATCCTTAATCCCACCATGCATATATACGTAATGTATGAATATATGCTGGGAATCCATGATTGTGGTTGACGGGGCTTGGAAAGTTCAAGTAACCCGTCCTCTCCCTTGGGGAGGGAATGAAACACTTGGCCTTTTTCTTTTTCTTTTCTTAATCTTTCAATGTCTTACTAAATTATTGTTTTCTAATTTCTAGTTGTGTTTTGTTACAATGTAGATGTTCGTTTTTCCTTTTCGACGTAATTTTATTTTATAAAGGGAACAAATAATACAAAAATAAGTAATATAAATGCTTACCCATAAAGGAATTAAATTATATGTTCACATTAACCAGTATGTGAAATATAATACAAATTGTAAATACTTAACTAAAACTATTGGAAAAAGTGTCAAAAAGACTGTTCTTAATCATGACAGTGTAGCCATATTTACACCTCCCCTCCGGAGGGCGTTGCTGGCGGGAAAACAGGAAGTGATTTGCTGGAATGGAAAAATTTGAAATTTTCTTTTTTTTCCGCTAGCAACTTCATAAAACGAAGAAAAAATCTGTCTAAGGATTTCAAATGGTCCAATTCTTACTGGATCCAATTTGTTTCGATTAAGTTTGTATCGATATAGAGTATATACCATACAAACCTCCAAATGGAGTATGGGGCTTATGGGAAGGCAGTGCATGCTTGCCAAACCTATTATGCTGGTGGAGTACTGCAACGTTTTATAATACTGGGCGCGATAGCTACGATATAAGAGACACAGTTTCTAACCTAAAATAAAAGGGGAAAATAAACTTTAACTATAAATCGAGTTGTAAATATAAATATTTATAAGAAGCTGGTCGTTTTAGAAGTTAAATTTGGGCACCGAGATAACTGTAAAAATTACTTTATTAGATTTCATTTTTTCAGTTAATGAATTTTATTTTAGGTGCACGTGCTTACATGTATTTATGTTTATGAATGTTTACTATACGTAAAAGCAATCTTAATTACATTTAAACAACATGGGATTATACATGAACTTCACATGAGATGTGGTCTTGACATAAGAACTGACTTGGAAACAAAAATCACATTATGGCCAGGGCCACATTCAAATTAGCCATTAAGGAGTACTTAATAAAGCAACTTTCTATAACTACAACGAATACCTTAATTACGACGGTAATTTTTAGGTACAGCTTGTTAAAACTGTTTTAAATGTATCAAATCCTCTTATTATATATATTTTTTACCAGTATCTCCCTCGACTGATGCAAATACAGGTGTGATTTTGAGCATAGTCACTTAAGTTTAATTTAACCGTAAGGTATTAATTGTTAGTTATTTTGACTTCTCTAACTATTCTTTTCCTGCATTTTAACAGCTATGAAATTATAATAATTTATCAGCGGCAAATAAGCATTCGTGGATTACCTAATTTTATTAAAATCTAGTTATAGATACATCACTTATTTTCAACAGAATATAATATTTCTCGCACAAATGATATATTTGGATATTATTGTAATAATATACATGAAGGCGATCATTGGTTTGTGCACCTTTCCTTTTCGCACGTTTCTTCGGACTAAGTATTGCTACAGTTTAAGGTTCCGTTTTAATAGCATAGATACTTTGTTCTGAAGAACATAAAGCGTTGCTCGCTTCGTTAACGGCTGGACTAACGTTCAATTTGGCCGAGAAATAATTTAGTACGTTAAAAACGAGACGTATCTCCTTACGGGTGAATTATTCTCCAGTACGTCGTTTTGAAGGGCCAGCTTGAACTTCCACATCCATATCGAAAAATCAAAATTAGGTTCGATAACAGAATTATAGAAAATACTCATCATTACCTTAAAAGACGCTTGTACTAAGTTTAAGCGTTCTGGCAGGAAGGATTTTTAATAAAGGGAGTTAGTTTAATTTGAAAAATAACGTAGTGCAAACGAACAATAATATGAAAGTTTAAAGAGGTTATGTGAACCTAAATGGCATTTTACGTTTCACAACATTACCATGAAAGAAAAGGATAGCGTCATTTGTAGATGACTAAAGTTAGTAAAAGAGGCATTTAGTATATAAGAGCCCGTGCTGCACTTGGAGGTTTGGACAGGCTGTAGGTCACATTTGTGTGAGATCACAAGCAATAGCAAATGTTTCTGCACTGTGACCAGCTGGATTAGTAGTAGATGAAAATTTAAGCCAATTAGAATTATGAACATTCAAATCTCCTACAATTATGATATCGAAAGATGGAAACTGATAAGGAAGATAGTCAACTTTCAAACTAAGGTAATCGAAGAAGTCTTGAAAGTTACTATCATTGAACAGTAAAATTTCACAAATTTAGAACCAGAATGTTTAAACCAAATCACGTCGAAATTTTTATTTTCCAAGGAAGACATCCTCTTGCAAGCCATGCTTTCCTTGATATACGCCCATACGCCTCCTTTGTATTGAAAGTTAGAGTGAAGGTTGTATTGGGAATATTGCAATTCAGGTGAATCGGAGCTTTCAGAGGAGACGTGTTTCAGATAGAAACAAAATGTTAGGTTGTAGTTGTTCAGGATGTGGGTCAACAGCATTAAGATTAGACCTGATACCGCGGATGTTACAATGGTGGATCTTTAGATTAGAACTTTCTGTGATCGAGGTTGCTTGGACCCTGTCCTCCCGGACATCCGAATGGAACAGGATTTTACGTCCGGTATTTATTATCCTATAAACCACAGCCATCTTTTTTGTAACTTTTAATTTTGGACTTTCAATCCGATATGAAGACAGGAAGACAGCGAGAGCGAGAAGGAAGAATAAGGATGAGAATATATTAAGGATGAAGAAAAAGTGACCGGCAGCCCTCACCGAGCTCAGAAAATCGGAGACCCAATGCTAAGGAGCCCATGGTACCTACCCGGCTGGCATGGGTTCATTAATGTTTGATTTAGTCCTCCATGAAGCCTATTTGATTCAGGATGATCAATAGATATAAAAACGATCTGTGCCCCTATTTTCTCTAAATCTTTTTTAAATTCATTGGAATTTATGCCTGTATATTGGTCAGCTAATAAAATAGAAATATTATTTGTTTTTGCAATTGGATTAATCAAATTGTAAACTCATTTGCGTTCTGGATCTTGATAGCTGAGATACAAGTATATCTGGTATAATGATGAAGATATGCATATATCTTTTAGCAGAACTATTACCTCCGAAGCCTCCACCACTACCTAGAGATATTATTTGAAACGGTCTTTGGTCCGGAGCAGACTGTGATAGCATTCCTAAAGCTCGACTACGGCGTGTTTTATTCTCTACGTAAATCTCAATTTTTACAGAAAATATGTTTATCTTTGTAAAGGAATTTAAAATAGTAATGGGGCTTAACCGATATATCCATAATGTTAATGTACAAGAGCAATATCACTTCCAAATTTACGAGAAACGTAAGTTCTTGATTTTTCTTTTAGTTTTTTAAATTAGTCCTAGTTTATACTCATTTCAGAAGTATGATCAGATTGATCTTTTAATATCGAAGTCTATTAAATTTACAACTACGTTTGCATCTTCATTTTCAAAATGTTCAAGGACAACGTTCCTAGACAAAAGATCTGACAAAATATTATCTTTTCCATTTTTATATAATTTTAAAATGAAATTGAGATAACTAAAGCATTAAGTCTTCTAGAATTTCATGAGTCCTGGCTTTTGTTTTGAAATTCTCCAACGGTTTGTGATCACTACAGACCGTAAAACACCGTCCAATTAAATAATACTGATCGCATCCTTTATAGCTTTGCCTTTATAAATGTATATTATCATGGCGGTTTTCACTATTTGAGAGCATCCGTGGTCACTGGATATAGTATTTCATTTTTTGTGGTTTCTTAATGTCATATACGGGATGGTCCGTAAGTAATGGCCCAAAAATCAATATTTTTTTGGAACTTTGACACCCTGTGTCGTCTTTATTATCACTATTTTATTAAAGCAAGTCAAATCGTAATATTTTGAGGCCGAGAATCTTACGTTTCACGTTGGACCATTACTTACGGACCACTACGTATGGCTAGGATTGGTTTGGACATAAATATTTTTTATCATATTCAAAGTTTGTTAAGTCTTCAGACTGTGAATAGGCTTAAGTTTACTTTTACTATTCTCTATATATTTCAAATAAAAGTTTATGGAGCCCAAAATACACTGAACTCCGGACTTATCGAAGGGTCTTTGAAAATTTTGTATAGAAATTAGATTTTCATGGGCCGATGATACTTTATTATCAGAAATTATATGCCCTACTTCACATACTATTTTTAGTTTAAAACCTTCTGTTTGTAGAAACTTTTCAACATGTTGAAAGTGATCTCCCCAAGTTCGTGAAAAAATTAATACATCATTCTTTGAAAGGTTGACGGGGCAGATTTTAGACCAAATGGAAGTACTTTGAACATGAACTGTTTACAATTGACTACTTTATCGATCACATCTTGTATTGTAGAAAATGGAAAACATTCTGGAACTACTGAACTGTTTAATTTCCTAAAATCAATAGATAATCTATATTTCTTACCCTCGTTTTTTTGTAAGCAAACGTCACAGGAGAAGAAAAAGGTGAAAAATCTGGAATACTGAAACTGTGGCAGGATCATAACAAACAAAATACACCCACGTACCACACAATATTAAAAAACACCGAACGCATTTCAATAGCTACGCTATTATCATCAGCGGTCGACCGCTGATGATGATAGCGTAGTTATTAAAAGGCGTTCGGTGTTTTTTAATCATACGTAGTACATGGGTGTATCTTGTTTGTTTAAGAAAACGGTGAATTAGATTCTTCAATAATCCCAGCTTATAATAGCTTTTTTATTTGAGTTTTAATTTCTTTATCATTAGCATTTATGTGGACGAGAAGTAACATATTCAACCATAATCAACTTGATTGAGCTTCTTTTAACTTGATTTTACCAATGCCAAATTTATCTTTAGCAAAAAATGTGTCTGTATTGTTCAATTAATTGTGAAACTGATCTCTTTTTCCATCATTTTCAATATAATGCAGATCGGCTATAAATTCGTCTACATCGACATCTGAAATGTGTATTTTATCATAAATATATTTGAAAAAGGAAAAGGCTACGTGTTTCATTCCCTTCCCAAAGGGAGGGCGGGCTGCTTGAGCTTCGCAAACTCCTTCCGCCATAACCATGGATTCGCAGCAGGCATACACACCTTACGTATATTAAGGATTAAGGATGGATGTAGTCAGGATAGGATCGGAAGGAACGAAGTTAGGGTTCTGAGGGGAAAGTATTGCCCCAGTATTTGCCTAAATAGCTGAATATGGTGTGCGTATACGCAGTGACCATGTCGCTATATGTGTATGAGGAAAACCTCCTGAAGAACCCACACAGGGTAGACGGTAACGGGAATCGAACCCATTACCTCTCGAATGCTAATCAGGTCGTGTTACCACTCTACTAGCGTGGTATAAATATATTGGTCTTCCTGTAGATCTATCAGTCTATCTTCATTGCGTTGCAAAAGTTTTAAATTTTTGTTTTAAATTAATTTAAACTTTTTTATAGCATCAATACCAAGTAATAGATCATAGTAGAAATTACTATTCTTTACAACGTAAGTAGTTATGTAATTTATAATGTTTCCAATACGAAGTTTAATTAATGTCCAGGCTGAAGTGAAATTATATCCGTTAATCGTTTTTAGTACACGTCTTCGTTCTGTAAGTCTCAACTTAAGCAAATCAGCATTTGTTGGTATATTAATGTTACTGTAGATCCACAATCATAATAGCATTTATTTTTAAATTATCGTTAATAAGTACATTTGATCTTATTACAGGATGTAATTCCTCCCGGTTATTTAGATTAAATTCTGTTTGTCAAGATCAATTTTTTATAATTTCTGTCTATTAGATTTGTAGAATATTCAATCATATTCGATTTTGGTGTTTCAAAAGTCGTCGGTTTAGTTCGATATTCGCTTATTGGATGATAACTACTTGGAAAACCAAAAACTGCGCAGTTTGAGCATGGTTTCCGTTGATAATCTTTTTTCTCGTATGATTAATTTTTTTATTGGAATTTGGAGTAATAGTTTTCTATTTAAACTTGAACTTGAAACTTTTTCTTTTCTTTTTCTGGCGAAAGAGTCTTCTAATTTTCGAAGTGCTGTGTATAACTTATATAGAGTAGTTGACTCCTCTCTATCAAGTTCTTCTTGGGCTTCATATGGTGACCCAAATACTATTTGGTTAATCCTAGGCATTTCATTACTTCTAATTCACTACTTCTAGACACATTTTTACCTTACAACCTGCATATACCGGGTGTCGGGATAAGGGTACGGAGCAGCTCTATCTCGACAATGGTAAGGCCTAGAGGTTTGCGAAAAAATCCTTATAAGTAAAGCAAGTAAGAAAAATTGCAAATTTACGCCCCCTGTGCTACTGCAAGTAGCTCTGTCCGTCCATAAGATGCGTAACAGGAAATTTGGATTTTCTGGAAATATATTAGGAGCCAGTGAAACAATGGCTGAGTCTATGATCATAATCAGTATGGTTCAATGCCTGATGTAAAACAATCTGATAAGGATGCAAATTATTGTTTTGAAGAATCTCGTGGGCAATTGTTTTTGGGAACTCTCAAGTGGTCGAAAATTTTTCAGGTGGTCAAGGTGGGATCGTATTTCACGTAGGCCAAAACGTTGATAATATTTTCGTCAGTGCCTGTTCTACGAACTCTTACAGGTGCTCGAGTCGCCTGCACGTTGCCAGTTTCCCGTAATCGCCTGACCAATCTTGAAAACACTTCTCGAGAAAAATGTCTTCTTTGTGAAAATTGCATTGCGTATTGTCACGAAATTGCAGGATTCTCGAAGCATTGGAAATAAATGCGCAATATATCATACGCTTCCGAGTTAGTAAATAGCGTATATCTCCCCAAAAAAAATGGATTAAAAAATACACACAAGAGACAGAAATTCAGTGGTTACCATGTATATGTGGTTTGTTTTCCCCTCCAAGGTAACTTATTCCGATTGCAGTATTCAAATTTTTAACATTTTCTGGTACAAATCGAGAACCGATAGAGATGTCGCGAAGAAGTTTTCTCTAAAATTTAGCTAATTTTAAGCCCCTAATGGTTTGTGTAATCGCTGCCGAGAGCACTCTCTAATTTATTTGTTTAAAACTAAACGTTCCAACAAAAAATTTGGATTTTCGCGAATCATATAACACATAACCGTTGCGGAGTAGGCAACTGCTTCGTTTTTTTTCAAATCTCCCACCATGTTTTCCTATCCCTGCATGCCTTTATAGCTTCCGCAAGATTCATACATTGTATCTGACATGCCATTTCATTTTTGAAAGTCCTTATCTTTCTATCTTTTATGATACATTAGTAGTATCGGGACACCTTCTGCCGCCATTTTGTTTTTTGTGACGTCACCCTTGGGGCACCTTTGGTCGCCATTTTTTATATGCCCACGTGGGGATCGTATTTTTTTCACCTGAGAATAAAAAGATTTAATCTGTTGTTTTTATCAAAGGAGATTGCATAATTTCTTTAAACCCTATCAACAGATTGTGACCTGTTCATTTTAATAAGGGCGCTAGCCTTGTACTTATCATAAAAATTGAGACTCTAGTCTCGTAAGACATAGATGCCGTAAGACTAAAAATTAAATATGAATGAAAATGATTAAATATTATTATTTATGTTATATAGAAGCAGATACACTTGGTTTTTTTTAAGTTAACATGTCTATTAAAATTATTACAGGTAGTGTAAGCCTAAAAATTAAATACGTATGAAAAATGATAAAATCGTATTATTGATAGAAGCAGATAGACTTGGTGTTTTTTAAAGCTGGTGTTTACGTCTATCTAACATGCCCGGGATAAATGTTTTTGTTTTTACAATGTGGTTTATTTTTCGTAATGTGTTTCTTATAAAAGACATTGCATAATTGTAATTAAAATTATTATTACATTTCTTTTAACTCCTATCTACAGATCGTGACATTTTGCCTATCCGAAAATTTATTTATACATAGTTTAAATTATTTTACTTTGATGCCATTAAAATAAAACGAGTAATTCAGTTAAACCTAATTAGTTTGCTTACGTCAATAACATGACTTAAAATGTTATAAGTTTTGTTATGAACGAATAAGTTCAATGGTAAATATGTACTTAAAAATTATTACTAATTTTATTAAAATTAATAATAATTTTTAATGATTTAAAATGGTTTTGCCTATATAATGCATTTATTAATCTGTTACACAATGCAATCGGAAAGTAACAGCCACTAATTGACATCGTGTTAAATGAATGTTTTCGTAATAGGATTTATTATAAAGGAGACTGCATAATTGTTATTAACATTATTATTACATTTTTCTAGAGTTCCATTTGAGGGTTGTGGCCTTTACCTATATAGGAATTTTATTACAACAACATGATTATTTTCCCTTGAGAAAGTCACCTTCAACATTATAGATAATTAAAAATGAGTAATTAAGTTGCCATGCTTTAAACGATTTCTACCTTGAGAACGTTAAATTGTGTGTACAATGTCTAAACAGAAATAAAATCTATTAATACGATAAATGGTTACACATATGCATTATAGTCTGTTTTACGCTTCATTGTGTGCTTCCTTTAATAGTGCTATCAACTAAAAGTAAAGTATTGAAGTTCGTCTGCTAAATTATATGCTAAGTGGAAAATAAAATTGCATTAATATGTTAGTTAATACACATATTAATTAAAAGTAAATATTGAAGGTTGGCAGTTAAAATTATGTGTACAATGTCTAAGCAGAAAATAAATGCATTAAATGGTTACACATATGCATTACAGTTGTTTGTTTTACGCTTCATTAGGTAAAATTTTACGTCGCGATACTTTCGGCGACCCCACTCCAGCAGTCCCCGAACATAACCGAGATTGTAAGACTGGTGTAAGGGGGTCTCAACTTGTTCTCGGGTCTACGCTCCTTGTCGTGGTCGGAACTTGTTCGTGGGCCTTCGTGTATTGTCGTGGTACCTTTGGCGGAAAACTTGAATCTGTATTATGATAAGGAGCCTAATGCTAACTTATAAGACAGGTGTAGGGCTGCGCAACTTGCTCTCGGGACTTTGTCACATAGGCAGAAAATTTGAGTTTGAAGTCTCTGCAGGCTATGTCTTGAAGTATGAATTAGTATTATAAAAAGGGGTATAATGCTAGCTTGTAAGACAGATGTAGGGTTTAGCAACTTACTTTCAGGCCCTCGCCCGTTGACCACAAATTGCTAACTTGTAAGACAGGCATAGGGTTTCACAACTTGCTTTTGGGTCTTAGCCCGCTGGTCCTTTGGCAGGAAATTAGAATTTGTATTTAAGTGTTTACATTCTGATTACTTATTGCGAGAAATTTGAACTTGTATTCTAATAAGCGGGCCTAATGCTAGCTTATAAGACAGGGATAAGGCCTCGAAACTTACTCTCAGTGCTTAGACCGCAGGCCCCTTGGCGGGAAATTTGGTATTCTAATAAGAGGGACCCTAATGCTAACTTCGACACGTTGTTCTGACCCCTATGTGTAAGATCTGAATTTGTATTTAAGTCTCCGTAGGTTAAGGCGGTAAATTTGAATCTGTATTCTAATAAGGTGGACCCTTTGACGGAAAGTCTAAAGTGGTATTTGTCTCTGCATTTTGTTTGGTTTGGGAATTTTGAATTTGTATTCTAATAACGGGCGCTAATGTTAACTGGTAAGACAGGTGTAGGGCTTTACAACTTGCTTTCGGGGTTTAGCCCCTTGCCGTATTTTTGATTGCAATGTTTTATTAAATCTTTTTGTCTCTACATTCTGATTGTTTATTGCGAGAATGCTGGCTTTACGAAAAGGCTTCAACCTGTTTAGTTCCCCTGAGGAAAATTTGAAATTGTGTTTAAGTCTTTGCAGGTTATGGTGCCCCAAGTGATCAGATATTGTAAGCATTAAAAATTCAAATTTCGACAAGCCAGGCTAAGACCAGCAAGTTGCGCCTAGTTTGTCTCCACAAGACAAATTCAAATTTTTGGTCGAGGGCCTTCAGGGGCAAATCTAGGTAGCGCAAGTGTAGCATTAGCTCTTATTAAATACAAATTCAAATTTTCCGCCAAGGGTACCACAGACCAATACGAAGTGCCCACGGCAGTTCCGATCACAAGCGATCGAATTTGACCGAGAACAAGTTGAGAACCCTTACCAAGTTCTTACAATCTCGGTTTATATCAGGGAGGGTTGAAATTGTTCGCAATCAGCCTGGCAAACAAGCCCCGGGAAATTTTATATGAAGCGTAAAACCAAACAAATGTAATGCACAAGTGTAACCATTTAAATCATGTTATTTTCTGCTTAGCTGTCAGATAACTTTAACTGTCAAACCTTCGAATATTTACTTAATATGGTAAAACTAACAGTATTAATGACAATTATTATTTCCACATTAAACCTTGAGCATATAATTTAGCCATGACCTTCAATATTTTACTTTTAATTGATAACACTATTAATTTATCGTATTAATACATTTTAATTCTGCTTAGACCTTGTACACATAATTTAACGTTCTCAAGGTAGAAGTCGTTTAAAGCACGGCAACTTAATTACTCATTTTAATTATGTATAAAATTCATATATAGGTAAAGGCGACAACTCTCAAATGGAACTCAATAGAAAGGTAATAATAGTTTTAATAACAACTATGGAGTCTCCCTATAATAAACCCTATTACGAAAACACATTCATTTAACACGATGGCAAGAAGTGGTTGTTACTTTCTGATTGCATTGTAAAACAACTTAATAAATGCATTCTATAGGTAAAATCATTTTAAAGCATGTTATTGCCGTAAGCAAACTAATTAGCTGTAAATGTATTACTGTTTTATTTTATTGACATCGAAGTGAAATAATTTAAACTATGTATAAATAAATTTTCATATAGGTAAAAGGTCACAATCTGTAGATAGGAATTAAAAGAAATGTAATAATAATTTTAATTACAATTATGCAATGTCTTTTATAATAAACGCATTACGAAAAATAAACCACATTGAAAAAACAAAAACAGTTATCCCCGGCAGAATAATATTTAAACTTCATGTTAGATAGACAAACACCAACTTCAAAAAAATGCCAAGGCCATCCGCTTCTATGAATAATACGGTTTAATAATTTTTATTCATATTTAATAATTCAATTTTAATAACCATAAAATACATATTAACTTAAAAACGCCAAGTCCACCTGCTTCTATCAATAATACGATTTAATCATTTTCATATGTATTTAATTTTGAACACACTACCTGTAATAATTTTAATAGACCTGTTAACTTAAAAAGAAATACTAAGTCCATCTGCTTCTATAAAACAGCAATAATAATATTTAATCATTTTCATTCATAAGGCATCTATGCCTTACGAGACTAGGGTCTCTTATTAGAATACAATTTTTATGACAGGGCGAAGCCCGAAAACAGATTCCGTCTTACAATACTAGGACCTCTTATTAGAATGCAACTCCCAATGCATAAATAAATTTTCCGTCTAGGTGAAAAGGTCACAATCTATAGATAGGATTAAAGAAATCTAATAACAATTATGGAATCTCCTTTGATAAAACAACCTAATAAATATTAATAACAGATTAAATCTCTTTATTCTCAGGTGAAAAAATACGATCCCACTTGGGCATATAAAAAATGGCGACCAAAGGTGTCCCAAGGTGACGTCACAAAAACAAAATGGCTGCGGAAGGTGTCCCGGTACTACTTACATTCTACTGCATTCAGCCAAAATTTAGCACGCCCTACTAGGTCCGTTCTCACCTCTAACTTCACCCACTTAAAGTTGTTTTGTTAATCCTTCGTTGTTCATCTTTCGATGTGACCAAAGCAAGTGTACTACTTTTATACCTCTCTATTATCGTCTTTTCTTCACCACGTTCCTTCATTATACATGTATTCTTCATCTTACCCCTTCTCGTTTTACCGTATGCGCTTCTCAGAAATCTCGTACCCACGGCATTTATTTTACTTTCGTGCTCTGTTTGACATACCCATGTCTAACTTCCATGCAGTACAGACGGGACAAACACGCCATTATAGATTGCTCGTATCGCAGCTACGCTCACTGTTTCGTTTTTCATTATTGTCCAT
Organism: Vesta saturnalis; assembly: GCA_036346205.1. NCBI lineage: Eukaryota > Metazoa > Arthropoda > Insecta > Coleoptera > Lampyridae > Vesta > Vesta saturnalis. The sequence goes on from JARFJB010000821.1 coordinate 8,954,609, forward strand.
ATACTACTAATCACTTTCTTTCCAGCACTGACCCGTCCCGCCAATCTTAATACCCAGTGTATCATCTGTAGTGAATATTCTACCCAGATACACCAACTCGTCCACTTGCTCTACTATTTCATCATGCAGGGTAAATACTCTACTCTCATTTTCACCTTCCCGATTGAACACCACAATCTTTCTTTTGTTTACCTTTAGATTTAAGCCCATGCTTTCACGCACTATATCAAGCATTCTCACTTAGTAAGACTTGCCATCTGCATGCTTGCCTAACACATTTATCCATGTATGCATTGAACAACCACAGTGACACCACATAGACTTGATGCACTCCTTGCTCAACATTAAAATATTCAATCACACCTCCTCCCACCCTAGCACATGCCCAGCTACCGTTATACACTGCCCTTATGCCATTTATTAAACCTTTACTTACACCATATTCATTTCATATTTCTCACAGCTTCTCCCTATTCACTCTGTCATGATTTCTCCAGATCTATAAATGTACAGTACAGCTTCTCTCCTGTTGGAGAACAACCATCTGACCAACACATCCACTCCCTGGAATAAAGCCACCCTGCACATCCCAGATCTCAGTTTGGGTAGTTTCACGGACTCTATCAATCAGTAGCCTTCCAAATATTTTACGTGGTACACTGAACAAACTTATTAATCTGTACTTTTGGCAATAACTCTTGTTAGCTTTACCGTTATACAGTGATCGCGCTCTTTCAATGACTCGCCACTTTTCCACCCTTAAAGCATATGTTCAATAATACAACAAACAATCTTTGTGTAAGCTTTGTACCTTCATATTTTAACATTTCAGCTGTGATTTCATCCCGTTTTCAACTTTCCTACTGTTTTCTCATTTAAGCCAATATCCTTCTCAGTTTCATTCACTATTCCTTCTACATTCTCCTTATTAAACTCTTAAATCTTATTTTCCTCACTACTGCAGAGCGTTTTATATTTTTGGTCCATTTCTAGAAGATTTTTTGTTTTCCTCAAAATTATTCTTCATTTTCTCTCCTTACAGCCATCACTTGCTCTTTACTTATTCTCACTGCCTACTTCGTTTTTGTTTCTTAATCTGTACACGTCATACAATCGCTTTTCTCAATCAAACTTTTGCAGTAATCATTGCTTACATAGTGCCTTTTTAAGTGATTCATTCCATCAAGCGCATTTTTTCTGTCTACCAATTGTCGCTCTTCCACATATCTGCACGGCACAATTGACATTCGCACTACGTTTGCCTTCTTTCTCTAGACCCACATTTACCCTAGACACACTCTCGATACAACCAAAAAGTGGTCCGATCCACACTCCAATTCACGCATTAGTTTTGAATCTCTCACCAGGTGTCTAAATCGTTCATCATACACCATCAAGTCAATCATACTTCTAGATTCACCTTCTTGCCATGTATACATATACACATTTTTATGATTAAACTACGTATTAGATACAAACAGGTTTCTTTCCACATAGATGTTCACAAGGCGTGCACTAGTCTCATTGACTGTTTAGTCTTCAAACATTCCTGGAAAGCGTTCAGTATATTCTCTCTGTACACTCACCCATCCATTCATACCTTTCAATATCGCCAGTAGTACTGGCATTGCCGCCATCTTGACTTTGACGTCACAAGACCGCTCACGCGAGAGGTCAACTTGATGGAATTTTTACCCTAATTAGGACCCTTTTGGCTGTATTAAGCAATTTTTTGCACTTGCTCACGTGAGGGGCAGATGTAGGTATTGGACTAGGTCTTTAGGCTTGGGGCTGGACCTGGGTTTGGTCTTGGGCTAGGGCTGGACCTGGAGTTGGTCTTGGGGGTTTGGTCTTGGACTTGGGGCTGGACCTGGAATTGGTCTTAGGATGATTTTGATGGTCAGCTTTAACCCTAATTAAGGTCCTTTTGGTTGTATTAAGAGCAGTACCCCTGGACGTTAGGCAAACGTACACGCATACAATGTTGGAAATTGCATAATTGCCCTAATAAGATATTCTTATTAAAATTATCGATCATATGGTTTTAAAATGGTAATATGCTATTGGGTACGTTCGGATGATCTTTTACCTATACGAGAAATTTATTTATACATCGTATTTCTGATAAGGAGGTTCTTGTAAGACACCACTTGTGTTAGGGATTGATCATGCGTGGAGGAATTTGAATGACAGTAAATTTAATTATAGAACACTTATTTTTATTGTAAATGTCATAATTAAGAAATCCTCAGTGAGTTATAAAAAAAATTACTGACATTCAGGTTATTCTCTAATGAAACCAAAATTTTTATTAAGTTAATTAATTACATAACAGCTATTACAATATTGTTTTCTGAACGAATATTAAAACATAGTTTTACCTGTTGGTCTTAATGCATTGAAATATGTTTCATAATCCATCCGACCGTTAAAATGTTTGTATATTGTACGCCTTAATATTTTTTTAAAGAAACTTGTTACGTATGGCTTAGATGTGTTTTATAACTATAATTAAAAATCTGTACACGTGAATAAGATAAAGGGTTAACAGCACACTTACCAGCTCTGTACTTAAAGAACGTTTTGGAGAATTGGTTTACGAGTCACTGCTTTGTGTTGCTCGTCTATTCAAACTAAATCACTTTCTACGTTTTTTACTTATGCATAGCTGATGTAAAAACTAGCTATTGATTTCCCATAATTAATTAAAGTGTGTAAGAGTGTAAATATACAAACATTTTAACGGTCGGATGGACATGAAACATATTTCAATGCATTAGGACCAACAGGTAAAACTATGTTTTAATATTTGTTTAGAAAACAATATTGTAATAAGTGTTATATAATTAATTGACTTAATAAAAATTTTTGTTTCATTAGAGAATAACCTGAATGTCAGTAATTTTTTTTATAACTCACTGAGGATTTTCTAATTATGACATTTACAATAAAAATAAGTATTCTATAATTAAATTTACTGTCATTAAAATTCCCCCACGCATGATCAATCCCTAACACAAGTGCTATCTTACAAGAACCTCCTTATTAGAAATACAATGTATAAATAAATTTCACGTATAGGTAAAAGATCATCCGAACGTACCCAATAGCATATGACCATTTTAAAACCATAGGATCGATAATTTTAATAATAATAGACCAATTCCAGGTCCAGTCCCAAGTCCAAGACCAACTCCAGGTCCAGCCCTAACCCAAGACCAACCCCAAGTCCAACTCCCAGCCCCAAGACCTAGCCCAAGACCTACATCTGCCCCTCACGTGAGCAAGTACAAAAAATTTCTTAATACAGCCAAAAGGATCCTAATTAGAGTAAAAATTCCATCAAGGGGTTGACCCTCGAAAAGAAACCATAGGGTAGAAAATACGGTCTCACACGTGGGCGTATAAAAAATAATTAGGGTTGAAAAGGGTTGAAACCATAGGGGTGGAAATACGGTCTCCCACGTGGGCGGTCTTGTGACGTCAAAATCCAAGATGGCGGCGGAAGGTGCCGGGGTACTACTATCGCGATTCTTTCGTTTGACTTACATACGTTCAACACGTTCTTTACATCATTCCAAAAGTTCTCGCACTCTTGATCTGTTTCTCCATTCACAACTGCATAGCATGCAATGAGAAAAATTTTTCGAAGTTCCACTTTCGTTCTAACCCACATTACCAGGGGATACCAATTCATACTGTTTAACACATCTTTCGCTCTTTCACTCACGATCACTCCAACTCCTTTAGGGCCATGTATTTCATTCTCAATTACTGGTCATAGTGCTAAACTGCCATCCTCCATCTCCACGGCATCCTGTCCTTTGCTACAAACTACAAACATTAGCACATAAAGCCAATTTTTGATCCTAATAAAATAATTTTCACCTTAGTTCTTATATAGAACAGGATTTTTTTAAATTGTATCACGCTGTGTTAAGAGATTTAGGACATAAGTTCATATACAGCACTTGAAATACAAAACTTATAAACATCCAGTATAATTATGTAAACCGCCGCCTTAAAAATAGTACAATTTCTAATGTTGGATCTTTAATAATTTGTTATATTAACCAATTTTTTTTTTCGTGAGCCTTGTTGCCCTATAATTACCATAATTTCCCACAGTGTAGGAGATTTAGTGCTGTTTTACTAATGTAAAATAGTTCAATTTTCTAAATTATACAAACATCATTACGTGTTTATTATTTTCGGAGCAAATTAAAGATTAAATCCCCGTTACCTTTTTTTTTTTTGGTATTAACAACTCGAAAATCCTGTACGTGCACCACGTTTTCTTAATGTATTTTTTAAATCTTTTTTTTTCTGTTAGTCATAAATTATGATGGCTAGATTTTATTTAAATTATTATAAATTCTTTTGTGTATGAGATAAGTAGTACAAAAAAAATGCTATTAGAGAGTTGTAAAATTATGATTTCAGGTCAAATGCGGGAGGCACTTTGTTCTCGTAATTGTTGATCACCGTAATTAAACCGTAATTTAATAGCTTTAACACAAATTACCGTTTTATTGTGATATCTGCAACTTGTATTTCAAGAAACTACTTATAAGAATCGATGATGTTAAAAAACATTGCCTACAGCTAAACATGGCGCCATTTATTAGGAATAAAGTTGTTTTGTAGCGTAAAAAATCTCTCTTCAGAGATACAATTTTGTCTAAAACACGACACACAATTTCACCGAGTAGCTTTCTCTCGATGAACTAATCTGATAGGATGATGTGTAATAGTTAGTCTCTTTAGCTTTGCGTATATCAAGATCAAAATTTAATGTCGATGCTTACACGAACTAAAAACTGATGACGCCACCAACTGTGAATTTGACCTCACCATAGAAAAAAATTATGAAAGTTCTCTTTTTTTTATTATGTACAAAGATTGTATTAATAAACTTTCGAGTTTTACTATTTTTGGAATGCAATTTTAAAGACATTTGCAAAAATTATTGAACACTTTTATCGACACTTGCCAATTAAAAATCGTCAATTTTCACACAATAAAATTTAACGATTCAGGAAGAAGTATGAGCTTTCTAATTACAAAATAGTGATAAAATTTTATATCGATCTTAAAATAATAAATATTAACAAGAAAAAAATTCTTGTTGGAGATGGGCGATATCCCTTTTATCACACGAAGTTATAATTGAATGATGTTATCCCTTTGATCATTGTTTCCCTTCGGGATTTACAAGACTGATAATCATTATCCAGTTGCCTTGATATAAAGGGAATAAAGGCAATAACGAACTTCTCTTTTTGCGCTTGATTTCGTTCACTTCCTGTTGATTAATTACATCACAAATTTGCACATTTTCCAAATTTTACTCCTGACAGGTTTATAATTGTACTGTTATTCCATAACGTTATAAAATGCCATTAATCGTTAACGATATGTTTACCTATGTCGATTAGAGAACTAATTCGAGAACATTAATCAATCTCATTAATTGAATACTTGAGGTTAACATGTTCAATTTTTGATATGCTTTCAACAAGATTGTATTTACAGAAGTTTTAATGGAAATGCATAATTTTAGATTAGGTAAGTTTTAATTTTACTTTCCATTTTCTGATAAACATTCAAAATGTTATACGTTCAATATTCAATTTGGGTAGAAAAGTGGATGATTTCAGTAACGAACGTATATATATATATATATATATATATATATATATATATATATATATATATATATATATATATATACACCGTGTCCAAGATAAGGGTGCCCACTACGGAGATCTCGGAAACGGTAAGAGATGGAAGGTCGGTTAAATGGAAGTTACGAATTTGAGAGGATGTATTTATGGTCTTTGTAGAACTCGAATATCTCTTTTAGTTTTTGAGATATTTGAAAAAAATTGAATTTTCTGATTTTCGTTTTTATTTTTTTCTGGCCTTATTTGAAGAGCTATCAAGAAAAGAAGAGCATATTTTCATTGCCACTTTTCTAGCTCTACTTAATGCTTTTATTCAATTTTTGATACAACGTTTCGTTTGTTAGCAACCATCATCAACTTAATTTTTTTAAATACACGAAAAAATTATGTTTGCCATATTTAAATTCTCTCCTTGATTCTAAATTCAACGATATATCACACTTTATATTTTTGATACGTTTCGGATGAGAAAATTCATATTCAATGTAAAACATCGAAAAAGTACAGTTAAAACTAATACTAGAAACATTAAAAAACTGTAAAATTATTATAAAATAATGTTTTCTCATTTTCTAATGCCTGTTGCGAATAAAATAATTCACAAGTATGTATTTAGTGAAAATACTATTAATTAAACAGTTAAAATACATCTTCCTTCGTACTGATGCATTTGATAAAAATAAGTTGGCTTTGCATTTTGTTTACCTACCTGTCACAATTGATTGTTGTCCGTACGTTTGTTTGGTGGTCTTTGAGTTTATTACATTTTGTGTTTACCTAAAAACAATATGGTAGGAGTACATTTTTCAAATAATGAAAAATTCGATATACTGACGTGTTACATTTTGTGTCAACGTAATTGTTCTGAAGCCGAAATAATGTATTTAAACAAATATCCGGAAAGGCGTCAACCTCACAAAAGAACTTTTCGCACATTAGCAGTTAATCTAAAAGAATATCGTGCGTTCAAAAATCTCGCAAAAAACCTTGCAATGAAGAAAAAGCCAACACTGTTTTATTAGCTGTAACGGAAAATCCAGAGGTTTCTACTAGGACAATTGAAGAGGCAACTGGCATAACCCATTCCACAGCTCATTATGTTCTAAAGAAGGAGAAAGTACATCAATATAAATTTAGAATTTGCCAAGGACTTCGACCAGGTGACCCAGAAAGACCTAGAATATTTTGCGAATGGTATACACGTCAATCTCAAGACAATGAATATTTTCCGAATAAAATAATACGGTCCGATGAAAGTATGGTTAATAATAATGGAATTTTTAATCGCAGAAATGCTCATTATTGAGCAAGAGTAAATTCACGTCTGTACAAAACGGTCAAACACCAACATCGTTTCGGATTTAATATGTGGGCTGCCATATTCGGTATTCGAATTATAGATCCTTTCGTTTACCAAGAGTCCTTAAATTCTGAACGTTACCAAATTTTAATCCAAAATGAATTGGAGATAGCTTTGAATGATTTGCCTTTCCAATAAATTGAAGGTTGTTGGTTTATGCAGGACGGTGCACCATCACATAATTTCAGAGTTGTCAGAGAATACCTGTCAGTTAGATTTGCAGAAAGATGTATTGGCACTCATGCAAATGTACTGTGGCCAGCCCGTTCTCCAGATATAACACATTTGTATTTTTTTCTTTGGGGATACATTAAAAATTACATTTATGGAAACGATATTGAAAAAGAAGAAATTTTACAAAGATTAGTTCTCGAAGCGTTTGCTAGTGTTACTCTTCAAATGCTGAAGACTGTTTTAGATGCTACAGTTAGAAGATGCTATTTATGTTTAGAGAATAACGGGAATCTTTTTGAACATCTTTTGTGAGTGTATTAACCTTTAAAATAAATTTGTTTTTTATTTGTCTACCATTTAAAATTACAAAACATAATTTGATAATAATTTCTGTACGTTTTCGATGTTTTACATTGAATATGAATTTTCTCATCCGAAACGTATCAAAAATATAAAGTGTGATATATCGTTGAATTCAGAATCAAGGAGAGGATTTAAATATGGCAAAAATAATTTTTTCGTGTATTTAAAAAAATAAAGTTGATGATTGTTGCTAACCAACGAAACGTTGTATCAAAAATTGAATAACAGCATTAAGTAGAACTATAAAAGTGGCAATGAAAATGTGCTCTTCTTTTCTTGATAGCTCTTCAAATAAGGTCAGAAAAAAATAAAAACGAAAATCAGAAATTTAATTTTTTTCAAAAACTAAAAGAGATATTTGAGTTCTACGAAGACCATAAATATATCCTCTCAAATGCGTAACTTTTGTTTTATTTAACCGACCTTCCATCCCTTACCGTTTCCGAGATCCCCATGGTGGGCATCCTTATCTTGGACACGGACATTTTTGAGGGAAATTCAACACATTGGAGAGTTTTCAATTAAAGAAGAGTGGAAAACAAGTTGGATAACTTCGGTCGTAACGAATAACGTACTGATTGAAGATCCTACTCAAATGGTGCCAGGTTTCAAGCAACCAAGAAAAGTGTGGTGTGAACTTAATCGCATACGAATACGACATGGAAGATGTAATGATATACTTCACAAATGGAACATTTTGGAAAGTCCTTTACGTAAATGTGGCATTGGGAATGAAACAATAAGTCATATTGTGGAAGACTGTCATTTCACGATATTTGAAGGTGGATTCCTTGATATTCATCTCATTACACCAGCTGCTTTGGATTGGTTGAACAATGTGAAACCTTTATGATATTTTTAGTTGTCTGTACGAATGCGAGAAACATATCAAAGTCGGCTATAGTGGTTTAATATAACTGTTATATTTTAACATTTCACTGTATCATAAGAATAAATTATATATATATATATACACATATATATATATATATATATATATATATATATATATATATATATATACATGAATAGATGACTGCTCCCTCAATATAAATTGATCAATTTGAATTTCCACACAATCAAGATTACTTTCCTACTAAATATATACATTTATATCGGATATATCAAATACCCCGTCCTATAGTACAATGATAAAATAACTATTGGTCACTATGAATAGCCAATATAATGAGCTATCAAATCCCATATGACTGGTTGAAGGACACCTATACAGGGTATTTAAAAAAGTTAATCCTTTTCATTCTTATTTAAATATAATTAACTTGCTTACTTCAATTCGAACACCCTGTATATTTTCGTTTCCATTAATGGAGAAATTATCTTGCAAACTGTATTAGGTTTTCCTATCCCTAAAATCAATGGTTTTGCAGTTATTCCCATTTAATTCAAATATTCACAAAAATTACATAAGAAAGGATATATCCAGGAGGTAATGAATGTTCTAGAATTGACATTTGCAAACTGTCATTGTCATTTTGTATTTAAATTGTAATACTGTCTTTAACTGTGCTTGAAGTAATTACAAAAAATTCAAAAATGAAAATGTATTCCATGCAAGACGAGTCGATATGATTTTGGTGATCGGCGAATGCAAAAAAAACTGTCTGTTAGCTACAAGAATTTACGCTCAGAAATACCCAAACCCAGCAACCATCTAATAAAGCTGTTTTCGAAAGACTTCTACAGATATTCAAAAACACCAGCAGAGTAAGTTATGAAAAAGTGCAAAAAATGAAAGAAAATGAAGAAAACGAATTTTCAACATTGCAAGCAGTTATTGAAAATCCAAAGACCAGTTTAAGTGAAACTCAAAACGAAATAGGAATAAGTAAAACGAGTGCTCATAGAATACTAAAAAATTATCGCTACCTCCCTATCACATTCAAATACACCAACATTTATAAGAAACTGATTTCTCACGAAGAATCGAATTTTAGTTTGTGGGCAATGGAAAAGTTTACTAATAATCAAAATTTCTTTGATTACGTCTTATTTTCGGACGATGCGACATTCCACAATAACGGTTTGGTAAATCGTCATAATGTTCATTACTACAGCACCGAGAATCATAATTTATATCGCACAATGGATGGGCAGCATATGTGGTCTTTAAATGTGTGGGGTGGAATTATTAACGATTATGCCTTATTTTTTTGATGCTCATTTAAATACTCGGCAGGTTTTACAATTCCTTCAGGAATAACTACCGGCATTATTAGAAGACGTCCCTTGAATGTCATGGAGCGTATGGGGTTTCAGTCGGATGGGGCTTCTGCGCACTTTGGTCATGGTGTAAGAAACCATTTAAATGAACTATTCCCCGATAAGTGGATTGGAAAAGGTGGCCTCCAAAACTGGCTCGGAAGATTCCTCTATTTGACGTGCCTCGACTATTTTTTATGGGGCTACATCAAAGATATTGCTTACGTTACTTCCCCGACGACAAAAGAGGCACGCTTTTTCTACTGTAACTCCGTTAATACTCGCAAAAATGCGCGACGTACCTTCGAAGAAAGAGCACGTTTGTGTATCGTCGAAGATGGGAAACAAATTGAACATTTAATGAACAAACCTCACGTATAATTTATTTTCCTCCTGGATGTCCTTTCTTTTAGAATAGTTAATCATGTAAACATGTAATTAAATGGGAATAACTGCAAAACCATTCATTTTAGGTATACAGTTTGAAAGATAATTAAATTCTACATTAATGAAAAGAAAAATATACAGGGTGTTCCCTTTGAACTAAAAAAGTGAATTATATTTAAATAAGAATGAAAAGGATTAACTTTTTTAAACACCATGTATAGATTTCCTCCAACCAGTCATACTGACTGTTCATAGTGATCAATTGTTATTTCATCTTATTTCACTCGTACAATTCGAATATGCAAAAATACACAGGGTGTTCCATTAAAAAAAACATAACTTTGATGCGCCACTATTTTTTGGTACACCCTGTATAAATGGAAATAATTTGAACATGTGGGCATTATGATCCTATATTATATTGCATTAAAAGAATTTTGAAAATCGGTGACGTTTAAGCGCTACAGTCCGTGTCGTTTGTCGTACAATACATATATATATATATATATATATATATATATATATATATATATATATATATATATATATATATATAGTATTAAACTCGATGGCCAAAACGAAAACAGCTGATTCCTCTGGCCAAAAGGAACAAAAATTGTTAATACAGGGTGTGTCTATTGTTGATGGTTTCCAAGATGTTAACTTTTTTTAATTTTTCTATTTCGTGGACTTATTTTTAAATCACGCTGTATCTTCCAAACTAGAAGAGTTACAAGAAAACACATTAGGAGAAATTTGTGAAGATGAAATTGCCTTAAAGAATATTGAATTCATTCGAGACAAACTCATCATTCAACATAATGAATTCAGAAATGATTTTTTTCAAATCCCAAGACAAATTTCCAAGAGGAATATTTTTCCAATAGAGATGGATTTGATACATGGCCGATAAAGGATAAACTTCCTTTTTCATAAGCTTTACAACGATATGAAAAAACTTATGGTTGACGTACTAATTACTGAATTGTTACAGGAATACACCTACAGGAATAAACTTTTAGAGCATAAAATACTCTTCAAAAATATGGTAGAGTAGATGGAATTGACGATTTGTCCCTCAACTTTTCAATCAATCTGTACATTTACGGCAAGAAATACGTCTCCTTTACTGATATCTTTTCATCACCGTAGCAACGACTTGACATTAGTAAGTTAGTTGTCAAAATTTGTTTGCTATTACAGTTTTGCTGATTTCAATACGAGTTCTTTCTGTTGTAGTGATATTGTAATTTAGTTTTGAGTCGTTCTTGTTCTTGTTATTATTATTGTTCTTGTTCATGTTCGTGTTTTCCTTCCTGAGTCATGTTTTCAAATGAAGAATATGCCGATATTCATTATTATTACGGTGTTGCCAAGGAATGCGAGTGAGGCTCTAGACTGTTGCAGCTGCTTTCCCAAGAAGAATTCATCCAGAAAAGTTTTCTAGTAGTAACACTGCTCTATGAGAGAGATCTTTAGGATCCTAAGAGATCAAGAGGAATTTCATAATGTTGAGAGGATTGACGACGTTAATATAACATTAGAAGCAAATCCTGAGACTAGCTTGCAAGTGCATCCAATGTATGCAGATGCCACGAGAAACAATACGGAGAAATATAAAGGCTGTACGGAAACTGCTTATCACGTGACGGAGTTCAAGAACTTTTAGATAGAGATCTAGTTTGGCGATTGAGTTTTGCCAATGGTATCTCAATTCAGTTAGGACATCGAGAAATTTCAAAAATACAATCTTGTTGAGGATTGAAGGCCACCTTTGCAAGGTCAGGATTTTCTTCAATATCCATAACACGCACGTCTGGGACAGAGAACAATTATATGAGACCAAATATCTTTAAACACCAATGTTGCAAGTGTAATGTTTGTTGGTTTACTCACAAAGTCAACTTATTAGGAATCCATATATTCTGCCAGATATAGTCAATTCAGTGAATTTTTTGAATTACTTCAAGAAAACCTCCTGAATTGATGGAGAGTTCATTGGCAACAAGAGCCAAATATGGGTTCAACTTGATGGTTGCCCTGCCCACTACGGAAAATTAGATTGGCTAAACGAACATTATCCCCAACGTTGGATTGGAAAGGTGTACAGCGTGGCCTCCAAGATCTCCAGATCTCACCTTCTGGATCTCTCAAGAATTGGTTCAGCACTCAACCAACAACCAGGAAGAGCTTTTGAAGCAATTCTAGATCAAGCTCGGCTGATAACACAGAGACAAATTGCTTCAGGACAGCTTCAGTAAAAGAAATATGTCCAGTGTATTACAGAAACAGTCATTTTGAACAACTCTTACAATTGAATAAAAGGTTCGAAAGTACTTAATTTTGCCACAGAATCAGTAGTTTCAATTTCACCATCGAGTCCTGGTCACTCAACATTTTATTATCTATTAATGGATTTGATTGTGGTAAAAACTATTAAATCTTGAGATTTGAAAAAACATTTGTGAATTCATTATTCCATTAAAAATGTTGAATGATGAGTTTGTCTCAACCAATTCAATATTATCAAAGTTAAAAAGTTCATTTCTGAATTCATTATGTCATTAAAATGTTGAATGATGAGTTTGTCTCGAATGAATTCAATATTCTTTAAGGCAATTTCATCTTCCACAAATTTCTCCTAATGTGTTTTCTTGTAACTCTTCTAGTTTGGAAGATACAGCGTGATTTAAAAATAAGTCCACGAAATAGAAAAATTGAAAAAAGTTATGAAATACCCAAGCGTTAACAAAAGGATAAGAATAAGTTTGAACTTAAGTGGAAAAATGAATTAGGTCCTTCTTGTAAAACATCTTGAATACCATCAACAATGAGACACACCCTGTATTAACAATTTTTGTTCCTTTTGGCCAGAGGTTAATCAGCTGTTTTACGTTTTGGCCATCGAGTTTATCATTATATATATATATATATATATATATATATATATATATATATATATATATATATATATATATATATTATATGATACAGTGAAATGTTAAAATATAACAGTTATATTAAACTACTATAGCCGACTTTGACATGATTCTCGCATTCGTACAGACAAGTAAAAATATCATCAAAGTTTCACATTGTTCAACCAATCCAAAGCAACTGGTGTAATAAGATGAATATCAGGGAATTCATCTTCAAATATTGTAAGCCTTCCACAATATGACTAATTGTTTCATTCCCAATGCCACATTCACATAAAGGACTTTTCAAAATTCCCCATTTTTAAAGCATATTATTACATCTTCCTTAATTGAACACTCTTCAATGTGTTGAATTTCCTCAAAATGGTTTTCGATGTTAATCTGTTAATTGAGATTGATGATTTTCCAAATTGGAAATTCGTTTTTGAAATTTATATTTCAACCGTAATTTTTACGTACTTTTTTACGGAGCTCAGAAGGTGGAATATGTGACATATGAAGCCAGGATGTTGTTGGATTTAATGGTTGATTAAATATTAAATCCAATATTGCCTTTCAAAGGTATCTTATTCTACACGGACTCATTAAGCTGAAATTGCTAAAAAAATGAGATTTGCAAAGCTGTCTCTTTGGTATTTATGTAATTAGCATTGTTGATTGTTGTTTATGTACATAATGGTGTAAAGGTGCGGAAATGGGTATAAGGATGCGTTATTAATTGTAAAGACAATTGCACGTTGTACAACTTAAGCCAGGCCATTAAACACCTCAATTTTATTTTATTGTTTTTACTTGTTTAAGGATGTAACGAAAGAGAGACAGGTATGTTTCTAACGCACTCAAACTATATATCGCTCAAATGTTAGTGATTTATTTATAACGTACCCTTGTGAGATTTGTTTTAATGAGTTTTATTTCAGTTTGTTGAAGTTGACTTATTTGCCTGCGAGCTGATTTCTATTGTATGTGCCTATTACAATGTGACTTACGTATAAAAAAAAAACGAAAATCAGAAATTTAAATTTTTTCAAAAACTAAAAGAGATATTCGAGTTCTACGAAGACCATAAATATTCCTCTCAAATGCGTAACTTTTTTTTATTTGACCTTCCATCCCATTTCCGAGATCCCCATGGGGGCATCCTTATCTTGAACACAACATTTTTGAGGGAAATTCAAAACATTGAAGAGTTTTCAATTAAAGAAGAGTGGAAAACAAGTTGGATAACTTCGGTCGTAACGAATAACGCACTGATTGAAGATCCTACCCAAATGGTGCCAGGTTTCAAGCAACCAAGAAAAGTGTGGTGTGAACTTAATCGCATACGAATACGACATGGAAGATGTAATGATATACTTCACAAATGGAGCATTTTGGAAAGTCCTTTACGTAAATGTGGCATTGGGAATGAAACAATAAGTGATATTGTGGAAGACTGTCATCTCACAATATTTGAAGGTGGATTCCCTGATATTCATCTCATTACACCAGCTGCTTTGGATTGGTTGAACAATGTGAAACCTTTATGATATTTTTACTTGTCTGTACGAATGCGAGAAACATATCAAAGTCGGCTATAGTGGTTTAATATAACTGTTATATTTTAACATTTCACTGTATCATAAATAAATTATATTTATATATATATATATATATATATATATATATATATATATATATATATATATATATATATATATATATATATATATATATATATATATATATATATATATATATATATATATATATATATATATATATATATATATATATATATATATATATATAATGAATAGATGACTGCTCCTCAATATAAATTGATCAATTTGAATTTCCACACAATCAAGATTACTTTCCTACTAAATATATACATTTATATCGGATATATCAAATACCCCGTCCTATAGTACAATGATAAAATAACTATTGGTCACTATGAATAGCCAATATAATGAGCTATCAAATCCCATATGACTGGTTGAAGGACACCTATACAGGGTATTTAAAAAGTTAATCCTTTTCATTCTTATTTAAATATAATTAACTTGCTTACTTCAATTCGAACACCCTGTATATTTTCGTTTCCATTAATGGAGAAATTATCTTGCAAACTGTATTATGTTTTTCTATCCCTAAAATCAATGGTTTTGCAGTTATTCCCATTTAATTCAAATATTTACAAAATTACATAAGAAAGGATATATCCAGGAGGTAATGAATGTTCTAGAATTGACATTTGCAAAGTGTCATTGTCATTTTGTATTTAAATTGTAATACTGTCTTTAACTGTGCTTGAAGTAATTACAAAAGTTCGAAAATGAAATGTATTCCATGCAAGAGCGAGTCGATATGATTTTGGTGATCGGCGAATGCAGAAAAACTGTCTGTTAGCTACAAGAATTTACGCTCAGACATACCCAAACCCAGCAACCATCTAATACAGCTGTTTTCGAAAGACTTCTACAGAGATTCAAAAACACCAGCAGAGTAAGTTATGAAAAGTGCAAAAAAAGAAAGAAAATGAAGAAAACGAATTTTCAACATTACAAGCAGTTATTGAAAATCCAAATACCAGTTTAAGTGAAACGAAATAGGAATATGTAAAACTGGTGCTCATAGAATACTAAAAAGTATCGCTACCTCCCTATCATATTCAAATGCACCAACATTTATAAGAAACCGATTTCTCACGACGAATTGAATTTTAGTTTGTGGGCAATGGAAAAGTTTACTAATAATCAAAATTTCTTTAATTACGTCTTATTTTCGGACGATGCGACATTCCATAATAACGGTTTAGTAAATCGTCATAATTTTCATTACTACATCACCGAGAATCATAATTTATATCGAACAATGGATAGGCAGCATATGTGGTCTTTAAATGTGTGTGTGGAATTATTAACGATTATGTTATCGAGCCTTTTTTTTTGATGCTCATTTAAATTCTCAGCAGATTTTACAATTCCTTCCGGCATTATTAGAAGACGTCCCTTGAATGTCATGAAGCGTATGAGGTTTCAGTCGGATGGCGCTTCTGCGCACTTTGGACATGGTGTAAGAAACCATTTAAATGAACTATTCCCCGATAAATGGATTGAAAAAGGTGGCCCCAAAACTGGCCGGAAGATTCCCTATTTGACGCGCCTCGACTATTTTTATGGGGCTACATCAAAGATATTGCTTACATTACTTCCCCGACGACAAAGAGGCACGCTTTTTCTACTCCGTTAATACTCGCAAAATGTGCGACGTACCTTCGTAGAAAGAGTACTTTTGTGTATCGTCGAAGATGGAAACAATTTGAACATTTAATGAAGAAACCTCACGTATAGTTTATTTTCCTCCTTGATGTCCTTTCTTTTAGAATAGTTAATCATGTCAATATTTCAATTAAATGGGAATAACTGCAAAACCATTGATTTTAGGTATAGAGTTTGAAAGATAATTAAATTCTCCATTAATGGAAAGAAAAATATGCAGAGTGTTCGTTTTGAACTAAACAAGTGAATTATATTTAAATAAGAATGAAAAGGATTAACTTTTTAAACACCTTGTATAGATTTCCTCCAACCAGTCATATGGGGTTTGATAGCTCATTATATTGACTGTTCATAGTGACCAATAGTTATTTTATCTTATTTTACTCGTACAATTCGAATATGCAAAAATATACAGGGTGTTCCATTAAAAAATATAACCTTGATGCTCCACTATTTTTGGTACACCCTGTATAAATGGAAATAATTTTAAAATGTGGGCATTATGATCCTATATCGTATTGCATTAAAAGAATTTTGAGAATCGGTGACGTTTAAGCGCTACAGTCCGTGTCGTTTGTCGTACAATACCTATATATATATATATATATATATATATATATATATATATATATATTGTAATGTAAAAAATAATTTAATAATTATTCTAGCTCTAAATCTACTACTGGGGATAGGGTTCAATTAGTGAAATTAAATTGTATTTAATTATTTAATGCACCGGCTTAGTTCACATCTCATATGGGGATAGAGTTCAAGTTGTTGGGAAATATAATTTATTCTTAGGTGTATATTTAATGTTTTTATAATTTGAATTGAATTGAATTAAATGGCATTTATAAGTACTGCTGGTATTATTAAATGATTCTTTATTATGTGGATTCCACGTTATATCAAATGTCTTGTATATTAAATGAGCCTTACTAAAATCTGTACAATAACGCATGCGTTGCGTATAAAATGAACTCAAATACCAAACTGTCAAATTTGTTAAATAATAACTTCCTAAAAATGTGCTTTTGATTTTGTAATTGAAATTTGGAAAGAAAACTAAATTTTTACTTGTTTTACAGTTGCATAAACATTTACACCTATACATACAATAATAAATGCAGGAAATCACACAAATAATGAAAATAAATAGCAGGGTTAAGATTAAAAATTAACTCACATGTGCATCGGCATGTCTGCAAAAGGATGTGTTCATACAGCTGGTTCCAATTACACACGTAGGCTCCTTCCAATCGATGATCGAAGTTATTGATCCAAACTATTTGCTGCTGCAGTACTTCCAATAATTCCACACTCTCCCTCGGATTAATGTTGTGGTAACGTGCTTATAATAGCTTAAATGTTTCACAAATTATTAGTTAAAATATTTATTTAATTGTTTTAAAATGTTTCAATACTTTTCGGTTTATCTAATGTTTTAAAGTTGTAAAAATTTTAAACTAATATCACTTTTCTTTTTAGTATCCGGAATGGAATATCAATTATTAGTATGTCGCAGCAGGAATGAAATATCAATTGGGAAAAAATGAATAAATTTTATTTACGATAACGTAACCACAAATAAATTTCAACAATCGAACTTTTTTAAACACGTCAAACATAAATCGTAACAACTGTTAAATTTGAATCGTAATCAACTTTACGAACATGGAAAATTTATCGGTAACCTCACTTAATTTTAAGCAATGTAGGTTAAATAACAATTGTTTCTGAACTTTTCGTCTCTTCGTTAAACTCGTATTAACTTTTCCGATAATAAATGTGGTTATATAACTTACTTGTTAACACAAACACCACACTTTTCAAAATAAAAATTTAACTTTTCAAAACTAATGGAAAGAGAGAGAGAGAGAGAGAGAGAGAGAGAGATTCTGTTCTGGAACAATTCCTTATATACTCTCCTTTTAGTTACAACAATTTCAATTTTTTTACAAATCCAAACAAGGTAACCAAGTCTGTGATTGGTCAAATTATATTTGAAAATCTAACTAAATTATAAATTATGCTATAACTTTCTTATTAAGCTACGGATTTAAATTTTAAAAACAGAAATGAAATCTGTGCAACATTCCGCACAAAATGATACCAAACTTGATATACCTCTGTTAAAAATTTACGAATTGACTTATTCTAAACTAACATTCCTTATATCTAAAAATCTTACTTTCTACACTTAAACTAAATGCATATTCGTGATCTGCACGAAATTTTGTATTATAAGACATTTATTATATGTCCAAAATCTTAAATTTAGAGGAAAATTCTGTTTAGCATAGGAAATTTGTATAGTTAACCCCATTTCACTAAATTTCCTATGAATTACATTAACAATTTATACTAAGTACATATTACTCTAAAGAACTATAAATTTGTAAAAAAAACTTAAATTTAAAACTTAACCTAACTTAATTTAAATATTCAAATAATTTGCGTATTAAACGTCCAAATTAATAAAAATGTTATTCACACAACTCATAAAATCTGTATTTAATATTTTCAATGTTCACTTTACTTGTATCGTTTAAATTTTAGTCACTTTAACAATTCATCTCGTTTAACACATTTCTTCAAAAATCTTATACAAAAATGTATCTGCATGTAAATCTCATTATGTAAAATTGTTCTGTACATTGTGCTTAATGTTCACTATGCACTAACTTTTCTGTACACATCCTTTTCATTAATATTGTGAGTAATACTTAAATCATGTTCGTCCTATAACAAATTTTTACATCGTTCCTGCATTTTACCTTACTTATAATAAATCCTAATATAAACATAACTCTAAACTGTGTGTTAAACACCTGTAAAATACCCAAATGCTAAAATATTTTATGTGAAATGTAAATTTAATGAAACAAAATCCACGATCTTAATCGTACTTACGGATGTACTTTATTTAACCTTCCTGACATGTTTTATGTAGCACAATGCTTTTTATGACTGAACCAACTTGTAAAAATTTTATTAAGCCTGTTTCAATCAAAACAAATCCACTTTCTTTAAATCGTATACCAAAATACTTAAATAAATGCATTGTAAATGTATCGTAATTGAACTCATATTTGTTCTATATAGAATTACCAGCTTAAACTCTCAAATCCCTATCTTAATCTTATCTAATCATCTCAATATATATATATATATATATATATATATATATATATATATATATATATATATATATATATTTATTCATATGATAAAGTGAAATGTTAAAATATAACAGTTATATTAAACTACTATACCCGACTTTGATATGATACTTGCATTCGTACAGACAACTAAAAATATCATAAAAGTTTCACATTGTTCAACCAATACAAAGCAGCTGGTGTAATACGATGAATATCAGGAATCCTCCTTCAAATATTGTGAGATGACAGTCTTCCACAATATGACAAATTGTTTCATTCCCAATGCCACATTCACATAAAGGATTTTCCAAAATTCCCCATTTTTAAAGCATATCATTACATCTTCCATGTCGTATTCGTATGCGATTAAGTTGACACCATACTTTTCTTGGTTGATTGAAACCTGGCACCATTTGAGTAGGATCTTAAAACAGTTCGTTATTCGTTACGTCCGAAGTTATCCAACTTGTTTTCCACTCTTCCTTAATTGAAAACTCTTCAATGTGTTGAATTTGCCTCAAAATGGTTTTCCTGATGTTAATCTGTTAATTGGAGATTGATGATTTTCCCAAATTGGAAATTCGTTTTTGGAATTCTTATATTTCAAGCATAATTTTTTTAGCGCACTTTTTCTACGGAGCTCAGGAGGTGGAATATGTGACAATACTGGAAGCCAGGATGTTGGTGTGGATTTAATGGTTCAACTTACGATGCGCATTGCGGTGTTTAATTGTTCGTTGATTTTCCTCACGTGAATACTATTCAACCATACTGGAGAACAATATTCTGTCGTAGAATAAACAATTGCCATAGCTGATCTTCGTAACGTAGTCGCATTCTTGAAACTTGAACCTGCAAGTTTCAACAAAATATTCCTTGTTTTAAATTTTTGAGTAAGCTTCTCTAGATGATGTTTGTAAGTTAGTGAACCATCTAATGTGATACCAAGCTACACTGGAGTGAAATTATGTTTTAGGTTTAGGAAACATTCAGTTTTCTATTTTTCTGATTGTGGCATAAATGAAAACAAGTAACTTCAGTTTTAGATTGATTTGGACAGAGTCACCATTCTTGAAAATATTCATTCAGTATCTTCAAGTCTTCATTTAGGTTCTTTTCTACTATATCAAAATCTTGATGTCGGTAAGCCAGTGCAATATCATCAGCATAAATAAACTTTTGCAAATTTGTTTTTGGGATATCGCTTGTATACAAATTGAAGAGAAGTGGAGACGAAACAGCACCTAGGGGCAATCTATTATTCAAGTTTTAAAATTGCTGCTTTTTTCACCAATGAAGACTCTAAATTTCCTGTTTGATAACATACTCTCTATAAGTCTAACTGTCTGCCTGCAACCAATAGTGTTATATAATGTATGTATTAAACCATTTTTTCAAACGGTGTCATAAGCTGCTGATAGATCAACAAATACAACTCCAGTCTTCTTTCGTTTTTGAAAACCGGCTTCGATGTGAGTTGCTAACGACAAAACCTGATCACCACAACTTCTGATTGGGAGAAAACTAGCTTGCTCTGCTGGTAGTACATTTTCCACACTTTGGTAAATTCTTTTGAATAGCATCTTTTCCAAAACCTTATAGCAAACTCTCAGAAGCGAAGTGGGGCGATAGCTGGAAGCTTCTTTTTCCGGTTTACCTTTTTTCAAAATTGTAATTACTTTTGCTTGTTTGAATTCTTTCGGTAGTTTAACTGAAATAAAAATAGTAAAAAATTTTGTTAACCATACTAACGCAAAGTCATCGAGTTGTTTTAAAAATTCTGGAAAAATGGCTTCAGAAATGGTTTTTCGGGAGTAGATATAGTTATGTTTGGATCGGGGGGAAGGCAGTTACAGCGATCTTTTCAATCGAGCCAGATCAATTTTTGGGTTAATTAAATCCCTTTATTGTAAACAGTTTGTGTTTAAAATAATTCGTGCGTATACATTTTTCTTTTGTATTCGCCAACACTAAGTTGTCTTTTCTTTCGGGGTTAAACCGCGTCTATTAACGATTTGTATCTGTGATCAATTAAGGGAATATTTATTCTAGTGTAAGTATGTATTTTTATATAACTGAAAGCTCGCAGCAAATAGTTTTACCAGTCTAGATAACATATTAAATACCAAACATTGCCTTTCAAAGGTATCTTATTTCTACGCGGACTCATTAAGCGGAAATCTGCTAAAATAAAAGAACAGTGCAAGGCCCTCTCCCTTTGCTATTTGTGTGAATTAGCATTGTTGATTGTTGTTTATATACATAATGGTGTAAAGGTGGCTGGTGAATGGGTGTAGGATTCCGCGGGTTATTAATTGCAAAAGGCAATTGCCCGTTGGTACACACTTCAATCAGACCATTAAACACCTCAATTTTATTTTTATTGTTTTATTTGTTGTATAGGTGGATGTGTAACCGAAAAGAGAGAGAGGCACGGTATGTTTCTAACACACTCAAACTTATATATCGCTCACAATGTTAGTGATTTATTTATAACGTACCCTTGTAAGGCTTTGTTTTAATGAGTTTTTATTTCAGTTTGTTGAAGTTGAATTATTTGCCTGCGAGCTGATTTCTCTTTTGTATGTGCTTTATTACAATGTGACTTACGTATTTTGTGCTTTAGTTGTCACTAAACAATTGGGTAAATTTTAAATTCCTTGTCTGTTTTCTTTTGATCCTCGCATTTACCTTATTACCTGTGCAACTTTACTGTTGTTGTATTTTATATATACCGTGATTTGCTTTATTGTTTTATGTGCTTATTTACTTAAAGACTGGCAAGATTGGTTTTTAAAAAGGACCACATGTTTGTTGTTACGATTTTTATTATGATTTTTTATTTTGATTATTTATGACCCAATTGTGAGTGTGACTGTATATGTTTTTTTTTCATTCTGTTTCTGTGTAACTAAACTGCTTTTTATTCATTTTTTCTTAATGTTATAATTTTGTACGCACCTTAACCTGATTTAATCGTGTTTTGTTATATATTTTACCCTTTCATTGTTTTTTTGTGTTATTTTATTTATTAATGTACTTGTGCAATTGCTGATTTATGAATAAAGTGGGTTTTATTGGTGGTTCTTCCCCACAATAGTAGATTAACGGGCTGAACCACCGGTGCACCAAGTTTGTTGATTTTATTTTTTTTACCTGCCCGCATGATGCAACACGTACCTCATTTAGATAGCATAACGTTCCTAACAGTAGACGGCCACTTCGTTTGGTCAGGTTTGAGGTTTGCGAGTAATTAAACATCAAAGTTGTATATAAATGCTAATGTTTTAATTATTTCCCGGAAAGTCAAAGTAAGGCAGGCAATTAATTTGAGTAATAGTGACATTATTGTCAGTCAAGTCAAGATAAATCACTTACCGATTGTTTGCTTCTTGAATTTGCATTATTGTAAATAAATTACTCTTTTCTGAATCTATTTTTGCAAAATTTGTTTATTTAGAAAAAATAAATCACACTTATAATGCAAAACTATAGCTACTATAATAAGACCATGCGTGAACTCCTCGACGACGAAATAGCATATGACATTCGTGTATAATGCGGGATTATATCATTCATTTCCATTATCGCTCAGCTCAGGCAATAATGGAAACTCCTACATAATCCCTTGCATTATGAACTAATTTCGTAATATACTATTAATAAAATATAGTGGTCTTTATGGAATTAATCTTGCTCGTTAAATACAGCAATCAATATGTAGTTCTAAAAAAGTAAGTTTAGAAAAAATGACCCATGAATTTTTAAGTGCAACGGTCCCATGTCCTCCTGGCATTTTGTAGCCCTCCAGAATTCATAAGAAAAACGAAATGTGTTAAAGATTTTATATTAAAGAGTTATGGCAACTTTTGTGAAAAAGTGGCAGCAGCGCTTTGTTATGATATATGTGTAACAAAAAGCGCGGTTAACATGTATAAAGTTATGTATGCTATTATATAAAATATATAATAAAGTTTATCATGAGTACTTAAAGCAAGTAATTTATCAGGTTATGGGACCAGACTCGTTAAAATCAAAAAATTCAGTAAAGATACAAGTAAAAAAAAAGGAAAATGAATGTGAACACAGTCCTAACCTTTCCACAATTAAGTGCAAGTAACTTTCAAAACTGGAAATTTCGCGTGCATACATTGCTTGAAGAAAAGCAAATAAAAATAGCACTGGAGAAAACGGAAGTAGAAATGACATCAGATAAAGAATTAGCAGAATTTAGAGTTAAAGATTCGAAAGCAAAATCAACAATTGTGCAGTGTATTACAGATAAGCATTTAGATATTGTGAAAGATGCAAAAACAGCCAAAGAAATGATGGAAGCGTTAAAGAATGTATTTGAAAGGAAAAGTTTGTGTACTAAACTAACACTAAAAAGAAAGCTACTTACATTCAAATTAAAAGAAATGAAAAACTTGAGGATCACTTTTTAACATTTGACACTATCGTACGTGAATTAGAAAACTCAAACTCAAAAATGGATGAATCAGGTAAGTTTGCCACCTGTTAGGATCTCTTAATGAAGATTACGATTCTGTAATTACAGCAATTGAAACCTTAAATACTGACGTAACAATGGATTTTGTAAAGTCAAGATAATTAGATGAAGAGTTGAAGTTAAAAGGTAAAATGCAAGTAAAAGTGAACATAATAAGGAAGCGGTATTTGAACTAAGTGCTTCACTTGTGGGAAAAATGGTCACAAAACTTATTAATATAAACAAACAAGATATCGTGGAAGAAATATTACTGTGCGAGGACGATCCGAAATACAAGATTTAGAAGTCGAAGCAGAGGCCAATCTACAAGTTAAAGTGCAAATGAAGCAAAATCAGAAATTTCTTTTGTAGCATTGAATTGTGAAACAGCATTTATGATAACAATTAATGTTTATTTTACTAAAGATTCTGGCTGTAGCAACAGCGAGATTAGTAATAATAAATTAAATAATAAATGGTTTATTGCTGTAGTACATGTTATAGAAAAAAATAACACTTTACAGAAGTGCTTAAATTACAAGATTCAAATTCTTGAACAGTATAAAAGGCTTTATTTAATAATTTTTTAGCAATCCAAAATCTAAGTTCCTAATTTTGTTGGTAATAAATTAAAATATTTCCAGATAAATTAATAAAACTATTATGTTTTTGTTAGTCTATAAAAGTTTCTACAATATCATACTGTTTCTCGTTCCATAGTCATGAACAATGGACCTAGTTGAATAAATATCATAATGTGCTTTAGCATAAAGTATGCAGTTTAGAATAAAATACTAGAACAGTTAAAATTTTAAATTTAATAAAAGTTGAATCTTGGTATACAAGTACTAGAACAGCGACGTTGATTTGGCTAAAGACTTAACATGTTCTGAAAAGCTAAGTTTTGATCTAATTTGACACCAAAATTGACAAAGTTGGGGTTTTAAAGTGAATGAGGTTTCAAGGTGCTCATCATTTGAATGGTTTTGTTTTATTTAGAATTAAAAGATTATTTTGGCACCACTGTTCTGCCGAAATTAAAGCATTTTGGGCCTTGATTGCAACTTTAGAAAGATCACTATCACAAATAATTAATGTTGTGTCGTCTGCATACAGAAGACAATGGTTAAGTTAGACAAATGAGGCGGTAAATCGTTAATAAATATTAAAAAGGTGGTCCTAGTATTGATCTGAACTCCCAAAGTCAATAAACGAGAATTTGATGTTTTATCATTAGTAAGAATAAATTAATTTGCAGTAAGAGTACCAAAATTATAAATTTGTCTTAATTTCTGAACAAGAATCCATGCGACAAACTATCAAAAGCTCGAGCAAAATCTAAGAACAAGGCTATAGAATATTCACCTTTCTCAAAACAATCTAGTATAGTTAATAAATGTGCTATGATTGAAGTATTTTGTCCTTTGCAAACAAATTGTTGTTCAAAGAATAATGTATAAATTCAAAGAAACTAGTATTTGATTGTATATCACGCGTTCAAAAATTTTAGAAATAATTGGTAATATTGATATGGGTCGATAGTTTTAGGATCATTAATATCTCCTTTTATGAAGGTGAAGACTCTAGCTATCTTAAGCTCATCAGGAAAGAGGCCACACTCAAGCGATAAGTTGATTAACTTAGAAGAGGTTTTACTAACATGCACCATTAAATTTAATCACTTTAGTGGATACACATAGAAATCTCTGATTACTACTTTGAGAGATTGAATAATATCTAAAGCAATTTCTGATACAGGTTGAAACAAAAGCAATTATTTTGGTTCTTTTCAGTTACATTATCAGCAGTATTCTTTAGATTAAAATTAAGCAGAAACTCAAAGACGTATTTGCTGGAAGAACAAAATAATTATTAAATAGCATCAATTGATGGTTAACAGAAACGTTCTAAAACTATTGAAAACAATTCAAATTTCAGTAAAATTTAAATTATTGCAATAAAAACCCTAGTTGTTAAATGGTAATAAATTAAAAAAGAATTGCATTGTATACTTTTAGTTAATTTTGTATTATTATTCTGGCTGTGTTTAAATGTGACAGTAGCAAAAGGATTTCAAATTCAGGAGGAGAGCTATTCAGAACCCTTACATGCACCTGTAGCAAGATTAACAACAGTTAGGCTACTCCTAATACATGCATTACAAAAAGGATGGATGGTGAAACAGTTGGATGTGCAGCAGCTTTTTTAAATGGAAACTTACAATCAGAGATATACATATATCCACCTGAGGGCTTACATGTAAAATCAAAAGTATTAAAACTAAATCGTGCACTTTACGGCTTAAAAGAAGCACCGAAAGTATGGAATAATAGATTAAATCAATTTGCAATTGAGAATGGATTCAAAAGGTTAGAATTTGATTGTTGTTTATACAGCAGCGACTCAGTTTGGTTATTAGTGTATGTCGACGACTTGTTACTAACTGGAAATGAACAAAAAGTAAAAGAAATATTTGAATTGTTAAAGAAACAATTTCAAGTTAAAGGAATGGGTGAAATTAAAGAATTCCTTGGAATGACAATCACCAAGGAAGAAGATAAATTAACTATCAAGCAGACTAAATTGATAAAGAAAATCT
Source organism: Vesta saturnalis (assembly GCA_036346205.1). Classification (NCBI taxonomy): domain Eukaryota; kingdom Metazoa; phylum Arthropoda; class Insecta; order Coleoptera; family Lampyridae; genus Vesta; species Vesta saturnalis. The sequence continues at coordinate 8,981,260 of JARFJB010000821.1, forward strand.
TAAAATTATTTAACATGGAAAATTGTAAAGGGCAAAGTACTCCTATGGAACATGGATTTCAAGTAAATCTTAACGAAGATATCATCAACGTTCCATTTCGAAAGTTAATAGGATGCTTAATGTATTTATCTACAAATACAAGACCAGAAATTACATTTTGTGTATCATTTTTAAGTAGATGGCTTGATAAACCAACTGAACAGTTATGGAAAGCTGGAAAGAGAGTTTTAAAATATCTTCAAGAGACCAAAAATATGGGTTTAATTTTCAAGAAAAAAGAATTGGAAAGTGAGAAATGTGTGGAAGCTTATTGTGATGCAAATTGGGGAACAGATAAAATAGACAGAAAAAGCATTAGTGGCGGAATTGTGTTTTACTGTGGAAATCCTGTGGCATGGTTCTCTAAGAAATAAACAAGTGTGGCATAGTCAACAGCGGAGAGTGAATATGTTTCAGTAGCTGCTACTGCACAAGAAGTGATAAATATAAAAGGGTTATTAAGTGAATTTAAAGTAGACTGTAAACCGTTGCTTTTTTGTGACAATCAAGGAGCCATTTGTATGTCAAAAAGTTTTGAAAATACAAAGCGAACCAAGCACATAGATATAAGAAATCATTTTTTAAGAAACTTAGTAGTCGATAAAGTCTTAGAAATCGAATATGTTCCAACATCAGAAAATGTTGCAGATATTTTGACCAAATCCTTGAGTAAGATTGTGTTCATAAAATTTAGATATAGAATTAGAGTTATGTAATAAGTATATGTTTGTCAATACCAAAAGCTTGATGTAAATTAAGTTCATGCGATTTAACATTATGTAACTAAAATGTTAACTCGAGGAGGAGTGTTAAAGTTTTTATATTAAAGAGTTATGGCAACTTTAGTGAAAAAGTGGCAGCAGCGCTTTGTTATGATGTATGTGTAACAAAAAGCGCGGTTAACATGTATAAAGTTATGCTATTATATAAAATATATAATAAAGTTTATCATGAGTACTTAAAGCAAGTAATTTATCAAAATGAAGCCCAGTTAAATTAAATTATTAATCTAATACGTACTACCATAGGAAATAAAAATAGTGTCATAAGGTTACCGTCAAAAATTAATAATTTTATAGAACTCATTTTAAGTTCAACACACTGTGTTAATAGTAGAACATTGGGAGAAATAAATGTAATGTAATACAAGAAAAACGCAGGATATGGAAACTCGATAACGAGAGCAATATTTTAATTGAGTCGTTAATTATAAGTAAAGATTCTGAAGAATTTGGTTTATTATAGCTATAAAATTTATCAGACAATTAATTAATACACAATTTTATTTATATTACATTGGTTAATCGTTGTAGTCATGCCTTAATAAAAATACAAAAAAATTTCATTTTCATATAATTGTTATCATTATCAAATAATTTAAACTGTTATAGCAATCAAGCAAATCCAAATCAATGTATAATTTATTTACTTCATTGCTCTTTGTTATCTGAAATAGACTTTATCCGCAACCCAATCAAAACTCATATTATTTTTTGAACAAAGTACTATTTTTATGAACACATATACCGTCAGCTCCCTTTCGCATACGTGTAAGTTTCCAGTTCATGGCCTTTTAAAGCCAAGCTCACTTATAATCAATTTCATTTTTAATGACTAATGGACACGAAAACAATTATACGTTATAAATTAGTAGATAAAATTTAGCATAATAATTAGGTATTCAAACACACACACCTCTCACAGTTTTTCAAACTTACACTAAAATCATTATCGTGATTTCGTAATATTAATCTAGAAAAAGAATACGTCTACATTTCCCGTATATGCTAAACCTAGTTTGTTAGTTATAAATAACCCCGAAGAAGTAATAAAAACTAATTCAGGTAAATCTAATATGGAGGTCGTGACCGTGTAGATACCGTTAGTTTGCACCTCTGCTGTTTTTCTATTCGAATAGATCTCGTACTGTCGTCTTTAACATTTTAATAATTGTTAAGGAATCTTCTTATCTTACTGACGCACGACTTAACCATTATATATAGAATTGTCAATTTGTAGTTTGTATGTTTTATATATAACTTAGAGCCAGTACATGCCTTTACTCACACGCGGAAGCATGTATAGCACTCATTTACATGTAATACTACAACCACAATAAATAATGAGAAAATATAACTTTGAGTGTAGTATATAAGAAGAATTAAGGATAGGCGATTTTGCTTGATTTATTTATTTAATACCTGCACCTTAGTTAGTTAATTAAAGAGGAAAATTACAAAGATACCAAAATAAACTCGAGTAGAAACTGGATTTAATTAAATGCAAACTTATAGGTTTGCCAAGATATTACGGAAAATTTTGCGTCTCTTCCAATTTTGTAAATCGGGATATAATTACGGATCGTTTACATATAAATACAAGTTCATTAATTAAGGTTTCAGTATTTTGATAACTTAAATGAATTAATATAAGGGTTTTGTTTTTCTTTAGTAAACACAAAACGTTTACAAACTTTTACGTTTTCGTAATTCCAACTTTCAGACGACTTTATCCATGTCTTTGAATTATGAAATTGAGTTTTATTTTTTAATACTTTCTTCCCACGTTATTTCAAAGAGAAGGTGGAGCGTCAAAAAGATCTTATACATTTCGTTATTTTATTATCTCCCTTACATTGATTTACTCAAAAATTAAATATCTGGTGTGGAGCACCACACGACCTTTCAACCAACAAAATGGAAATTAAAAAAATAAATTAATTTTAATAACAATTTTCTTAGGAAATTATGCAACGTCATTTTTAATACGTTCATTACAAAAATAGGCAACATTGTAAAAACCAAACAATAATCTATTTGTCATACATGCATATAACATGACATTATGAATGTGCTACGCGGGCATAAAGTGGCACTTTATGTCCGCGGGGCGTAAAGTATTGCTACGTATACTTGTTTATATATATCAAGTACAACAAATACTTATTGATGGTTACATCTGTCATTTGACAATTTAATAAATATGGTGTTTGGTTATTGTATATGTATCACTCGATTCGACGTAAATTCAGTTGCTTGATATCCTTTAGAATAAACTTTCAGAAATTCTGTTAGTTTGGGATATTTCCCAATATCGATGTATTTGTCCAAAAGTAGTGTTTTCTTCACCATCGAAAACGTTGAACAAAGGGAGCTCGCTTTAAAGATTTCGGACTGAAATAATAATCTAATAAAATAACTGGAATTTATACGCTCATTTTGAACAAAATAAATTGACATATAATTGTTGGTGTTGCCACTAAATTCCTTAGATACCCAACTCACAAACTGCTTGACATAAATGACATAATTTTATAACAAAATAAAATTATTTTAGGGAAAAAAAAATTTGTATGACATTTGTATGTACCACGGGCATTAATTGATGTTTATGCCTTCGTGCGACTGAAAAGCACTCGGGCCTATCGGCCCTCGTGCTTTTAACTCGTCGCCCTAGAGTCCACAAACATCTATTTAATGCCCTTAATACATAAATAACTATTATGTAAAACAGATGTTTAAAACTTCATGTCAGATAGAGGTTAATAAGACATCAAGAAAAATTTCAAAGCCGCCCGCTTCTATAAAAATATCGATAATATACTTCAGCATTTTCAATCACAATTATTAAATTTTTACATTTATTTCGCTTTATATTAAAAAACTTTATAAAGGAAAGTTATGTAAAATTAAATTTTCTTTAAAAAATATTGTACTGCCCTTAAGTTCTATAAATATACTTCTAGACCCATGGCTACAAATTTTAGCTACTTAACAGTTTGGGTAATAACTAGAAGATTTTGTGCCTTATTCTCAATCGTAGATTAAAGTCGGCTAGGTTCATAAAACTATCGATTTGCCTTATTAACCAAAAATTTTTACATATACTTAGATATGTCCGCTTTACAATTGGGGTTGCTTTTTCTTAAAACTAATTGTTAAATACTCGGACCCCAACTTGTTTTTAAATAAACAAGTAAACAATCATACATTAAAGTTAAAAGAAAATTTCTACACAACCTATGTTTAATTATAAACGGAAATACCTTAACCCTAGAACTCCCAAGATAAAATATTTACGTGCTTACCCAAGGGGGGAATTTTTTGCCCGCGCTCGTTTTGTCTTATTTTTTCCAAATAATAATGATTATGTTGCAGTAGTATGCTGATATATGATTATCACAACCATCTGAATGTAGTAATAACTTTATTAAACTCATTTAACATTGCTTTTAATACAATAAACAAACAAAAGAAATATTCTCTTATTACCTACACTATTACATATAATCTTTTTTCATTGCACATTTCGAATTACAATTTATACAAATGATATTGCTTTCCATATGTATTTTACAAATGTTTTGATCACACTTGGAACAAATTTTATTAGTTTTTGTAATACGATCGCGTTGCTGTTTTGTATTTACGTTTTCCAAACAAATGTAGCAACGTCGTTTCACACTAGATTCACCATTGCGATTTGAATTTTCTTTTCTAATGATCTTTTCGCCCAAAATACTTTCCAAAGCACATATAACTGGTTTCTGGAGACCGTGCACATTTTTTGATCTCTTTTAGATAAATGGTCTTATGAGCTGATGACCTAATTCAAGGAGGAACAATCTACGCCTGTTTTGTTTTGTGTCATTCCATGAGGGATTATTTAGAGTAAAGATTGTACAAGCGCTCAAAGCCGTTATATCAATTAGCGTATAAAAGAGAGATAAAGGCCATCGTCTAATTCCTCGCTTTACCGAATACAATCGTACCATCTGATCAATGGTGTCAACACCGCACTTAGTCTCATGATAATATAGATTGATATTAGATTTTTTCTTTTCTGTATCATCGGTTTTTTCATCTGAGTGTTGGGTAGACAACATCATCAGGTTTCTTACAGGATTTTTCTTTGCTATATATGAAACTAATGTGACGGGGGGTCTTCCAGAATTTGGAGCAGTAAATACAAATTTTGAAGAATATAACTCACGACCTGAGGTATTTTTCAGTAGAGTAGGTATATGTTTTCTGCTTATCTGCATGGTGCCAACAACAGTCATTCGATAATCTACATAAAGTTCTTCGGCTAAATCTACGGAGGTGTAATAACGATCCATTGTGATATTTCGCCCACTTCCTCTGATATACTGGGCAAGACGTTTCACTACAAACAAGTAACATGCACACTCGAATCGAATGCAATAGTAAACACCTGGCACTCCAATTCTATCTAAAAACGTCATTAGAGATTCGGTATACGCATGTCAACCGTAAAGCGTGAATAGCAACGTAATGCAATAACAAATATCGAGAAAATGTAAAAGAAAGTGTTAAATGATTTTTGTTACGCGCAATCCCAAGGTGGGGCAAAATGTGCCCGCGTTAAATTATGCGTGTTTTTTTAAATGAAAAAACAAATATATGTGGAATTTAACTAAATATTATGAAAGTAGAATTATTAAGGGACAATAAAACGGAAGACTATTCATATCAGTTGAGAACTAAAAAGATATAAGAAAAAGAAAAACCGGGGTACTTTTGCCCCTTGGGAGTTCTAGGGTATGCTAATGTTAGTAACGTTATAATCTAATGAATAATTAATATTATGAGTAATTAATGGAATCAGAATGCCTTATTCTTGGTCACACTGTAGATAACGAAATGGATGCATGCTGGGTCAGCGTTTTGGAAATTGTTGCGTAATATTACTTCAGGCTTGAAATAAATCTGGATGTGCATGCTTTATAATTCCCAAATGAAGAAATTTTCAGGATTGAGGGGTTTTAGAAATCCACTTACCATTAACGTAGGTGATACCTCATTCTTAATTAATCGTACTAATACCATAAATTGGATTAACGGTAAAATAATTAATAATTAATTGCGTATAAGCGTGTGAAAAGTAACAGTAAAGGTGAATTTAAAGTAAAAAATAAAAAAATTTTACAGCACTTTTAATAAAAAATGCTTAACAGAGCAAAAATGGATGGTCTACTACCTTTCAATATCGCGCAAAAAACGACGCTGACAAAAGGTGCATAAACATATGTAAAACGAAATGTGCAAACGACATGCGTGGAAGGCTTCTCTTTAAATAAGTAAATTATGTTTTATGCAGCTATGACATGCAGCATACATGGCACGAAATGCACGTTAGTTGCCTACAGAGAGGTGAATTATTAACAACACGTTCGAAGTTTGTTACAACATGTCCACACATTTTCTTATAATATTAATCATTATTCAGATATTGAAAATACTTCAATTCTATATTAGGATTTTTTGCCGCTAAATTACACGTCGTATCAAAAAATAGGACGATATAATATAATTAATCTGTAAGATTAAGGTCCATATGTAGGTATTTTTATATTTCTGAATTATACAGCTGTTTCAGAAATACTTGATAAAAATGAAAATCGGCTCCTAATAAACCCACACGCCGATGCTGAATTTCTCACAAAATCTAATATGCTCCAAGCGAAATGAAAACAAGCTTATTCATGTAGGTTTTTTCATTCTAAAGTTACCGTGGATACTAACATCCATCCACACACACACAGATGGCCGATCTTCGCGAAACTTGACCAAACGTTGAAAAAGCTAATAAGTCAATTAGCTAGCGAAAGAGAGCAGTCGATTGAATCTCATACCTACTATGTATATTTAGTTGGAAGGTAAAATGTGAATTTAAGCTTAATTTGGTCGACTAGAAAATGTAGCACTTTACCTTCAACTGATAAAGTAGGTCTGAAGATATGCAATGATTATTTTAGTAGTTTGAGTGATGTAGAGTGGTTGGGTAGGTGGTGAGTGTGAGTGGTGAGTGGGGGAGTGGTGTGAGTAGTGGGGTGTAGTGAGGGGGTGGTGTGAGTTAGTTTGCTGTGGTGTGTTTGGAAGATGTATGTGTTTTAAATTTAATATTGTTAAGGAATTTTTATTTTGGGTTACTTTTGATTGTAATTTGTAGTTTGTAGTTAATATTAGAGCGTTGCTTTGGGAGTGTTGATATTTATGTATTAGATAATATGGAAATATATTTGGTGTGTTTAAGAGATAGGTGGCGATTTTGCTTGATTTATTTATTTAATACCTGCACCTTAGTTAGTTAATTAAAGAGGAAAATTACAAAGATACCAAAATAAACTCGAGTAGAAACTGGATTTAATTAAATGCAAACTTATAGGTTTGCCAAGATATTACGGAAAATTTTGCGTCTTCAATTTTGTAAATCGTGATATAATTACGGATCGTTTACATATAAATACAAGTTCATTAATTAAGGTTTCAGTATTTTGATAACTTAAATGAATTAATATAAGGGTTTTGTTTTTCTTTAGTAAACACAAAACGTTTACAAACTTTTACGTTTTCGTAATTCCAACTTTCAGACGACTTTATCCATGTCTTTGAATTATGAAATTGAGTTTTATTTTTTAATACTTTCTTCCCACGTTATTTCAAAGAGAAGGTGGAGCGTCAAAAAGATCTTATACATTTCGTTATTTTATTATCTCCCTTACATTGATTTACTCAAAAATTAAATATCTGGTGTGGAGCACCACACGACCTTTCAACCAACAAAATGGAAATTAAAAAAAATAAATTAATTTTAATAACAATTTTCTTAGGAAATTATGCAACGTCATTTTTAATACGTTCATTACAAAAATAGGCAACATTGTAAAAACCAAACAATAATCTATTTGTCATACATGCATATAACATGACATTATGAAGCTACGCGGGCATAAAGTGGCACTTTATGTCCGCGGGCGTAAAGTATTGCTACGTATACTTGTTTATATATATCAAGTACAAATACTTATTGATGGTTACATCTGTCATTTGACAATTTAATAAATATGGTGTTTGGTTATTGTAAAGGAACAACCCAATCCAACGAAAATCCAATTGCTTGATATCCTTTAGAAAACATTTTCAGAAATTCTGTTAGTTTTTGATATTTCCCAATATCGATGCATTTGTCCAAAAGTAGCGTTTTCTTCACCATCGAAAAGTTTGACCAAAGGGAGCTCGCTTTAAAGATTTCGGACTGAAATAATAATCTAATAAAACGAATGCAATTTATACGCTCATTTTGAACAAAATAAATTGACATATAATTGTTGGTGTTGCCACTAAATTGCTTAGATACCCAACTCACAAACTGCTTGATATAAATGACAATTTTATAACAAAATTAAATTATTTTTAGGGAAAAAAAAATTTGTATAACAAAATTTTGTATGTACCACGGGCATTAATTGATGTTTATGCCTTCGTGATGAAAAGCACTGCCTATCGGCCCTCGTGCTTTAACTCGTCGCCCTAGAGTCCACAAACATCTATTTAATGCCCTTAATACATAAATAACTATTATGTAAAACAGATGTTTAAAACTTCATGTCAGATAGAGGTTAATAAGACATCAAGAAAAATTTCAAAGCATTTTCAATCACAATTATTTAATTTTTACATTTATTTCGCTTTGCATTAAAAAACTTTATAAAGAAAAGTTATGTAAAATTAAATTTTCTTTAAAAAATATTGTACTGCCCTTAAGTTCTATAAGTATACTTCTACACCCATGGCTACAAATTTTAGCTACTTAATGTCTGGGTAATAACTAGAGATTTTGTGCCTTATTCTCAATCGTAGATTAAAGTCGGCCAGGTTCATAAAACTATCGATTTGCCTTATTAACCAAAAAATATTTACATATACCTAGAAATGTTCGCTTTACAATTGGGGTTACTTCTTCTTAAAACTAATTGTTAAATACTCGGACCCCAACTTGTTTTTAAATAAACAAGTAAACAATCATACATTAAAGTTAAAAGAAAATTTCTAACAACAAATTTTATTACAACCTATATTTAATTATAAACGGAAATACCTTAACCCTAGAACTCCCAAGATAAAATATTTACGTGCTTACCCAAGGGAATTTTTGCCCGCGCTCGTTTTGTCTTATTTTTCCAAATAATAATGATTATGTTGCAGTAGTATGCTGATATATGATTATCACAACCATCTGAATGTAGTAATAACTTTATTAGACTCATTTAACATTACTTTTAATACAATAAACAAACAAAAGAAATATTCTCTTATTACCTACACTATTACATATAATCTTTTTATTCACAATTTATATAACAATTTATACAAATGATATTGCTTTCCATATGTATTTTACAAATGTTTTGATCACACTTGGAACAAATTTTATTAGTTTTGTAATACGATCGCGTTGTGTTTTGTATTTACGTTTTCCAAACAAATGTAGCAACGTCGTTTCACACTAGATTCACCATTGTGATTTGAATTTTCTTTTCTAACGATCTTTTCGCCCAAAATACTTTCCAAAGCACATATAACTGGTTTCTGGAGACCGTGCACATTTTTGATCTCTTTTCGATAAATGGTCTTATGGGTTGATGACCTAATTCAAGGAGGACAATCTACGCCTGTTTTGTTTTGTGTCATTCCATGAGGGATTATTTAGAGTAAAGATTGTACAAGCGCTCAAAGCCGTTATATCAATTAGCGTATAAAAAGAGATAAAGGCCATCGTCTGATTCCTCGCTTCACCGAATACAATCGTACCATCTGATCAATGGTGTCAACACCGCACTTAGTCTCATGATAATATAGATTGATATTAGATTTTTCTTTTCTGTATCATCGGTTTTTCATCTGAGTGTTGGGTGACAACATCATCAGGTTTCTTACAGGATTTCTTTGCTATATATGAAACTAATGTGACGGGGTCTTTCAGAATTGGAGCAGTAAATACAAATTTTGAAGAATATAGCTCACGACCTGAGGTATTTTTCAGTAGAGTAGGTATATGTTTTCTGCTTATCTGCATGGTGCCAACAACAGTTAGTCGATAATCTACATAAAGTTCTTCGGCTAAATCTACGGAGGTGTAATAACGATCCATTGTGATATTTCGCCCACTTCCTCTGATACACTGGGCAAGACATTTCACTACAAACAAGTAACGTGCACACTCGAATCGAATGCAATACTAAACACCTGGCACTCCAATTCTATCTAAAAACGTCATTAGAGATTCGGTATACGCATGTCAACCGTAAAGAGTGAATAGCAACGTAATGCAATAACAAATTTCGAGAAAATGTAAAAGAAAGTGTTAAATGATTTTTGTTACGTGCAATCCCAAGGTGGGGCAAAATGTGCCCGCGTTAAATTATGCGTGTTTTTTTAAATGAAAAAACAAATATATGTGGAATTTAACTAAATATTATGAAAGTAGAATTATTAAGGGACAATAAAACGGAAGACTATTCATATCAGTTGAGAACTAAAAAAGATATAAGAAAAAAGAAAAACCGGGGGTACTTTTTGCCCCCCCTTGGGAGTTCTAGGGTATGCTAATGTTAGTAACGTTATAATCTAATGAATAATTAATATTATGAGTAATTAATGGAATCAGAATGCCTTATTCTTGGTCACACTGTAGATAACGAAATGGATGCATGCTGGGTCAGCGTTTTGGAAATTGTTGCGTAAATTACTTCAGGCTTGAAATAAATCTGGATGTGCATGCTTTATAATTCCCAAATGAAGAAATTTTCAGGATTGAGGGGTTTTAGAAATCCACTTACCATTAACGTAGGTGATTACCTCATTCCTGATTAATCGTACTAATACCATAAATTGGATTAACGGTAAAATAATTAATAATTAATTGCGTATAAGCGTGTGAAAAGTAACAGTAAAGGTGAATTTAAAGTAAAAATAAAAATTTTACAGCACTTTTAATAAAAATGAGCAAAATGGATGCTCTACTACCTTTCAATATCGCGCAAAAACGACGCTGACAAAAGGTGCATGAACATATGTAAAACAAAGCAAACGATATGCGTGGAAGGCTTTTCTTTAAATAAGTAAATTATGTTTTATGCAGCTATGATATGCAGCACACATGGCACGAAACGCACGTAAGTACCCTACAGATAGGTGAATTATTAACAACACGTTCGAAGTTTGTTACAATATGTCTACACATTTTCTTATAGTATTAATCATTATTCAGATATTGAAAACACTTGAATTCCACATTAGGATTTTTGCCGCTAAATTACGCGTCATATCAAAAAATAAAGCAGATTAAGGTCCATATGTACGTATTTTTATATTTTCGAATTATACAGCTGTTTCAGAAATACTTGATAAAAATGAATAACGGCTCCTAATAAACCCACACGCCGCTGCTGAATTTCTCACTAAGTCTAGCTCCAAGCGAAATGAAAACAAGCTTATTCATGTAGGTTTTTTCATTCTAAAGCTACCGTGGATACTAACATCCATCCACACACACGCACGCACGCACGCACGCACGCACGCACGCACGCACGCACGCACGCACGCACGCACGCACGCACGCACGCACGCACGCACGCACGCACGACGACGCACGCACGCACGCACGCACGCACGCACGCACGCACGCACGCACGCACACGCACGCACGCACGCACCACACGACACGCACACACACACACACACACACACGGCCGCTCTTCGCGAAACTTGACCAAACGTTGAAAAATGAGCTAATAAGTCAATTTAGCTATAGCGAAAGAACAGTCGATTGCATAATCTTCTATACCTACATATGTATATTTAGGTTGGAAGGTAAAAATGTGAATTTAAGCTTAATTTGTGTCGACTAGAAAATGTAGCACTTTTACCTTCCAACCTACGTATAAATATGTAGGTCTAGAAGATTATGCAATAGAATTTTTTATTTTATTAGCTCATTTTACAACTTTTGGCTAAGTTTCGCCAAGATCGGCCATAATGTCTGGATATGTGTGTGTGTGTGTGTGTGTGTGTGTGTGTGTGTGTGTGTGTGTGTGTGTGTGTGTGTGTGTGTGGTGTCGTGTGTGCGTGTGGTGTGCGTGTCGTGTGTCGTGTGTCTGTGTGTCGTGTGTGTCGTGTGTCGTGTGTCTGTGTGTCTGTGTGTCTGTGTGTCTGTGTGTCTGTGTGTCTGTGTGTCTGTGTGTCTGTGTGTCTGTGTGTCTGTGTGTCTGTGTGTCTGTGTGTCTGTGTGTCTGTGTGTCTGTGTGTCTGTGTGTCTGTGTGTCTGTGTGTCTGTGTGTGCTGTGTGTCTGTGTGTCTGTGTGTCTGTGTGTCTGTGTGTCTGTGTGTTGTGTGTCTGTGTGTCTGTGTGCTGTGTGCTGTGTGTCTGTGTGTCTGTGTGTCTGTGTGTCTGTGTGTCTGTGTCTGTGTGTCTGTGTGTCTGTGTGTCTGTGTGTCTGTGTGTCTGTGTGTGTGTGTGTGTGTGTGTGTGTGTGTGTGTGTGTGTGTGTGTGTGTGTGTGTGTGTGTGTGTGTGTGTGCGTGGCCGTGCGTGTGCGTGCGTGCGTCGTGTGCGTGCGTGTGCGTGCGTGGTGGTGTGGTGTGTGTGTGTGTGTGTGTGTGTTGTGTGTGTGTGTGTTGTGTGTGTGTGTGTGTGTTGTGTGTGTGTGTGTGTGTGTGTGTGTGTAGTGTGTGTGTGGGTGTGTGTGTGTGTGTGTGTGTGTGTGTGTGTGTGTGTGTGTGTGTGTGTGTGTGTGTGTGTGTGTGTGTGTGTGTGTGTGTGTGTGTATGTGTGTGTGTGTGTGTGTATGTGAGTGTGTGTGTATGTGTGTGAGAGTGTGTGTGTGTGTGTGTGTGCCTGTGTGTGTGCCTGTGCGTCCTTATGGGAGTGTGTGCCTGTGTGTATGTGTGTTTCACCTGGAGCTGATTAGATTTTGAGAGAAATACAGCGAGGTAAAGGGGAGGGGTGTGTGTTATTAGGGCAGTTTTTGATTTTTATCAAATATAATAATACCTAGATATCCACCTTAATTTTTTTGAATATCTGAATAGGTATTAATTTTTATTTTTGAATTAAGAAAGTGTAAACATATTTTTTAATAAAATTAATTTTACATAACTTTTGCTTATAAAGTTACTTAATATGACGCAAGTTAAGTCTAAAAATTAATCAAATGTGAATGAAAATGATTAAATTGTATTATTGATATCTTATAGAAGCAGACAGCTTTACAAATTTTTTTAAGGAACGTATGCATGTCTTTTAATCTCTATCTGACAGGAAGTTTTAAACATCATTCCGACATAAATTATTGTTTTTGTTTCTACAATGTTGCCTGTTTTCGTTATGAACGTATAAAAAAGAGGTTGAATAGTTATCTTAAAAAAATTATAAATAAAATTATTTTTACTTCGTTTAAGTTTTAAGTTAGCATCTAAATGTCTATTAGCCTCCGTCTTACTCGAAGCTTTAAACATCTGTTTGACATAGATTATTGTTTTTGTTTTTACAATATTGCATATTTTCGTAGTGAACTTATTGTAAAGGAGGCAGCAAAATTTTCCTAAAAAAATTTGTATTAAAATTATTTCATTTCTTTTAATTTCCACTTTGTAGAATGGATGATCGTGTGGTGCTCCACACCCGATATATTACACATCTAATTCTGTAGGGGTTCTATTCTTTAGTTTGTATACACCACTAATTAGAGTTAAGTCTAACAAGATGTACCGCGTGAGTAAACGGTACAGTAAAGTAAACTGGTGCTTTATGGGCAAACTTTGAAATAAAATGTATTTATCATATTGTATGGCTAGTAAGTGTGCTCATTTTAAAATTATTCTTGACTATACAGTGTTTCAAAAAATCAGGACAAGACAACGTTACTATTTTTAATGGAACATCCTGTATATCATTAACTTTTCTATTTTACGTGCAATTCTAAAAATTTATTTATATAGATATCATCCCTGTAAAATTTACTGTTTCTGAAATAATTCGAATTGTTTGTCCATTTGGACCAAGGAAAAATCAAGTTTAAACCTACGTTCTGAAGAAGAAATATTAGAGATAAATGCTACAGTGTGTTCAAAACATGTTCAAACCTGAGAAGTTTGAAACTCAAAAATATCACTTTTCTCAAATAGAATACCCTGTATGTTTTTACGCTATGTTTAAGAGAATAAAATACCACATACTTATAAAAAATTGTGTGGCTTTGATTCCCTTTAACACATCGTAAAAATATACAAAGTGTTCTATTTGAAAAAGTTCAAGTTTCGCAGGTTTGAACACATGTGTTGAACACTGTGTACCATTTGTCTCTAATATTTCTTCTTCATAACTTAGGATTAAGACTAGTCTTTCATTGTTCTAAATATAACAGTATTCCTAACAAAACACAAGATGGTACATAATAATAAAGTTAAGTAAATGCGATTTTTTGGATAAAATTCGAATTATTTCAAAAACCGTAAATTTTACATGGATGAAACCTGATAAATAAAATTTTATAATTGCACGTAGAATCCAAAAATCTAATAATACACAGGGTGTTCTATTAAAAAATGCTAACTTTGTCTTACACTGCTTTTTGGAATACTCTGTATAGCCAAGAATAATTTTAAAATGCGCACACTTGCAAGCCATATAAATGAATACATTTTATTGGCAAAGTTTACCCGTAAAGCACCAGTTTACTTTACTTTATCGCAGACTGACCCTGTATAATACTTATACTCAGTTCCATCCTATTTTGCATTACAGTAGGCTTTGGAAATCTGGAGAGAGTGTCAAAAAAAACAAAAAGTTACTACCGTAACTTGACTTTTGAAAAAGATTATGGTTTTTAAGTGGAACTAATGCAGCGTTGCAACATAGTTTATCACACTTTTTAGGCTTTGCACGAACATCATTGAAACTCGAGTGGTTTTATTTAACAAAAAGTAAATGTTAGTCCTCACACCTTGAACGTCTATTAACTACATCAAAACGGAAATTGTACATTCTTTATTTTGGTTAGAAATGACATCATTGTGTCTTACGTAATACAATGAGATGTTTTGTTAACCAAATCTACGTAAAAATTAATAAGAACGCCTTCTTCTTTCATCACCCTTCCAAAATTAAAAACAGGGGATACTACACATTTTCTAAGTATACCACAATATTCCATGTAGTACTGATGGCACCACGCAGTCAAACGCTTTCCTAAGATCGTAGATAAGTGAAGAAACATAGTCTTTGTTTTCAAACGCATCGATCACAAATTCTACTAAAGTAGTAACAGTATTATGAGTAGTCGAAGAACCGCCTCCGAACCAAATTATGTGGCACTCAGTATCACATTTTTGTCTAAAAATTTAACTAACCGGTTTTATAGCAACATTTGAATAACTTTGCCAAGAATAGTACGATAATAATTGCCACATTAGCTTTTATCGCCTTTTTTAAAAATCGATTTTAAATTATAAGGGGTATGTTCCTTCTAGAGAGCAATCGTTAATTAATTTGAATAGGAGTTCTCGAATAATATCTATGCGGTGGTTTAAAAAGGAAGTCATATAACGTCATGGACTATATTGACAGAAATAAATTCTGCTCCTGATGAGGTTTCGTAGCGAATTTTGGTTGTTGAGTTTCATTTGCAGATGTAACAAAAATAAAAATCAATTGTAAGCTTAGAAATAGTTTAATTAAGAAATATTTTAAATCTAAAGTTATCAAAGCTAAAATTTTTAGAGCATAAAATGATTCATATAGATAAATTCTAGTTCTATCAACTGGCAAGTAAGTCTTCCAGTTCTAAACTTTTATTAAGCTTCTGCTATATTGAAATTTTTAAAAGAAAAATATATCTTTATGAAGTGAATTCAAGTTTTTATTGAGAAAAGAATGTATTATAAGTAATTTGGAATTCCAGGAATCTTATTTCATAAGTTAACTGAGATCTGTGTATCATAGCAACACGCAGAATAACGTACCTTTCCTCTTCTGATAACAATAGCTTAAAGAATCTCCTTTTAAATTGATTTTGCTTCAAATTTACGTATCCTCTACCTTCACCTGGCTTCTACACTCTATGTTAGTAGATTGAAAAATTGTTTGCTAAATTTTTTATGTCAAATTGATTTGTCATAAGTCTCTTTAATCAAAATTTTCTAATATACTGAGATAATAAAGTTTAGCATAAAGAAAGAGATTGAGTGCGAGAATGATATGATTGAATTTTTAGTCGATATATTAAACTCTAGGAATTATTTAATGTAAATGTAGATGAGAATAGTTCTGTAAACGAATCCATAAATGTGCACTAAACCTTTTACCTCTTCCACACCCGTAAACATTCATTAACCCGTCAAGGATTGGCGTTGCCATATGGCAACAGATATTGAGTCACTTTCACATGCCCAAAAACAATTAGTTTTAACCATTATCCGATAGATGGTGGCAATTTCTGACAATATTACAACTTTATTTAATAGCGTAACCAGTGAATTTGTAAGCGTGGTGAACTAAAAACGTGTTTTTGTTGGCGCTTGTAAAAATATTTGTGAAAATGGATTTCAGGCTGGTGTAAGTATAAAAATTAATAATTTCTAGTAGCATGTGAAAGTTAAATTTTTTAAATAACTTAATAAATATATGATCTAATTAACGTCTATTGAACTAATGAGAATTAATTGAAAAATTTCGAAAATATACAACTCGTAAACTGGATGTTGCCATGTGGCAACACGAGTCCTATACGGGATTCCTATTTTTACATAATGATTTCTTTTTGCTAGTGGTGATCTGACTTCGAAGAAGAGGCATTCAAAATGACATATGCAGACGATTTAGACATGGAGCAAATTTATATTGAACCTCCGGCTACAGGTATTATAACAGACGAGGATTCCGGTAACAATGATGAAGGAGGCCTTGTTGATAATTTATCTTGTCCACAATTGAATACAAATGTTGAACTTTGTGTGAGGGTTCCGCATAGTCATGATTTTGGGAGTGTAGATGAAGGTATGAACGACGTAGAAAAAGTAGATTATCCATTGATTGGAACAAATGTCACCTGGAAGAAGGACCA